>JBBDGP010000885.1:1430000-1555000 GCA_037952835.1 Lithobates septentrionalis
TAGCAAATGAGCCAACTTTTTAATTCCAGAGTGATAAAAAGCATGTATGGTTTGGTTGTACAGACTATAACCCTTTAAAGACACATGGCAGATTACTACAGTAGGGTGAGAGTTTAAGGATCTGTTATTAGGTTAATAACATTCCTATCTGTTCCAACAGCTACTGCTGTCACACAGTATATGGCACAGGAAAATTCAACAGCTGTAATACCAGTCTGTGGCCACTAGATGGTGCTCCATATTGTTCTATGCACACAAAATGATAAAAGCAGACTGTATGAAAACTTTACAACCTGCCAATTTAATAAGGAATTCAGTTCTATAATTTTTTACTATTTGTAATATATATTAATTAAAATGCAAATTTTTTTTTGCGTTGTGGACAGAGTGGAGCAGGATTAGGACACCTGTCATTTTTTTGCGGTCTGTCCCCTGTTAGGGATATTCACCCTTCTCTATATGCCCCAATTACCATTACTACACCGAGAGTGAAGGTGAAAGAAAACCCCACATAATGGGTTATCACTAGGACAGGAATTAAGGGGAACCTATGGAGCAGGAAGTGAGAGGAAATCTACCCAATGGAGACATAGATGGCAAAATTATTGACAGGCATTATAACCCTCCCTTAGACCCCTTTCACATCGAGCCGCCTATAGCGTCGGCGGTAAAACGCCGCTATTTATAGCAGCGTTTTAGCGTCGGATTTGCGGCGCATTTCGGCCGCTAGCGGCAGCTTTTACCCCCCGCTAGCGGCTGAGAAAGGGTTAAAAATGCCCGCAATAGCGGCGTTTTGCCGGCGGTATCCCAGCGCTGCCCCATTGATTTCAATGGGGAGCAGCGGTGGAGGAGCGGTAAACACACCGCTCCAAAGAAGCTGCTGACAGGACTTTTCCTGCCAGCGCAGCGCTCCGGTGTGAATGCCCTCGGGCTTTCACACTGGAGACAATGCTGCAGCTGTTTGAGGGCTATTTTTAACGCTATAGCGCCTGCAAAAAGCCCTCGTGTGAAAGGGGTCTAACTCTACTCAAAATGAAAAAAAAAAAAAAGTTTTGCGTTTAGATCTACTTAAAGTCAGTCTTTCGGCCTTTAGGGCCGATTCACATGGGCATGCACGTTCCAGTGTGGTCCCACTCATGCGTTTGTGAGATGTATTTGGGGTGCCATCACAAAGGCAAGGGCAGCACCTCCACGTGTAGAGGGGAAAGCGCGCACGGAACACACAGCGTTCTAGTATGTACCAACTGTTAGTTCTACTTAAGACCTGGTTCACACCTATGCATTCTTTTCAGTTTTCCATAAACGTACCATGTGTCATTTGGACCCCTGTAACACCTAAAAAAAACCTGGCTGATCCTGCCAGTTTCTCCCCACCTCTATGTAAACTGTCCACGGTAATCATGGCTGCTGAGCCCCGGTACCGTGGTCAGTTTGCATGCATCCGTCAGCCGCAGCCCTGCTGTCTCTCCTAACTTGTGTCCTCCTCCCACCTCCTCTCCCTGCCTGTCGTCTCCTGTGTCAGGGTCTGCCCCCACCCCCCCCTGCTGCTGCTGTAACATGATTTACTGTATAGAATATACTCCGTCTTATAAGGATATGTCCCCCTGTGTGTGTGCGCCGTATAAAAAGCCGTATATACCTTATCTGTGAGCACTGATCAGCAGTCACATGGCGCGCTGGCTCTCGCCTCCTTCCCTCCAGACTGACGTCAGCGGGGGAATCTCAGGCCCTCCCGCTGCATCTGTAAGACGGGGAGAGGAGAGATGTGGCACGTCACATGACCGCTAATTAGCGCTCACAGATAAGGTATAGTGTGTGTAAATATATATAATCTATATCACACATACACAGGGATGCATCATTAGCAGACAGAGTGGATTATATAAAGTAAATCATTTGGGTTAAAAAAAAAATCTGTTAAAAAGGGAACAATATTATTTTAGAACACATATACACTGACCTAAATTATGACCCAAGTATGGGCAATCGAATTCATTGGAACACAAAAAAAAAAAAAAAGCTCTGTATTAATAAGATACAAATAAGAAAAATGTTGTTTTAATTGATTTATGCCTCTTTCATAGAGGCGGACCGTTTGTTTTTCATCCATCGACGGATGAAAAATGGACAGTTTACATCTGTTTTTCCATAAAGATGCATTGATCATCCATTTACATCCACTTCGGTCAACATCCGTTTTTTGGAAAAGATCAAAGCCCTATTTTTCCTTCTGTTAAAGCGGATTGGATGAAAAACAGATGTAAAAATGGACAAAACAGTCTGTTTTAGCATTAAAAAAAAGTCTCTGGGACTCAAGTGGTTAAAGGATAAGTTCACCTTTGGAAACCTGTTAAATGTTTTACCCGTTTTTAGGGTAGAACCACCACTATAGAGAACCTTTCTTTCTGAAACACTAATCGCAAGCAAAGTCTTCTCCTGAAATTGTGAATAGTTAAAGGGGCAAAATTCCTACAGATATACTCCAAAATCCTATAGAGCAGGGGAGTCCAACCTGCGACCCAACACAAAATCGTAATCTTACTCTAAAATGTTTTGTTTTTTTAACACATGCGGCAGAAGAAAAAAAAAAAAAAAAAAAAAAATTGACAGGGTCTCTTTAGTGGGACTTTTAGAAGTTTCTTCCCAAAGAAAAATCTCCCACTTTTCACAAGCACACCTTATTCATGTCATCTGTTTTTGGAAGCACTAGACTTGTGAGCAACAGTTTGAGGATGAAGCAATCGAAGGGTAAAATTAGAACCAAAAAATCTGATGGAGCACATTGAGAATAGCTACTACATCCATCAAACTAGATATTGAAGAGTTTATCAAAAACAGTGTCAAACATTCAACTAGTTTTAGGTTGTCCTCTTACTCTTATAATAGAAAATATTACAAAAAGCTTTTATTACTCAGATAGGTACATTATCTAGATCACTGATCGTTAACTTGTGATCTGCCTGACTTTCTGCTCATCAGATATCCTTATTGTTACTGTAATTTATGTGTGGCCCAAGACAATTCCTCTTCTTCCAAGGTGGCCCAGGAAGGTCAAAAGGTTGGACACCCCTGCTTTAGAGAATTCTTTATTAAAAGTGTGAAGGCCACAAATTGGTTAGAAAGAGGATGGAGGCATCTCCATATTATTGCCCATGACTTTGTAATGAGATGTAGGACAGATGACCAGGTATCCACAAACGTAAACATCCAAACTACCAGTAGTTGGCAACACATACTTGCAGCATATAGAGCAATTTTATCGTTTTCCTTGTGTTTGAGAAGGTTCTCAGCATAATTCAAACGGCTCCCATGAAACCATTCTGGAACATCAGCAATCCCTTTGGACCGGTCAATGACCTAAAACAAGTAATTAATAACCAAATATTAGATAGTTGCACCTGCAATTATAAAAACATGCAATGTGAAAACAAAAACCATTATAACAGTAATTAATAACAGGACATTTTAAGCAATCCCTCAAATGCAGGAACAACTCAAATGTGTGAAAATACAAGGACTTCATGAGGCCTAATATTCACAGCATATATAAAAAAAACAAAAAAAAACAAAATATGCAACTACAATAAAAACAGCTTCCAGTGCTTCGAAATTCACAAGTGCAATAATCACTCTTCATAAAATCTTCACTGCCTGAATCAAAAAAAAGTGCTACTTCATAGTCCGTTTAGGGTGTCAAACATCCAGCACCTCCGTGCTAATGTCTTCTCTTATCCGGAAAAAGAATTCTGGAGCCCCTCACATATGGGAGACCCCTGTGTACTACAGTAGCAGGGCAACAGATCAGTCCAAGCTGTAGACAAAAGCATAGTCCATAAAACAGCTCACATGGAAGGCAGTGGCATGGTTATTTGAGGAAGCATGGAAAATGGTCAGCACAGATGAAAATGGGGGAATGGTTAAAAATATGGGCTAATATTTTAGCGATGTGTGAGGAAGTCGGAAGCATTCACCAATGCAAAGGCCAGGTTGGGAGGGACACTGGGGACAATGGTAGCTGGTATCTCTTCAAAATCTTCTTTTGCTGCATACGCAACATCTTTTTTGGAGTCTTCGGCCTGCTTCAGATGGTGGAATGTTGTCCGGGAAGTGGCGCCCATGAAGGCGGTAACAGCAAAGGTTTTCTGGGGGGGGGGGGGGGGGGGGGGGGGGGGGGGTTTGATAGATGAGGGATGTGACAACTTTTTTTTTTCCAAAATCTTTTTATTGGTTTTTAAAAAGAGAAACAAAAACAGATAAAGAGAACAAACAGTTAAACATACATTGGTCTAATATGATGTCTATGTGATCCTTGCAGGAATCACGCTGTCACCTTATTCATGAAAAATATATTATGAAATCAGTCATAGCGGTACAGTTTACTGGGTCATGAGGTGGTGCTATGTGCAGTTGTACATGGTAAAATAGCATATTGTAGATTATTGTGTACACCTGGCACCCGCTTGGGAGCTACTTTGTGATTGGGGTCTACTGAGAGGCCTCTGAAGCGGTGGAGGGATCTGCCAGCCACTTAGACCAGACTTTGCTATATTTGTTGGGGCAGCCTCTGTTGTCATATGTGTCCTTATACAGAGGTAAGCTATTGTTGATTAATTGTTTCCACAGGGAGAGAGGAGGGGGGGTTGGTTTGCACCAACTAAGGGCTATAGCTTTACGGGCATAGAACAGGAGCAATCCCACCAGTGTGCGTCCCGCCACCGTAGGAATTAGTTGTTCTACCAGGCCTAGTATGCAGATTGACATTGATGGTTGTAGTGGCACAGAGGTGATTTGTGTGATAAAGTCCAATATCTCCCTCCAGTATCGGACAATTGCCGGACAGGTCCAGAAGATGTGGGTGAAGTCCCCAGGAGTCCCACCACATCTCCAACATCCGGGAGGGGAGTCGGGGTTCATTTTGTGTAGTCTGTGAGGGGTAAAATATGCCCGATGGACTATCTTGAATTGGATCAGGCGATCTCTCAGAGAGACCAGGGAGCTAAATGGGAAATCCCATATGTCATCCCAGTCATCGTTGTCAAAATTGGGGATGTCATGGGACCATTTAGATCTTAGCTTTTCCATAGTTGGGAGGGAGGTGACAGTCAGGTGTGAATATAATTGAGAAGTGGGTTTTTTCGCACAATCTGTTCTAAGAAGGTCCTCCAGTGAAGATTGGACTAGTTGAGGAGGGGAGTTGGAGAATTGGTGACTGAAGGCATGGGAAAGTTGAAGGAATCGGAAAAAATAGGACTGTGGTATATTAAAATCGGAGTTTAGTTTGGAGAGCGGGACTAGGGATTGATTGGAGATAATCTGTGCCACCGTTTTAATGTTAAATTTGGTCCAGGCATGAGGCTCAGGTAGTTTATAGATGTGCTCCAGGGTTGGGTTTATCCAAAGGGGAGCATTGGGTGAGATTGCCTGTTGAGGGTATTTTTCTAATTTGAGACCTGCCCCCCATGCACGCAGTGTAGTGCGCATGGAGGGTGTCAGTGGATAGGGGGCTCGAGGGCCTCGAAAAAGGGATGTGACAACTTTGATTCATTTTAGGAAGGTGGTGGGGCTTTCCATGGATTTGGTGTAGATTATGTATGCGCTATAAATGGCCAAATAGATGATAAATTGCTACTTTCTTGTACCAGAAACAGAACCTCGTTATTGCCAAATAGGGCTGAAGCATTTGGTCCTTGAAATCCACCCCCATCCCACCCTCATGTAGAGATTGTATTCTTGGACACATGTTGGCTTTTCAATGGGACCTTGCCTTCTTTGAACCTCAACTGTAGTGTCATCATGGATGGTGGACATCATGTGCACATTTCTGCTATCCTTCCACCTCAAGGCCAGCACTTCGTTGGATCTCAAAGTTGCTCTCCCCCCTTCGCAGTTTTGTTCACTAGAGATTGTGGGAAGCCCTTCCTGTTCTTTCTGGAGGTTCCGCAGGCCAGGGTTTTAGCAAGGTATAAATGTTTGAAACAGGGGCAAGCTGGTGTAATAGGTTATCACATATACCTGGGTAACCTTTGTTCAGCAGTGGGTATGCCAGGTCCCATACAATTTTTCCAGTTGTGCCCATGTAGGCCGGGCACTCAGGGGGCTGGAGCTGGGAATCTCTTCCTTTATATGCGGAACGCATACAGATATTCCGTGACTCTCTCGCAAAGCTTGTAAAATTTGACTCCGTATCTGGCCCTTTGGCTAGGAATATATGGTTTTATTCTTAGCCGGCCTGAAAATTGTACCAGGGACTCATCTACACATACAGTGGATAAAAAAAAAAAAAAAAAAAAAAAGACATAGGTAAATCATTTCAGAACTTTTTCCACCTTTAATGTGACCTATAAAACTGTACAACTCAGTTGAAAAACATACTGAAATCTTTTTTTTTTTTGGGGGGGGGGGAAGTAAAACTAAAATAATGTGGTTGCATAAGTATGCACACCCTCTTATAACTGGGGATATAGTTGTGTTCAGAATTAGGCAATCACATTCAAAAACTCATGTTAAATAGGAGTCAGCACACACCTGCCATCATTTAAAGTGCCTCTGATTAACCCCAAATAAAAGTTTAGCCGTTCTAGTAGGCATTTCCTGACATTTTCTTAGTCGCATCCTACAGCAAAAGCCATGGTCCGGGGAGAGCTTCCAAAGCATCCGAGGGATCTCATTGTTAAAAGGTATCAGTCAGAAGAAGGGTACAAAAGAATTTCCAATGCATTAGATATACCATGGAACACAGTTAAAGTGGTGTTTCACCAAAAAAAAAAAAAATTAGATGTCAGCAGCTGCAAATACTGCAGCTGCTGACTTTTAAAATAAGGACACTTACCTGTCCCGGGGTCCAGCGATGTCGGCACCCGAGACCGAGCCGTCCCTCGATCCTCGGGTGCTGCCGCCGCCATTCACACTGAGGGAATCAGGAAGCGAAGCGTTGCCGCTTCACTGCCCGGTTCCCTACTGCGCATGCGCGAGTCGCGCTGCGCGTCTTCACTGGTCCCCGTTGTGTTGTGGGAACTGTGTATTTCCCACAACACAACGGGGGTGGGCGGGGAGTCTGCGGCTAGCTGCGGCTAGCTGTACCCGGAAGTGGGTGCAGATACCTGTATTATACAGGTATCTGCACCCCCTCCCCCCTGAAAGGTGCCAATTGTGACACCGGAGGGGGGGGGAATCCGATGAGCGGAAGTTCCACTTTAGGGTGGAACTCCGCTTTAAGACAGTCACCATCAAGTGGAGAAAATATGACACAACAGTGACGTTACAAAGAACTGGATGTCCCTCCAAAATTGATGAAAAGATAAGAAAACTGGTCAGGGAGGCTGCCAAGAGGCCTACAGCACCATTAAAGGATCTGCAGGAAAATCTGGCAAGTACTGGATGTGTGGTACATGTGACAACAATCTCCCATATTCTTCATATGTCTGGGCTTTGGGGTAGAGTGGCAAGATAAGTCTTTAAGAAAAACATCCAAGCCCGGCCAAATATTGCAAAAAACACATCTGAAGTCTCCCAAAAGCATGTGGGAAAATGTGTTATGGTCTGATTAAACCAAGGTTGAACTTTTTGGCCATAATTCTAAAAGATATGTTTGGTACAAAAACACTGCACATCACCAAAAGAACACCATACCCACAGTGAAGCATGGTGGTGGCAGCATCATGCTTTGGAGCTGTTTTACTTCAGCTGGAACAGGGGCCTTAGTCAAGGTAGAGGGAATAATGAACAGTTCCAAATACCAATCAATATTGGCACAAAACCTTCAGGCTTCTGCTAGAAAGCTGAACATGAAGAGGAACTTAATCTTTCAGCATGCCAACGACTCAAAGTATACATGCAAATCAACAAAGGAATGACTTCACCAGAAGTAGATTAAAGTTTTGGAATGTCCCAACTAGAGCCCAGACCTGAATCCCATTGAAAATCTGTGGGGTGATCTGAAGAGGGCTGTGCGCAGGAGATTCCCTCGCAATCTGACAGATTTGCCAAAGAAGAGCGGGCAAATATTGCAAAGTCGAAATGTGCCATGCTAACTCATACCCAAAAAGACCGAGTGCTGTAATAAAAATCAAAAAGGTGTCTCAAAGTATTTGTTTAAGGGTGTGTACACTTATTTCATTTTTACTTCCCTCCACCTAAAAGATTTCAGTTTGTTGTTCAAGTTGTACAATTTATAGGTCACATTAAAAAGGTGGAAAAAAAAGTTCTGAAATTTATCAGGCAAAAATAGATAAAAGAAGTCAATTTCTGAGAAATTTGGGGTATTGGCCTGCACACCTGGCTGTGCGGTGAAAGGGGGAATACTTGCTGATTCCGAGTCAGAAGACAGCCATGTTGGGCTGGCAAGACCATCTCGGAGGTATGTAGCGGCCCTGGTTCTTGGGGGACATGACACTCCAGTGCTGGTAGTTGGGGGGGTTTGAAGTTCCTGTGCTGTCACTTGGGGGCGACCTGAGCATTTGTTCCCGGGACCCATCGCTGGCGGCAGTGCTGGTACTGGGCCTGGTAATTTGTTCTTGTGGCCCATCGCTGGTGGTAGCACTGGTACTGGGCCTGGGAATTTGTTCTCGTGGCCCATCGCTGGTGGTAGCACTGGTACCGGGCCTGGGAATTTGATCCTGCTTGCTGGTGACTGCCTGGTTTACACAGCGCCGTGCTCTTTTAGGAGGGACCCATTCTTCCTCTGATTAATTTGCCGATCCGCTGCTATCAATCGGTTCAAATGCTGAACTTGATTCAGAATCAGAATTGGCATTGGAATCTGATGAGAACTCCACGCTGCTCCCATCAGTCATGGAGAGGATCTGGAATGCCTCCTCGCTGCTATATACTTTTTGGACATGCTGCTGATGGCTGTGCAACGGGTGGCAGGTGACGGTCACTGGACTGTGCGGCAGGTGACAGATGGGCGACTGGCCCCGGTCACCGATGGGTGAATGGTGCACCTCTGACGGTCACCG
This sequence comes from Lithobates septentrionalis, assembly GCA_037952835.1. Lineage (NCBI taxonomy): Eukaryota > Metazoa > Chordata > Amphibia > Anura > Ranidae > Lithobates > Lithobates septentrionalis. The sequence continues at coordinate 1,438,958 of JBBDGP010000885.1, forward strand.
ATGGCACTGACGTCAGATGTCTGACGTGACAGGTGCACTTTATGGGCACTGATGTGGTGACTGTCGGGTCACAGGTGCAATTGCGGGGGGGGGGGGGGGGGGGGCGATGTGACAGGTGTTAAGCTTGCTGAAGTACACTGACAACACATAGATCGATAACTCACTACTCCTGGCTCTTCTCTCCTCACACTGGAAACGGTGTGTGAAGAGGGAAGAGCTGGTAAGCTAGTTACCGGTCTTTGTTTACATTTACAATCAGCTGTGAATGGATCACAGCCGATCGCGTGGTAAAAGCCGCCTGCCAATGGCCGTTTACCAGTGACGAGCAGTGCTCCCAGGAACACGCCATGTCCAGGGGGGGGTTAAAAATTTGAAGGCTTTTTTTTTTTTTAAATCTTTATAGTGTCTCTAGTCATGACTGGCACCTTAAAACTCCCCATTATCTTTCTATGGTGTTTCTCTTCAATGGACTAGAAGGGAGGTGCGGTGCCTATGATGGCCTATCAACCCAATCATGTATGTTCATAAGTAAATCACATTCAAGATGGCAGTGCCCAGCAGCAGTTTCATGCCTTTTGGATTTCTACACAAAGGGGGGAGTTTACAGGAAAAACACATTAAAGTGTTAATTATCCCACAACAGTAAAATCAGTGTGTATAAGCAGTAAAGCATGCTTGTTTTACTCACTGTGGAACCTAAGGGGTTAATCCTCGCATTGTGTAAAAAGGCTGTGTGATCCTGTCTTCTCTGATCCTCCCCTTCTTGTACTGTCCCCAATCCATCTGTTAATAGTACAGAACCTTAGGGGCACTCTGCACATGCTCAGTTTGGTGTGTATTGCTAGAGTTTCTTTTTTTTGGGAGGGTGCATGTGATCAGCACAGGGCCAATCAGCACTGTCCAGACAGAGGGTCAGGGGGCATGCAGCCTCATAGGACAGCAAGAGGAGAATGAAAACTCATCCTACAAGCCTTAACCAGTGCTCGGTGGACACTGATAGAAGTCACTGCTCTATATTGCTGATGAGAAAGAAGGTATTTATCAGTTTGTTTACTGAAATAATTGCATTGCCATGTTCTGTGTACTGTGGGAGACCAGATATAGTGAATGTAGGTTCCTGGATTTAGTAACACTTTAAATATGTTGAATGCACATATAATCTTATTGGAAGATTTCTGTTCAAATGAATGGTCTGGTGACAGTCTCTTTTAAGGGAAACAATAGGGATCAAAGTATTGTAGCTGCCAGACCTATCATACTGACCTTAGCTCTCCAAAATAGTAAGTTACTAATCGTAAGCCAGTATGCATCCAGGTTCGGCTTGTTCCACATAAGTAGCTCACTATTTATTACAGTCAGGATCACGATGACAGTCGCAGAACCGGTATCAGTGACAGATGACAGATTTCCATCCTCGCATATTCTGATTTATAGCTTGTATACACACACACACACACACACTTTAATGGCATTTAAGTGGTTGTAAGCCCTCACATACACCCAGTAAAGTGACTGGCCTCAGGTAATACACTGATGAAACAAAACCGCCTATAAGTTGTACCCGTTTATCTACGGCTGTCTTTCCTCTACATCCAAAGTATAGAATTTTACACAGGATTTCTCAGCTCTGAAAAGCAAGGGGCAGGGAGCTGAAGAAAGCCAATTAGAGGGAAAGGACGCCACCCCCCCCCCCCCCCACCCCCCTTTACACAGCACACAGGAACAGAGCTGAGGCTGTCAATCACAAGCTGTGCTCTCCCGGCATTTTTTCTCTTGGTGTCAGGAAAACTTGTCAGAAGTGACTCAAGCTTATAGCAGAGGAACAAGGCAGCAGACAGAAATAACACTTGGTGCTCTGGATTGAGACAAGAACCCACTACTGAGGGATATGCTGTGTATATTTCATGTCTGAGGTTTACAATCACAGAATCACTTAGTAAACCAGGTATTTAGATGAACAACCGTAGCTTACATACCTCATTGTACATGCGTGAGTAGACAAGACCACTGAAATCCCAAAACTCTGTCCAAAATTCTGGATAGCATTCCACCGACCACTGGTACAGATCATTATAATTAGCTGCAACAGGGGAAAAAAAAAAAAAAAAAAAATCAGTGTAACAAACATAAAACCTAAAGAGGATCCAATTGTGGTCAAACAATAAAATGAGCCCAGGAAGTATATATGTACATTATACATCTAAGAACTTTGGGGAGTGTGTGATGCTTATACATTTAGGCACTTTCAAATGCTGAAGATGTCCAGGCACCGATTTGATATAGTTATCGCTCATACTAAGGGCTCCTCATAAAGGCCCATTTCCTTACTGCACTTCAAAATTAGTATTTTTTTAAAGTTCAGCTCCTGGCAAGCAGCTAAAAACATTTAAATACATACAGTTAATGGGTGACAATTTACCTGACAAGACTTTAGTCTTGTAATTCAGACACCCCTAATAAACACAGCCAGGTCCTAAATCACCACTTGCAGCAGATACACAGCTTGCTCAAGAGCACCCCCACAAAGATCAGACAATGGCAGAGCATGAAAGTCTGAAGCTTGTTGCATAATGGGTTGGAAAACGCTGATACCAAGATAACGCATTTCAATTAGACGCATTTAAAGTACCAGCCACTGACTAAAATAAATCAATTAGATGCATTTAAAGTACCAGTCACTGACTAAAAATATCTAGATCAATGAGTGACACTTATACGACTTGTCCCACGACTTTGTGCTGCAAAATCGTATGAAAAGTCATTCTCAATGATTTTCAATGACTACCATTCATATTGGCACGACTTTAAGTCGACTTGAAAGTAGTCCCTGCACTACTTTGGTCCAACTTCCATGTGAGTTTACGTCCATAGACCTCAATGTTAAACCCTGAAGTAGCATGCAAATCGTACCTGAATAACATAGACACGATTTCAGTACGACTTTGTAAGCACAAGCTGAGAATGGTTAATGCCAAAGTTGTGGCAAAGTCGTACAAAGTAGTACTGCTCCCAAATCGCGGCAAAATCGTGATAAAATCGCGTGACCACACATCCATTTTTTGTATGCATTATTTAGGGTGGGGGGCAGGGCTGCAGATAAGGGGGTACCACCGGTCCTCTTGTACAGGCCCAGGCCAGCAGGGTGAATCATATTTGAGCAGGGAGGTTGACTAGCAGCTGAAAGCTGGCTTCTTCTCCTCTCTCTCAGCTGCTGCAGAGAGACACACAGGGGATAAATTCCACTAATTGCCCCCAACACACTGATCACCCTCACTCTGCACAATAGGTTTCCCCCCTGCTGCCCAGGCCCCCCCATTTGACCCCCGCAGTGCTTCCGGCTTCCCTCCTCTCCTTCCTGCCAGAAGCTGCAAGCACACAATAAGAGCCTTGGGGGGGGGGGGTCATCTGATAAAATGTCATTTACCAGCCCCTTCCTTTCCTGTTATCGATGCCGATCACACACTGTGTTCATTCATAACTGAAGCATGGTGAACTGTTTAATTGGGGGGGGGGGCTGTCAGTTTGGCTGTATGGTTTCTAACAGCAGCCCTGGTTGAGGGGTGTACTTGTCCTGTGGGCAGCTGACAAAATTAGTAGCACCGCTTTTCAGTCCTGAAGATGCATTCGCTATATTAAAAAAGAAAAAAAATTTTGTATGCGAGAAATGTACCACCAAAAGCAATGATATAGAACGTATGGGATGCTGGGGGATGTAGGTTCAAATTTAAGCTGGTGGTACACGTTACAATCTAATCAGTCTTGCCATAATGGAAATCGTTACCAACTACTGTGTCATTTGTTCACCCTAACAATTTAGTTTGTATCAAATCAGAAAGGCTCTTGCAGTACAAATAGCTGAAAGATTAAAGGAGAAAGTGCAATCAAACTGCAAAGTGTAGCCACTTTTATGTGCAGACAAAAAGGTGAAGTATAAAATAAACCTGAACACAATTTGAAGCAATTTAGAAATCCAATACCAGTGGTAACTGAGCACCTTACAAGGATTCCGGGTGGATAAAAATCAATGATTTAAAAAAAAAAAAAAAATGCTTTTGTAGTAAAAATCTATCTAAACGATAGTTTTCTATTTAAGTTGCATTAATAATTTAGTTTATTCAACATGAAATGGAGCTTAGTTATGTACCGTGAGGTTGTATATTCTGCAATATTTACATTTTTGGTAAACTCATTCAATGAATCCAAGCTCTGCAAGCTGAGATAACATGCACTGCATTGATGCATTCACACAATCTCACAGTAACCATGAGATAAAAAAAAGTTCAGGAATATTCTTTTATCCCATTGTTTTGCAAATCTATGTACACTACAAATTATATGATTGAATCGGTTCGGATAATTGTCGTTTTACTAACCTGACAGCTTATTCTAAGTAGGAAACCTTCATTTTAGTCGCAAATATTAACCACTTCAGCCCCGGAAGAATTTACCCCCTTCCTGACCAGAGCACTTTTTACAATTTGGCACTTCGTCGCTTTAACTGCTAATTGCGCGGTCATGCAATGCTGTACCCAAACGAAATTTGCGTCCTTTTTTTCCCACAAATAGAGCTTTCTTTTGATGGTATTTGATCACCTCTGCCGTTTTTATTTTTTGCGCTATAAACGGAAAAAGACCGAAAATTTTGAAAAAAAATGATATTTTCTAATTTTTGTTATAAAAAAAATCCAATAAACTAAATTTTAGTCATACATTTAGGCCAAAATGTATTCGGCCACATGTCTTTGGTAAAAAAAATGTCAATAAGCGTATATTTATTGGTTTGCGCAAAAGTTATAGCGTCTTCAAACTAGGGTACATTTTCTGGAATTTACACAGCTTTTAGTTTATGACTGCCTATGTCATTTCATGAGGTGCTAAAATGGCAGGGCAGTACAAACCCCCCCCAAATGACCCCATTTTGGAAAGTAGACACCCCAAGGAAATTGCTGAGGCGCATGTTGAACCCATTGAATATTTATTTTTTGGCCCAAGTGATTGAATAATGACAAAAAAAAAAAAATTACAAAAAGTTGTCACTAAATGATATATTGCTCACACAGGCCATGGGCATATGTGGAATTGTACCCCAAAATACATTCAGCTGCTTCTTTTGAGTATGGGGATACCACATGTGTGGGGCTTTTTGGGAGCATAGCCGCGTACGGGGCCCCGAAAACCAAGCACCGCCTTCAGGATTTCAAAGGGCCTAAATTTTTGATGTCACTCCTCACTACCTATCACAGTTTTGAAGGCCATAAAATGCCAAGATGGCACAAAACCCCCCCAAATGACCCCATTTTGGAAAGTAGACACCCCAAGCTATTTGCTGAGAGGCATGTTGAGTCCATGGAATATTTTATATTTTGACACAAGTTGCGGGAATGTGACAATTTTTTTTTTTTTGCACAAAGTTGTCACTAAATGATATATTGCTCACACAGGCCATGGGCATATGTGGAATTGCACCCCAAAATACATTTAGCTGCTTCTCCTGAGTACGGGGATACCACATGTGTGGGACTTTTTGGGAGCCTAGCCGCGTACGGGGCCCCGAAAACCAAGCACCGCCTTCAGGATTTCTAAGGGCATAAATTTTTGATTTCACTTCTCACTACCTATCACAGTTTTGAAGGCCATAAAATGCCAAGATGGCACAAACCCCCCCCCAAATGACCCCATTTTGGAAAGTAGACACCCCAAGCTATTTGCTGAGAGGCATGTTGAGTCCATGGAATATTTTATATTTTGACACACGTTGCGGGAACGTGACAATTTTTTTTTTTTTGCACAAAGTTGTCACAAAATGATATATTTCTCAAACATGCCATGGGCATATGTGGAATTACACCCCAAAATACATTCTGCTGCTTCTCCTGAGTACGAGGATACCACATGAGTGGCACTTTTTGGAAGCCTAGCTTCATACGGGGCCCCGAAATCCAATCACCGCCTTCAGGATTTCTAAGAGCGTTAATTTTTGATTTCACTCCTCACTACCGATCACAGTTTTGAAGGCCATAAAATGCCAAGATTGCACAAAAACCCCCAAAATGACCCCATTTTGGAAAGTAGACACCCCAAGCTATTTGTTGAGAGGCATGGTGAGTATTTTGCAGCTCTCATTTGTTTTTGAAAATGAAGAAAGACAAGAAAAACGTATTTTTTTTTTCTTTTTTCAATTTTCAAAAGTTTGAGACGAAAAGTGAGGTCTGCAAAATACTCACTATACCTCTCAGCAAATAGCTTTGGGTGTCTATTTTCCAAAATGGGGTCATTTGGGGGTGGTTTGTGCCATCTGGGCATTCCACGGCCTCCGAAACTGTGATAGGCAGTGAAGACTGAAATCAAAAATTTACGCCCTTAGAAAGCCTGAAGGCGGTGCTTGGTTTTCGGGGTCCCGTACGCGGCTAGGCTCCCAAAAAGTCTCACACATGTGGTATCTCCGTACTCAGGAGAAGCAACAGAAAGTATTTTGGGGTGTAATTTCACATATTCCCATGGCATGTTTGAGCAATATATCATTTAGTGACAACTTTGTGCAAAAAAAAAAAAAAATAAATAAAATTGTCTTTTTCCCGCAACTTGTGTCACAATATAAAATATTCCATGGACTCGACATGCCTCTCAGCAAATAGCTTGGGGTGTCTACTTTCCAAAATGGGGTCATTTGGGGGGGTTTTGAACTGTCCTGGCATTTTATGCACAACATTTAGAAGCTTATGTCACACATCACCCACTCTAACCACTTGAAGACAAAGCCCTTTCTGACACTTTTTGTTTACATGAAAAAATTATTTTTTTTTGCAAGAAAATTACTTTGAACCCCCAAACATTATATATTTTTTTAAAGCAAATGCCCTACAGATTAAAATGGTGGGTGTTTCATTTTTTTTTTCACAGGGTAGTTGCGCAGCGATTTTTCAAACGCATTTTTTGGGGAAAAAACACACTTTTTTAAATTTTAATGCACTAAAACACACTATATTCCCCAAATGTTTGATGAAATAAAAAAGATGATCTTAGGCCGAGTACATGGATACCAAACATGACATGCTTTAAAATTGCGCACAAACGTGCAGTGGCGACAAACTAAATACATTTTTAAAAGCCTTTAAAAGCCTTTACAGGTTACCACTTTAGATTTACAGAGGAGGTCTACTGCTAAAATTACTGCCCTCAATCTGACCTTCGCGGTGATACCTCACATGCATGGTGCAATTGCTGTTTACATTTGACGCCAGACCGACGCTTGCGTTCGCCTTTGTGCGAGAGCAGGGGGGACAGGGGTGTTTTTTTTTTTTTGTTTTTTTTTGCTTTTTTATCTTATTTTTAAACTGTTCCTTTCATTTTTATTTTTTTTAATAATTTTTATTGTTATCTCAGGGAATGTAAATATCCCCTATGATAGCAATAGGTAGTGACAGGTACTCTTTTTTGAAAAAATTGGGGTCTATTAGACCCTAGATCTCTCCTCTGCCCTCAAAGCATCTGACCACACCAAGATCGGTGTGATAAAATGCTTTCCCAATTTCCCAATGGCGCTGTTTACATCCGGCGAAATCTAAGTCATGAAATGCTCGTAGCTTCCGGTTTCTTAGGCCATAGAGATGTTTGGAGCCATTCTGGTCTCTGATTAGCTCTATGGTCAGCTGGCTGAATCACCGGCTGCATTCTCAGGTTCCCTGTTGGGACAGGAGAGCCAGAGAAAAACATAGAAGACGGTGGGGGTGGGGGGGGGGCATTCCCTCCCACTGCTTGTAAAAGCAGTCTAGAGGCTAATTAGCCGCTAGGATTGCTTTTACATGAAAGCCGACCGCTGACTGAAAAGAATGATACCAAGATGATACCTAAACCTGCAGGCATCATTCTGGTATAACCACTCAAAGTCCAGCAACATACCAGTACGTTGCTGGTCCTTGTTGGGCATACATTGTAAACTTTTTTTTTCATGCAGCCTGTGGGCTGAACGAAAAAAAATATTGATCGGTGGGTATGCCCACCATTAGAATACCTCCCTTCATCTACCCACTTCTAATGATGGGCATACATGCACCGTTTATATATGCCGAAGCATGGGGGCATCCTCCCGCAAAAGGCAGGAGCAAATTGCTCCTCCACCCACTGCTGCCCCCACGCTTCGGCATATATGCTGAAGTATGTAACTGTGGTGGTGAAATCACCTCCGACAGCGCTGGAGTCGCGGCTTTATGTATCGTGGGAGCAAACGCTGTTGCTGTCAAGATAAATAAATCCGCGCTGCAACTGAATGGCGTACCTGCTAAGCAAATGATGGTTAACAAAAAAACAAAGTAACATTACAGTATAACAGTAATACTTACCATACCTGCAAAGCAAAATACAAAAAAAAAACAAACATAGTAAAAAATAAAACATTTAACGCAACCTGTGCCTACCTAAAATATATATATGCCGAAGCATGGGGGCATCCTCCCGCAAAAGGCAGGAGCAAATCGCTCCTCCACCCACTGCTGCCCCCACGCTTCGGCATATATGCTGAAGTATGTAACTGTGGTGGTGAAATCACCTCCGACAGCGCTGGAGTCACGGCTTTATGTATCGTGGGAGCAAACACTGTTGCTGTCAAGATAAATAAATCCGCTCTGCAGCTGAATGGCGTACCTGAAAACAAAAAAGTGGTTAACAATAAAAAAACAAAGTATAAAAAAATTGCATACCTATAAAGCAAACATGATAAAAACATAACAATAAAACATTGCAGTATAGAATGCAGAACAATAGAGAGAGAATAATAAAACAACTATTTTTGGTTTTTTTATTTTATATTTTTTTTTTTACTTTTTTTTGTTTTTTTGTTTTTTTTTACACTTTTTTTTGTAACTTTAACTTTTTTAACTGGTACCAGGTTTGGGTTTCTCAAAATGCGACAGCATCTTGGGAGACCCTGTGAAAGTGTGTCCTAGTCTGTGCAGTGCTGTACCCTACGCTAATACTCCGCTAGTGTATGGTAGCGTTCAAAACATTCACCAATGCAAAGACCAGGACTGCCAGGACAGAGGGGACAATAATACCGGGTGTCACGCCTAAATCCGCGCTTGCTGCAGACACGACATCTTTTTTGGGGGGTTCGTTGGGTAGGGGTACTCGGGAGGGCATAAAGAAAATGCCTCTCATGCAGTCGGCTTACTGCATTTGGTTGGGGAAGGTGAGGTAGAGCACCGTCTGGAAACAGAAGGGCTCTGACGATCTCTTCCTGGAATTTAAGGAAGGATCCAGTCCGTCCTGAAGCTCTGTATAGCACATGAGCGTTCAGCAAAGCCAATTGAAATAAATAAACAGACACTTTTTTGTACCAGCGTCTGGCCTTACGGGCAACTAGGTACGGCGCCAACAACTGGTCGTTGAGGTCCACCCCTCCCATATTAAGGTTGTATTCGTGGACACAGAGGGGTTTCTCCACAACACCAGTCGCCGTAGGAATTTGGACTGTCGTGTCTGCATGAAGGGAGGTAAGAACGAAAACACTCTTATTGTCCCTCCACTTCATAGCGAGCAAGTTATTACACTTCAAGCAGGCTCTCTCCCCCAGCCTAAGACGGGAATCTACAAGCCGCTGGGGAAAGCCCCGGCGATTAGATCGCACGGTGCCACATGCTCCAATCTGATGATCAAACAAGTGACTAAAAAGTGGCACGCTCGTGTAATAATTGTCCACGTACAAGTGGTACCCCTTTCCGAATAAGGGTGACACCAAGTCCCACACTATCTTGCCAGCGCTTCCTATGTAGTCAGGGCAGTTTGTCGGCTCTACGTGACTATCTCTTCCCTCGTAAACCATAAAACTACATGTATAGCCTGTGGCCCTGTCACAGAGCTTATACATCTTGACCCCGTATCTGGCACGCTTGCTGGGAAGGTACTGTTTGAATGACAAGCGGCCAGAAAACTTAATCAGGGACTCATCAACGCAGACAACTTGATGGGGGGTAAACAAGTCTGCAAAACGTTGGTTGAAGTGGTTTACGAGGGGCCGAATTTTGTAGAGCCGATCGTATGCAGGGTCTCCACGAGGACGACAGAGTTCATTGTCGTTGAAGTGCATGAACCGCAAAATCTGCTCGTATCGTGCCCTGGCCATGGAAGCAGAGAACAAGGGCGAATGGTAAATTGGGTCAGTGGACCAATATGACCGCAACTCACTCTTTTTATTCAAGCCCATGAGGAGGGAAAGGCCCAGAAAGATCTTAAATTCGGAAACCGTAATTGGTTTCCAATCTCTGGCAAGGGTGGACTGGGGAATAGTGGCGATGTGTTGACCAGCGTACAAATTGCTTTGGTCCACAATAGATCTATAGAGATCTTCGGTGAAAAACAGCGAATAAAAATCCAGTGGCATAAAGTCAACTGTTTCTACCTGAATTCCGGGTTGGCCAGTGAAAGGGGGAAGTACGGGTGCTGCAGAAGTGGTGGGTTCCCAATTCGGATTGGCCAATGCAGCAGGAAGGGCACTATGGGCACGACGGGCCTGTGTTCGTCTTCTTGGTGGCAGCGGGACACTACTAGTGCTTGCCGCCTCGCCAGCTTGAACTGCACTTATGGGACTCGCCACGTCACCACGTGATACTGCAGTGCTGGATGTACGACCAGGGTGTACTAGGCCGCTGGTGCTTGCCAGTTCACCAGAAGGAATAGCGGCGCTAGTACTTCTCTGCTCCATACGAGAGCCCTGCGGTTCTTGCACTTCAAGGACAGAAGAAGAAGTTCGGGGTCTGGTACGCCTGACCTTAGCAGGGACCACAACTCCGTCGTCAGAGCTATCTGTCATGGAGCCGCTGTCCTCTACAGGATCGTATTCTGAGCCTGAATCTGACAGATGAGTGACTTCCTCTTCACTATCTGTCATGCTCAGAAACGTGTAGGCCTCTTCACTAGTGTACCTTTGATTTGCCATTTTGGGCTCTAAATTTAGGGGTACACTAGTGAGACTCACAGGCAAAAAAGCTCCTGACTGTCAGCGACTGTATCAAAACGCTACCAAAAAACTGTTAGCGATCGCAGGGATCAGGCCTGACTCTGCGAACGCTGCAGTTATGTGTGCTTAGTGTTTTGTAAGTGTCAGTTATCGATCGATACTGCACTTGGGTGGGCTGGGCAGAGGAGCAAAACGCAGGTGCTAGCAGGTATCTGGGCTGATCCCGCTAACACTGCGTTTTTTTGGGGGACCCTAAATTGCTGGGGAGTATAGATCTGATCGGATCAGATATCGATCCGTTCAGATACTATAGCACTAAGGGAGGTGTATGCTGCGTGCGTAGGTGTTAGCGGTACTGGTGCTAACCTGACGCTGCCTGGGGCGACGCAGACCTTATCTGATCCTAAAAACGTAACTTCTATCACCGCCGGGCAATTAGGGGGTTAAACCTTTATAAGGTAATAAACGGCGGGTGCCCTAAAACTATAATAAACGATAATAAACTATAATAAACTACAAAAAACAAACTAGCTAACCAGCGTCACCCGTAACACTTATACGGTGATCGCTGGTGAAAGGGTTAACTAGGGGGCAATCAGGGGGTTAAAACCTTTAGCAGGTAGTATATGGGGGTCCCTGTCGCTATAAAACACTCACAGCGAACCTATATACTTACCTCCCTAACTAGCGTCACCTGTGTCACTAATGCAGCGATCAGAAAAACGATCGCTTAGCGACACTGGCGACGGGGGGGTGATCACGGGGTTAACCTTTATTAGGGGGGGTTAGGGGGGTACCCTAGACCTAAAGGGGGCTAACCTAACTGCCCTAACACTTATAACTGTCACAAACTGACACCAATGCAAAAAAAAAAAAAAACTGCTATTGGTATCAGAGTGACAGGGGGTACAGGGGGGTGATCGGGGGGTGTGAAGGGGTGTGAAGGGGGGTGAAAAGTGTGCCTGCGTGTTCTACTGGAAGTGTAGTGTTGGTGCACTTACTTGGATGTCTTCTCTCCTCTGCGCCGGGACGAAAAGACCGGCTCGAGGAGAGATGACATCACTTCCTCTCCCTCTGTTTACATTACAGAGGGAGAGGAAGCATTTGATTCGCTGGGAGCGATCGGGAGGGGGTGGCCATCAATGGATGGCCTCCCCCTGACCTTTCATCGCCCGCGAACAAGAGCCGACCGCCTATGGCACCGGGGGGGGGGTCCGATCGGACCCCCCGCCCGCGGGAAGGCATCACGTATCAGGTACGTGATTTTGCCTGCCCATGCCATTCTGCTCACGTATATAGGCGTGAGGCGGTCGGCAAGTGGTTAAAGATTCTTACTGTCAGCAAGAGTAAGTCCTTAACTTTAAAGAGCACCTGTCATTTCTGATCCATCATTGCAGCGTCTGTTAGCGGGCATCCACTCACCTGATGCCGTCACATCCCCCACCTTGTTGTGTCACTTCCGCATTACCAGCCGTCCCATTAAAGTGAATGGGACTGTCAGTGAGTCAACGGCAGATCAGAGGAGGAGCCGCTGCGGATCAGAGATGACAGTTGCTCTTTAAAAATTATGATTTCATTTAAGCCTTTTAACTAGTGATTTAAAGCGACTTGATTTAAATCAAATCCACCCTGCAAGGATTAAATTCACAAAAATAAATATGCCGTCACACATACAGTGTACTAATTAATGTCTCCTCCATTTTTACCTCAGTTTTACTGTTACAGCAGTTATGCAGGATCTTGAAGGATGATTGTACAGTCCAATAGGCACCAGAGTTAAGGACCAATTCACACTAGTGTGTTGAGCTGCATTTCAGCTTACTTTTAAACTGTAGGTCAATGCATAGAAAAGTTTTCCACATTTTGCCATGTTACAACCAAAAACGTAAATGTATCTTTTTGGGATTTTATGTGATAAACCAACACAAAGTGGCACATAATTGTAAAGTGGAAGGAAAATGATAAATGGTTTTCAAAATAAATATGTGAAAAGTGTGGAGTGCATTTTTATTCAGCCCCCCTGAGTCAATACTTTGTAGAACCACCTTTCACTGCAATTACAGCTGCAAGTCTTTTTGGGGATGTCTCTACCAGCTTTGCACATTTAGGCCCCTTTCACACTGGGGCGGTGGGGGCGTCGGCGGTACAACAGCGCTATTTTTAGCGCTGCTGTACCGTCGTTCTTGCAGCGGTATTCGGCTAGCGGTGCGGTTTTACCCCCCCCGCTGGCGGCCGAAAAAGGGTTAAAATCCCTCGTCTATAGCCGCGCTGTCCCACTGATTTCAATGGGCAGGAGCGGGGAAGGAGCGGTGAATACACCGCTCCTTCCCCGCTCCAAAAAAGCGGTTTGCAGAACTTTTTTCACCGCCCTCGGGCTTTCACACTGAACAAACAGCGGAGGCTGTTAGGGGCGGTTTTCAGGCGGTATTTTTAGCACAATACCGCCTGAAAACCGCTCCAGTGTGAAAGGGGCCTTAGAGTGAAACTTTTGCCTATTCTTCTTTGCAAAATAGCTCAAGCTCTGTCAGATTGGATGGAGAGTGTCTGTGAACAGCAATTTTCAAGTCTTGTCACAGATTCTCAATTGGATCTAGGTCTGGACTTTGACTGGGCCATTCGAACACATGAATATGCTTTGATCTAAACCATTCCATTGTAGCTCTGGCTGTATGTTAGGACCGTTGTCCTGCTGGAGGGTGAACCTCCGCCCCAGTCTCAAGTCTCTTGCAGATCTAACAGGTTTTCTTCTAAAATTGCCCTGTATTTGGCTCCATCCATCTTCCCAACCAGTCTGCTGACCAACCAAATTAGCCTGTTAAAAGCAGGGGTTTAGTTAGCACACATTTGCAAACGCATGTGAAAGCTGCAAGGCCTGTCGAGGCCTTGCAGCTTTCACATGCGTTTGCAAATGTGTGCTAACTAAACCCCTGCTTTTAACAGACGGTTAGACAGGCTAATTTGGTTGGTCAGCAGACTGGTTGGTGAGTTGAGCTATGGAATTGTCTTTGTCTTCCATCCATCTTCCCATCAACTCTGACCAGCTTCCCTGTCCCTGCTGAAAAAAAGCATCCCCACAACATGATGCTTCCACCACCACCATGTTTCACAGTGGGGATGGTGTCTTCAGGGTGATGAGCAGCATGTTAGTTTTCCACTACACAGAGATTTGCTTTTAGGCCATAAAGTTCAATTTGGTCTGATCTGACCAGAGCACCTTCTTCCACGTTTGCTGTGTCCTCCACATGGCTTTTAGCAAACAGGCATTCCTATGGCTCTTTCAACAATGGCTTTCTTCTTACCACTCTTCCATAAAGGCCAAATTTGTGGAGTGCACGACTAATAGTCGTCCTGTGGACAGATTCTCCCACCTGAGCTGTGGATTTCTGCATCCCCTCCAGAGTTACCATAGCCCTCTTGGCTGCATCTCTGATTAATGCTCTCCTTGCCCGGCCTGTCAGTTTAGGTGGACGACCAGGTCTTGGTAGGTTTGCAGTTGTGCCATACTCTTTCCATTTTCACATGGATTGAACCGTGCTCCGTGAGATGTTCAAAGCTTGGGATTTTTTTTTTTTTATAACCCAATCCTGCTTTAAACTTCTCCACAACTTTATCCCTAAACTGTCTAGTGTGTGCCTTGGCCTTCATGATACTGTTTGTTCACCAAGGTTCTCTAACAAACCTCTGAGGGCTTCACAGAATAGCTGTATTTATACGAGATTACATTTCACACAGGTGGACTCTATTTGACTTCTAAAGGCAATCGGTTCTACTTGATATTAGTTACTGGTATCAGAAATTTTCAGATAGTTGTAAAAAGAAAATTGGAAAACCATTTATCATTTTCCTTTCACTTCACAATGTTGTGCTTTGTATTGGTCTATCACATAAAATCCCAATAAAATACATTTACATTTTTGGTTGTAACATGAAAAAAAATGTGGAATATATCAAGAGGTATGAATACTTTTTCAAGGCACTGTACATAAAAACAAACAATTGTTTTTTGTTCACACTACAATGCAGCAGGTATGCATTTTAACCCAAGGCATGTAAATGTGTGTAAAATGCATGTCAACACTGCGCAATGCAAAACATTTTTTTTGCATTGTCATAAATGTTGTCCCTTTACAAGTACCAATCCCAGCAGCCACCTTGGGGAATCGGAGAGTGAGGAAAAGAGGGGTGGGTGCAGAGCAGGGATCGGTCTCGTCAGAATTTACTGATATTGATGACTTTGTAGCTCACGGTTGAGCATTTTGTAAATCCTGTCAAATACTCCCAGTGCTCAGGGGTCTTCACTAGAGGGACAGCCAACCAATATCACATCACAAACACAGTCCAATGCCGGGTGGATGCAGCCCTCCTCCTCGGATGGGGATATTCCATGTGGAACTATAAAGACAAAGAAAGGGAAGGCGCAAACCCCTAGTGCATTATCCGAGTAAAAACTGAATTTATTGATAAAAAACTACCAATAAAATGCATGCTCACAAAAGTTGCATAAGTATACAGCAAGTACATAGAAAGATGATATGAGGTAGAACATCCAAGTGTTTTTGCAGCCTCACATATGCACACCAACGCATTTTGGGGGCACAGCTCTGAAGGGGGTGTGCCCCCGAAACACGTTAGCCTGCATATGTGAGGCTGCAAAAACACTTGGATGTTCTACCTCATGTCATCTTATGCACCTTTTGTGAGTATGCATTTTTTGGTTGTTTTTTTTTTTTAATCAATCAATTCTGTTTTTACTCGGATAATGCACTAGGAGTTTGCGCCTTCCCTTTTGTTTTTATTTTTTAAATCCTGGTATAAGGTTCAAAACTGCCCTTTACTCTCACGTTCTAAGAGCAATGAATGTACCCAATAGTGTCTTCTGGCTTGGCCCAATCCCCTTATACACCTCCGTAATACAGCTAGCGCAATCACAATGATCAGGGCCATTATGCTGGACAACTTGTTTACCAAAAAGAAAAAAATTTAAAAAAAAATCTCCACTCACTCCTTCTCTAACCTGCAAACAGGAAGGGATGTCACAGGAAATTCTGCAAAATGCATAGCATTTTAATGCATGCTAAAACGCATATCAAAGCACGCTAAAACAAGTCAAAGCCCATAAAATGGATGGAAATATACATGCATTTTACTGCAGGTCAGTGTGAATTCAGCCTTATGCCGCGTACACACGGTCTGACTTTTCGTCTACAAAAGTCTGACGGACGCCGACGGACTAAAGCCGGCTGACAATCCGATTGTGTGTGGGCTTCCCCGGACTTTCAGCGGACTTTTCCAGCCGCAAATCTGACGGACTTTAGATTTGAAACATGCTTCAAATCTTTACGTCGTAACTACGCCGGACCCAGAAATCCGCTCGTCTGTGTGCTAGTCCGACGGACAAAAACCCACGCTAGGGCAGCTATTGGCTACTGGCTATGAACTTCCTTATTTTAGTCCGGTCATCACGTACGAATCCGTCTGACTTTTGTGTGATCGTGTGTAGGCAAGTCCGTTCGTTAGAAAGTCTGCCGCAAGTCCGCCAAAAGTCCGTCGAAAGTCTGTCGGACAGGCTGTCGGACTTTTGTAGCCGAAAAGTCCGACCGTGTGTACGCGGCATTAGACCTAAGGCACTTGGTGATCAGAACTCTGAACAGATCAAAAGGCACATCCTCCCCTTTATTATTTAGTTAATCTCTAACTGATTTAATTCTTCAGATACAACAAATGTATAACAATACGGTAGATTTGTGACTAGGGCTGTAACCATGTGTGGAAGGGCACCAAAAGGCCCTCACGCCTCTTCAAACTCCATCTTGTGGTATAGAATGCTTATGACAATTATAGAGCAGCTCCTAAATCTCAATAGAAATCTTTTTTTTTCTTTGACAAACACTCCTGTGACCTGCATAAATGTGTAGCCTGACAGCTTCGTGCCCCATAACAGTTGCATGGTGTGGTATGGCTATTTTGAAAACTAACTATAAATATCAAATCCCCTTATTACAATGAGGTAACCTTTATACGGTATATGACACAGAGCTGAAACTACTAAGCAGACAATTTGGGAAAGACAACATAAGCAGGCAGTAAAACTTGTAGCATATTAACTGTTGTCCTAAAAAAGCAACTTCCTGCATGTCCTAAAATGTCCTTTTACGCTGCTGGTGACACTTTTCTACGGCAATTGAACTGGTCTAGTGCAGCATTGTCAAACAACTAGAGTAGGAGTTTACAGCTCTTGGCCTGGATCCAACATCGAAGCCAGCAAAGCGCTAGTATGTCACGTGACGACCAGCACCGGACACCAATCATCAGTAAGAATAAACGTCTAGCCTTAAAGCTAAAAAATATATATTGCAGCTGACCAATTCTTTGATGTTCTTTTTTAGGCTTTCTACTTTTATCTGGTGATCCAGTCAGCTAATCTGTTTTTCAAAAGCACAAGCTCGCCAGCAGAATGTATCAGTTTACATGGATGAGACAGACCACTTAACTCTGGCAGGGGTGCTTACAATGATCAACTTTTATTTAGTGGTGTAGCGATTAGCACTTTTGCCTAGCAGTAAGAAGGGTTGCTGGTTCGAATCCCAACCACGACACTACCTGCCTGGAGTTTGTATGTTCTCCCTGTGCGGGTTTCCTCCGGGTACTCCGGTTTCCTCTCACACTCCAAAGACATGCTGGTAGGTTAATTAGATCCTGTCTAAAAATTGGCCATAGTGTGTGTATTTGAATGTAAGTTGGGTTGTAGATTGTAAGCTCTTTGAGGGTAGGGACTAATGTGTATGTGTATATGTATGTATGTATGTATGTATGTATGTATGTATGTATGTATGTATGTATGTATGTATGTATATATATATATATATATATATATATATATATATATATATATATATATATATATATATATATATATATA
Organism: Lithobates septentrionalis; assembly: GCA_037952835.1. Lineage (NCBI taxonomy): Eukaryota > Metazoa > Chordata > Amphibia > Anura > Ranidae > Lithobates > Lithobates septentrionalis. Next base: position 1,456,828 of record JBBDGP010000885.1, read on the forward strand.
TATATATATATATATATATATATATATATATATATATATATATATATATATATATATACATACATACATACATTGACAGCACTATATAAGTACCTGAAATAAAAATAATATTATTATCAACAACAATTTATTCATTCATGCAAAACCTTTATCACAAAAGGAAAAAACGGTTTGCTGTAACAGGTTATAAAAGTGTGAGCTGGAGTTTGGCTTCAATTTGTTAGTGGTTCTAAATCTGCTGCTAATACATTAAACCCTTCCCTCCAGAATGACAAATTCTGCTATCTGCTGTGCACATTCCTTACAGAGTTAAATAGCTGGCCAGATAACCAATGAAAAAAAAAAAAAAAAAACACACAAACCAATGCAGCAACCACAACTAATAATGGGTAAACTGCAACATAATATTTTTTTGCCTTTTACAGACACTTTTTATTATATAATGCAACTTTGTACATGTCCTGCAGTGCCCCCTGCGCTGGTTGCCCTTTTCAGGGAATGGGCCGATCTGAGGCTGTATTGTCAGGGACAAGGAGGAGAGGATTTCTAATCATTTCTTGGCTCAGATTCAAACTAAAGCTAAGAATATACTAGCAAATTGTCTCATGTGATGAGCACTGGATTCTGCAAATGTCATCTGTCATCTGTCTATGCAATTGTTTGCTTTTCTATCAGTATACTTTGTAAATGTTAAGATTTGCATTATGTTACATTATATCATTTGAATACTCCAGGGCAGTCAGGAATCAGAAGTATAGCTTACCTATTAAAGCAGAGTTCCACCCAAAAGTGGCACTTCTGCTTTAAGGACTTCTCTCCCCCCCTCCCTCCAATCTTGTGGGCCACTTCATAGGTCCCAAAAGATTGCCAGGCCATTCAGAATGCGCAGCGTGACTCGCGTATGCGCAGTGTGCACCCAGCTGTGAAGCCGCAAGCTGTCACAGCCGGGTGCCCACGCTTGCAATGCCGGTGTTCTGCCGAGAAAGTTCCGCTCGGCGGATAAGTTCCCCCCTCTACTGCGCAGTAGGATCCGGCGGAAATAGCCGAAGCGGAACAGCTGAAAATCAGCTGTACACGGCGCCTGTAAGAGGGCCCTTCGCGGGCTTGCTTCGCTCGCCACGCTTCGGGCATGGCCTCGCTACGCTCGGCACTTTTAGATTCCCCCTCTAGGTCCACTTGGATGGTGGGGAAGGAACCTGGACCTAAGGCGCAGGCGCCGTGTACAGCTGATTGAAGCGTTTGAGCTTCGGCTATCTCCGGCGGCTGACAGTAGTACGTACTGCGCAGGCACTGCGCCTGCGCAGTACAGGGGGGGAACTTATCCGCCGAGGGAACTTTCTCGGCAAGACACCGGCACCACTGCGAGGAGAAGGAGAGAAGCGAGGCTTCGGCCGGCCGCATCGCTGGACCATAAGACAGGTGAGTGTTTATTAAAAGTCAGCAGCTACACTTTTTTGTGCCGTACTTGAGTCTCATGAAATCACAGGAAAGGAACAGGGAAAGCTACATGGAGATGCCACAAGGGCACAGTAGGGCCAATACTGAGGCCAGAATGTTGGTGAACACTTGATGTGCCAATAAGAGGCTGAATGGCAGGGCAATGAACTGGTAGTTTAGAGGCCCCACTGCAGAGCATAGAAATGCTTATGCGCTGCACATGCAGGTATGTCTCTTCAACTTGTAATGAAGAGAGTGTGCAATTTTGACACCCTTGCCACAGTGCCGGCCCCCCACTGTGCCTCCATGAGTGTTGCCTTAACACTAGCGGCATGGCCCTGACTGGCCAACTTTCATATCACCAGCCAGTTCAGATGCTTTAAAAAGGCACTTGACAAATTCCCAGAAGCCAGGTATCCAATGCATCCAAAAACCTTATTCAATTGCCTTATTTCCGTCAGCCTGTTCTATTGCGATCAAGTGGCATCCTGACTCTTCAGGGATGCCTACTGGCTCCACAACTGGATTGGTCGATTCCAGAACTTGACATAAATGTGTCCACTGCCTTTAGAGAAGTCTTCTGCAAGCCCTGTAAATGCAGAAGCAGAGCCTCTACAGAGCCTGCATATGCAATTAATCTACAGGACTGTCCTCATACAATGACACATAAAGGTTACCATTTGTCTCCATTTTGGAGGAGTCTGTCTCGGCGTAACTGGTGTCCCTGGACTTGTCCCTAGGTATCGGGCACCATAAACAATGCATTGCAAAGGGCTCCAACTCGTTACAAGCGTAATTTCAAAAATAGAGGCACTCAAGCAGTGCAATGATCAATTTTGTCACACAGGACACTCCAGCTGCACTGCTCTGGACTGACACGTACGCACTGACTTGATGAGGCTGCGCACTGCAATGCTTGCGATTGGGGCTGAAACAACTAATCGATTATGAAATGAATCGATTACTATTTTCATAATCGATCAGCCAGTAAAATAATGGGGTTAAAAAAAACTAAAATGAGCCCTTTAAAGTACAAAAAGAGCAAATAATCACTACTGTAAATATTACTTTCACAGTTCTACACTAAAAAATGAACCCCTTACAGTAGTGATTATCTGCTTTTTTTGTACTATAAAGGGCTAATTTTAGTTTTTTTAACCCCATTATGTTACTAAACATTTTAGACCTGGTTCACATCTATGTGTTTTTTGGTGCTTTTTGCAGAAGCGCACTACAGTTCATTTACATGATTTCCTATGGGACACGTTCACATCTATGCTTTTTTCAGCCGCTGTATATTTGGAAAGGGTCAGGGACTTTTTTTTAACACAAAACAGTGCTTTTCTTTGCTCTTTTGGTTCAATATACTTCAATGGAGAAGCTGCAGAAAAGCATGTGTTTTTTACTCTGCCCAACAACAAATTGGCCTAAAAAAAAAAAAAAAATGCTAAATCACATGTGCAAAAATCAAAAAAATGCACAGCAAAAAGAGGTCAAAAGCAAACTGTATAGGTGTGTACCGAGCCTTAGGCTGGCCACACCGATCAATTTTCAGACAAGAATATTCAGATGAAAAATCTTTGTACATTCACTGAATGAAAGAATGTTTGAAATTTTCACTTGTTTTTAACATTGTGTTTTTAAAAATGAATGTAATTTGTCGACGAAAACCACATATACTGTCTGAAAATTCCTTTGACCAAGAAATTTTCTATTATTTCCAAATTTTCCCATCACTGTGGTTGAAAATGGTCGATTTGACACCACTAACGATTAGAAAAATCCAACGAACGTTCTTAAAATGACTTTTTTTTTTTTTTGAAGGAAGACATTGTTTGTTTTTTAAATGAGTCTGATGATATTTACCATATTCACCCTTTAATATACTATTAGAGGATATATACGATGTCTCCTCCAATAGTATATACAGTATATCTCCTCTAATAGTATATCTCCTCTAATAGTTTATACAGTATATCTCCTCTAATAGTCTATACAGTATATCTCCTCTAATAGTTTATACAGTATATCTCCTCTAATAGTTTATACAGTATATCTCCTCTAATAGTTTATACAGTATATCTCCTCTAATAGTATATACAATATATCTCCTCTAATAGTATATACAATATATCTCCTCTAATAGTTTATACAGTACATCTCCTCTAATAGTATATACAGTATGTCTGTTATTCTGAGTGGATTAGATATTTTGCTCCCTAACTATATATTTACCACTGCATAGAGATATTTAAGAATAAATTGCCCTTTTTTTAAACTTTACATATTAACTAAATTATACACCACACCTTTTTTTAAGCTTATTAACCAATTAATTGAAACAATAATCAGCCAACTATCGATTATAAGTAATCGTTAGTTGCAGCCCTACTTGCGATACACTGCCCGGCTCCTGAAGATGCTTGGCATGACCGATACACCGAAATTTTATGAGTTACTTAATCCTGACATGAGCTCTGTGTGTTACTTAATCCCAACCCCTGAGCTCTCTCTGTAACATAATCCTGACCCCTGATCAATACTTAATCCTGCCCCATGAACACTCTCTGTAATGCAATCCTTACCCCTGAGCTTTGATCATTACATAATCCTGACCCATAAACTCTCATTATAAATACTGTAATTGCTGATTTTTAATAGGACACCTACCTGCCTCTGGACCCAGCACTGTCCTCACCCAAGCTAATTCTTCAATCGGCTTCAGGTGCAAGCATCGTCACTAAGAGCCCTTTCACACTGGGGGGGGGGGGGTCGGGGCCATGGGCGGTAAAGCGCCGCCATTTTTAGCAGCAATTTACTGTAGTTTTTGCGGGGGGTTTTCGGCCACTAGCGGGGCGGTTTTAACCCCCGCTAGCAGCCGAAAAAGGTTTAAAACGACCCACTAAGCGCCACTGAAGCGGCGCTTTGCTGGCGGTTCTGCAGCGGTGCCCATTCAGTTCAATGGGCAGGAGCGGTGTATACACTGCTCCAAAGATGCAGCTTGCAGGACTTTTTTTAGCGTCCTGCTAGCGCAACACTCCAGTGTGAAAGCCGGACAGGAGAGGCGCTTTACAGACGCTATGCAGGAGCTATTTTTAGCGCTGTAGCGCCTGTAAAGCGCCTCAGTGTGAAAGGGGTCTTAGGGAAGCCATGCAGCTTCACAGCCAGCTTCCAACTGTGCATGTGCAAGCCACGCTGTGCTTTGTGATTGGTACCATGGGTCCCAGAAGGCTGCAGGGTAAGGGGGGGGGGTGAACTTCCTCTCAGGTCACCGCAGCAATCTGACCGGAATTGGGGATGTGGGTACATGTCAAAAATCAGGTGCCCGCCCACCAAAAAAGTTCCAAATGTAAGAGGAGGAGGAGGGGAGGAAGAGCAGTACTTCCCCCTTTTGGGTGGAATTATGCTTTAACAAACTTGATTTTTTAAAACCTTAACAATTCTAAAACTATTTGCATCAAACTGACCTGCATTACAGGGTCCTACACAAAACATGAATATAAATTTACATTCCTTTTAGAGACTTGGAGAAGTTTATTTTTAGGTCTGGATAGCATAGGAAAGGGTCAGAATCTCGTTTTTTTTAGCTGTCTGTGTCCACATTTGGGAGATTACGCTTCATAATAATAAAAATATATTTAAATTTAAAAACAAGAAAATCCTGGACTGCCGCACTCCATAGAAAAGGCATCTTTATTTACATTTACTTAGACATTAACAAGAACATCTCTTTTTAAAGCCAACTGAGGACAGATGTTGTTTTCTACTTCCTGTTTCTGCACAGAGGAGATTTCCCCTTGCAGTGTGTTTTTCAGTGACACCAGGAATGAAGGGACAAGAAATGAAGGGAAGAGGGATCCCCTAGACAGGAAGGCACACAGGACAACAGAAACTGGGGCAAGAAATGGTTTCCTTTCCTTGTTTCTGTCCCCGGGGCTGTTTCTGTCCCCGATTGAGACATTTTTTCATCACTTCCTGTTCATCTGACTCCTTGGGCCTCATACACACTGGACGTTTTTACAGCTGTTCCTACTAGTGTCTGACATCTTTTTTCCTGCTTCTAATCTCCCCTGTATGTTATCCTATGTGTCTATGCACACACATAGGCTTTTAGCAACATTTCATAGAAGGAGCCTTTAGAGGCAGATAAAAAAAAACACTACCAGCGCGTCCAGAAGCAGCAGTGTTTTGGCAGAAAAACCACATGTAAACTCGCTTAAACGCTGGGCGCGTATAGCGTTTGAGTGTTAATTTCAATTGCCAAAATGCCCCAATTTGAGAGATTTGCAATCACTTCCTATGCCTCCAACATCCAAGCACTGAAACAGGAAATGGAAGGAAATCTCCCTAATGGGGACACATAGTGTAAAAACACTGGACAGCGTGTCTAAAGCTTCCTAAACCTGGCCAAAGATTGTTTGTTTCTTTTTATTCAGTCAGTGGGCTGAAAGCAAAAAAAAAAAAAAAAAACCTCACTAATGGATTCATCCATCCATGCAGGTGAAGTTATTATGTAAATAGTAACTACAACATTTATAGTATCAGAGTTAATTATACTCCATGCAAATGCTCCACACACTCATTTTGAATTGTCAGTTTAGCCTCAGGCCATGGTTACTGGTGCACACATTGTGTGTGGACATCATTACTCTACATCACACACACACACACTCCCACAACCCGGAGTGTACAATCTGGTAAAGAAAACAAACAGTCACTGTCACCCCCAATCTCTACCGACTACACAGCAGGCACCCCCCAGTACCATACGCGGCTATTAGCGCTCCTGCCCACCACTGGGTATTGGGTACACCTAATATATTTATTTCCTGTAATCATCAATGCCATCTAGTGGCCAGAATGCAATGTGTTCCTGATTGAGCTAGTTCAGGAAAATGACACATTATGGCCACCAGATGGAGCTGATGATCGGTGAGTATAAACAGATTAGGAAAAATACATTTACACAAAATGCACACAGAATATTTGTGACTGTTGTGTGAATGCTTACGATTTCTATAAATAGAATATGTGCAGACACCATACATAAACACACATTTTTTTTTTTTTTCCTAAATATAATTGGGAGGTTTTAGATACACCTAGGAGGGAAGACTACACGGCTATAGGCTGCAGTTGTGTGCACCAATATAGCATGCATTTTTTAGATTTTTACTTCTAGAAAACACAGAAATGACACATAACAGACAAAAAAAAAAAAAAAAAAAAAAAAAAAAAAAGAGGATAAAAAAAAATTGCTCTCTAATGCTTTTAGCAAACCCCAAAAACATCATCTATAACCCATGAATACGGCTGCACACAGCTTTAAGCGCAGACATGTGGCCAGGCCATTGGTGGCTAGCAGATCCTATATTTGGACTAGTCAGGTAGTGATGTTACTTAGTGGAGTTGTGTTGCCCTGATATAACCCCCCTGTGAGCCCCCACCCTCTGCTGTCACTCACCCAGGCTGAGCCCATAGTTCCTGTTCACCCTGGCCCTGAACTGGTCCATCTGGGTGACTTTCTTGCTATCAGGGTACCACATGACTTTGGACTCCATAATCTCCTCCATCGGATCCTCCTTCTTAGACATGCTGGATCTCTGGTGTCTGCACTTCTCTGTGCCTGCAACAGTTTGACACGCTTTTTATTTACATTGGAGAGGAGAGATGTGTCCCTCCGCCCAGAGAATAAAGTAGTCCCTGACACTCTTCTGTCTGAATCAGCTGCTGTGCTGTGCTCTCCAATGGGCACATTCCCTATGTCATGTCTATGTAGTCTGTAGAAGCTGCTGTGCTGTGCTCCCCCATGGATACATTCTGTAGTCCATATCTCCATATCTATGTAGTCTGTAGAAGCTGCTGTGCTGTGCTCCCCCATGGATACATTCTGTAGTCCATATCTCCATATCTATGTATTCTGAAGAAGCTGCTGTGGAAATGACTTGCATTGTAAATGTGGGTAACAGGAGGAACACATGCTTCAGTCTTTAATAGGGTTGAGATCACAATACGGAGCTGAGGTCACAAAGTATTCCTAGAGAGTGAATACATTTTCTGATTGATTTCATTGAGGTTGTATTTCATAGATTAAGGCCCCTTTTCACACGTGTGCGACTTTTCCTGCGACTTGGGACTGCAAAGTCACATGACAAGTTGTACCCCATGATTTGCAATGAGTACCATTCATATCTGTGCGACTTCAAGTCGCAGCAACTTCAAAGTAGTCCTTGCAGGGTTCCACAGTCACATAGCCTCCTGTGTTTGCTTTACTTAAAGCGGTATTAAACCAAAATCAACAACGTAATGTACTAAAGCTTACCAGACATCAGATGTGGTGGCTGCATTTGTTTTCTTTTATAGGATTTACACCCGGTGACCCGACCAGTAACACACCTCCTGTATAAGACCCCTTTCACACCGGGGCGGTTTTCAGGGGTTTTATCGCTTGGAATAGCCTCTAAATAGTGCCTGAAAAAACGCCTCCCATTCATTTCAGTGTGTCTTTTCACACTGGGGCGGTGCGCTTGCGGGACGTTAGGAAAACGTTAGGAAAAGTCCTGCAAGCAGCATCTTTGGGGCAGTTTGGGATTGCTGTATACACCGCTCCCAAAACACCCTGCCCATAGAAATGAAAGGGCAGCGCTTTGGAAGCGCCTCAACACGGCATTTTTTTGCCCCTTCTTTTGTGGTTAAAAGTACACACCTAGCCCAAAAGCGCCGCTTAACTACTTACAGACCGCCCGTCGTCGTTATACATTGGCTGTTTGAAGAGGGATATCGTTGTTATGGCAGCAGCTAGGATATCCTGTGTAAATTAATTGGACACTATAATTTCATGAGTTTGGAAGTTTATATTGGTGTTATGTTGAAATAAATGTAAGGGTTGTTTTTTTTATGGTTATGAACAAAATGAAGACTAAGCCCTGGTTCACACTGGGACGACTTGTCAGGCGACCTAGTCGCCTGACAAGTCGCCTCCCGTTCTGTGCTATGGAACCGTTCTAAGGGGAGCGACGCAAGTCGCTCCGACTTAGAAAAAGGTTCCTGTACTACTTTGGGGGCGACTTGGGGCGACTTGCATAGACTTCTATACAGAAGTCGTTTTGCAAATCGCCCGGGCAGTCGTTTGCAGGTCGCCTCGCTGAGGCGACCTGCAAGTCGTGCCGCCTCTGGTGTGAACCGAGGCTAAGAGTATGTGACAACGATGATATACTATTGCACAATTTATATTCCTTTTCACACAAATATTTTTGTTATTTATATGATTTATTTTAAAATTGAACAAGAGTGGTGTATCTAATGTTATGGTATTGGGGTAGCGCAATCAACACTTATTTTTACTTTATTATATTTGAGTTTATTTAACTTTTTAACCACTTGCCCACTGGGCACTTTTACCCCCTTCCTGACCAGGCCAATTTTCAGCTTTCAGCGCTATCACACTTTGACAATTGCACAGTTATTTTTTGCTAAATAAACGAACAAAAGACAATTTAAAAAAAAAAAAAAAGTCATAGTTATAAAATTTTGCAAACAGGTAATTTTTTTTTTGGTGGATTTCTTACAAGGTAGATTTCTAGGTCTTTCTTTAAAGTGATTGTAAAGGTTTTTATTTTTGTTTTTTTACTTACCTGCTCTGTGCAATGGTTCTCTTCTGTGCTCTCTGCTCCTACTCTTCTCCTTGTGCCACCACAGGAATCTGCTTCCTATGGTGGCACATGTGCAGGCTTCATCCCAAGCCGCGCTGTGTGTCCATTGACACACAGAGTGCAGCGCGACCCTGCCCCATGCTCCCTCCTTACTGGATTTGATTGACAGCAGCAAAAGCACCGCTACTCTTGGGCACAGTAATGTATTCAGATCAGGCTAAGTAAGTATTTGGGGGGGGGGGGGGGGGCTGCACATAAAAGGGTTTTTACTTTAATGCATAGGATTTTAGGTGTTTACATGTTTTAAACAGCTTTTTTTTTGCTTGAAAATTACTTAGAACCCCCAAACATTAAATATTTTTTCTAACACCCTAGAGAATAAAATGGCGGTCATTGTAATACTTTTTTTCACACCGTATTTGCGCAGTCTTATAAATGCACTTTTTTGGAAAAAATTAACTTTTTTGAATAAAAAAATAAGACAACAGTAAAGTTAGCCCATTTTTTTTTTATATTGTGAAATATAATGTTACGCCAAGTAAATTGATACCCAGCATATCACGCTTCAAAATTGCGCCCGCTCGTGGAATGGCGTCAAACTTTTACCCTTAAAAATCTACATAGGCGGCGTTTAAAAAATTCTACAGGTTGCATGTTTTGCGTTACAGAGGAAGTCTAGGGCTAGAATTATTGCAGCCGCTCTACCAGTCGCGGCGATACCTCACATGTGTGGTTTGACCACTGTTTTCATATGCGGGCGCTACTCACGTATGCGTTCACTTCTGCGCGTGAGCTCGTCTGGACAGGGTGCTTTAAAAAAAAAAATTATTATTATTTATTTTACTTTTATTTTATTTTATTTTTCACTGTTTTTTTTAAAAAAAACTGGATCACTTTTATTCCTACCCTGTTTCCCCGAAAATAAGACCTAGCGTGATTGTCGGTGATGGCTGCAATATAAGCCCTACCCCCCAAATAAGCTGTAGTTAAAGTCCTTGAAGGTCTTATTTTCAGAGTAGGGCTTATTTTCGGGGAAACAGGGTAGGGCTTATTTGGGGGGTAGGGCTTATATTGCAACCATCACCGACAGTCACACTAGGTCTTATTTTCGGGGAAACAGGGTATTACAAGAAATGTAAACATCCCTTGTAATAGAAAAAAGCATGACAGGTCCTCTTAAATATGAGATCTGGGGTCAAAAAGACCTCAGATCTCAGATTTGGATTTAAATGCAATAAAAAATTAAAAAAATAATAAAAAATGTCATTTGAAAAAATGACATTGAAAAAAATGTGCCTTTAAGAGGCATGGGCGGAAGTGACGTTATGACGTTGCTTCCGCCCTGCAGTGTCATGGAGACGGGTGGGGGCCATCTTCCCCTCACTCGTCTCCATGCACAGCCACTGACAGGACGCGATCACCTCCGCCGCTACCGACGGCTCTGGTAAGCGGCGGAGGGCACCAGATCCCACCACTGATAAAAGTGATCTTGCGGCGAATCCACCGCAGGGATCACTTTTATCTTGTAGCTGACCGCCGGCCAAAAACGGTGATACCGGGGTTTTGGCAGCTAGCTGCTGCCATAATAACGATATCCGTCCTCAAAGTTAGGACGTACATCGGCGTGTGGCGGTCAGCAAGTGGTTAAGGTAAAAAAACCTGAAGCCTTTACAACCACTTTAAGCCCCGCTCCCTCAAATTGCTCTGTACAGAATGTGACAACACATGTGCATGATAAATCTATATACACATAATGCTGATGTATGCAGGAGCCAATTAACCTACCAGTATGCCTTTGGAATGTGCTGTCCTGCCAGGAGAATGAATTCACATTGGGGTTACTAAAACTGGAGAGAGCAACATCTGGTGCAGCTGTGCATGGTAGCCAATCAGCTTCTAACTTCAGCTTGTTCAATTAAACTTTGACAACAAAACCTGGAAGTTGATTGGTTCCTATGCAGAACTGCACCAGATTTTACACTCTTCCCTTTTAATAACTCAATCCCAATAAATGATTGATCAAACCCATAAGCAGTGGCGTTGCTATGGGGGTGCGGGGGATGTGGACCGCACCTGGGTGACACCAGCGTTGCCAACCATCCGTAAAAAAATATGGCTGCAGGAAGACTGGGATCGGACATGCTCGGCTGTTTTCGGTCGTTGAGTCAGTGACTTCATGGCAGTCAGTGGGCACGCCTCCTTTCCTGAGTCCCAACCTGGAGACAGGATGCCGGCCTGCCATCCCACCACCATGCCACTGTGGGCAGCACAGACATGGAGTCCTGGAGACTGGACCCCTTCCCCGCACCTTCCATCCATGGCTGCTGGAGATTCCCACCACACCACTGCAAGCATGACTATGGCTACAATCTCTGTATCATATCGGGGGGGGGGGGGGGTGATGCTACGTTTTATGGTTCCAGATGACACCAGCCCTAGTGACCCCACTGCACATATGTCCTTTTTTCACCCCCATTTAGGTGCCATAGGTGCATTTTTACCTAGGCAAGCCCCTGGTTACATGCAATCAACGTTGTACACTTATTTGCACCTGTGCCCCTCATCCCATGGAAAGACGCCTGTCCATCCAAGTGAAGGTAGACTCATTCGTGTTTATTGGGATGTAAAGGTTGAATTACAATGTTTATAATACCCCCATCAAATCATTCTTTGCAGCTATTACCTTTTGTACCACCACCCCCTCCCTTTTAGAATGTAAGCTCTACGAGCAGGGCCCTCCTGTACCTTTTGTATTGAACTGTACTGTAATTGTGTTGTCCCCCTTATACATTGTAAAGCGCTGCGTAAACTGTTGGCGCTATATAAATCTTGTATAATAATAATAATAATAATATAAAGGTAGCCCAAGACATGACATTCAAATCTGGTACATCTGTGCATGGTAGCCAATCCGCTTCTAACTTCAGCTTGTTCAATTTAACCACTTCAATACCAGGCACTTACACCCCCTTCCTGCCCAGGCCAATTTTCAGCTTTCAGCGCTGTCGCACTTTGAATGACAATTTTGCGGTCATACAACACTGTACCCAAACATTTTTTTTATCATTTTGTTCCCACAAATAGAGCTTTCTTTTGTTGGTATTTGATCACTGCTGGGGTTTTTATTTTTTGCGCAACAAAAAAAAAAGACCGAAAATTTTGAAAAAAAAAAAGTTTTCTCTGTTTCTGTTAAAATTTTTTGTAAATAAGTACATTTTCTTCTTCACTGATGAGGCTGCACTGATGGGCACTGATAAGGGGGCACCGATGGGCACCAATGAGGTGGCACTGATGATGGGCACGGATAGGAGACACTGATAGGTGGCACTGGTATGCAGTACTGATGGGCACTGATGGGTACTTTTAGGTGGCACTGATAGGTGGCATGGATGGGCACTGATAGGAAGACATCTGGCAGGCATTGGTAATGGGCACTGACTGGCACCATGTGTGGGCATTGATTGGCATATTTTGAGCACTGACTCTCATCCCTGGTGGCCATGGGTGACATACCTGGTTATCCATCCATTGTGTGCCATCCCTGGTGGTCCTGGTGGTCCAGTGTGATAATCAGCGCAAACCCCCCCTGTCAGGAGAGCCGCCGATCGGCTCTCCTCTACTCACATCTGTCAGACGCGAGTGAGGAAAAGCTAATACAGGGCTTTTCCTGTTTACACTGTGATCAGCCGTGATTGGACATAGCTGATCACATGGTAAAGAACCTCCATCAGAGGCTCTTTACTGAGATCGGTGTAGTGGTGTATCGGACTGACATACCGCACCACCGATCGCCACGCTGCGCGCCGACAGTTATCCTGAAAGACGTCCAGTCAGGATAACTGAACCACCGCAGTCATTTTGCTATAGGCCGGGCGGGAAGTGGTTACGATTTGGCAATAAAACCTGGAAGCTGATCGGTTTCTATGCGGAAGTGAACCTGACCTTGCACTATCCAGGTTTAGTAAATAAACCCCAGAGTGTCCGCACAGTGGGGGGGGATTTACTAAAACTGGTTCACTCAGAATCGGGTGCAGCTGTGCATAGCAACCAATCAGCTTCTAACTTCAGCTTGTTCAATGAAGCTTTGCCAATAAAAGCTGGAAGCTGATTGGTTTCTATGCATTGCTGCACCAGATTCGGTGTGAACCAATTTTAGTAAATCTCCCCCATTGTTTCCAGCTCCTGTGTCCCTTTATCTGTGCTACGTGTGGTTATCTGCAGGCAGTAATCACAGGTAGTCTGAATTTCCAGTTATTCAGTAACTATTATAATTCAGTAACATGATAACATTCCGAGCAACACCCAACATTGTAACTTCTCATTCATTCAATCACAGACTCACATTAGGGGGCGGGGCTCATGTCTGTGACGAGTGGGCTCGGCGGAGGGATATCTACCTACACATCACTGTACACAGACGCCTATTGGCTACCGCTGAACTGGTTCCACATCAGCCGAGTGCTTGGTGTGTGCATGAAAAGCTGTCAGTGGAAGGAACCAATCGCTAAAAAGCAAACATTGCTTCTCGGCCAATCGGCGTCATGGCTCAGGGGGCGCACCCTTTAGCGTGTGGCTCTACGTGTGTGTTGTAACAGGAAGACCCTCAATGTGATGCTGAATAATCTCCGCCCTCTACCATTAACCCGTTGATGACGCTCTGTACATGTATGGGCACAGTGGTATACAATCAGAATAGGTCCTATACATATACCACATATGTCCCCTCCAGGCTCTATCACATTGTCTGTTATTAGTATAATACCCAATTATTATATGAGTCACTACCACTTATATGATTATACTGCCTTATCATTATCATAATATCATAATCATCCAATCAGTTTGGAAAAAAAACATTTAAATCGTTTTACATAAGTATATACTTTATATTCCTGAATACAATGTTAAATGTACCCCTTGGAAAAAAACAATAAAATAAGAATTACCACTAAGGATGAGTTTAGGCGTTTTCGCAACCCGCACATGCAGAGCCCGCCAGTAAGTCGGCACCGCACAGCGCTAATCGCAGGCAGTGAGGCGTTTCTCGATCTCTTATTACTGTCTGTGTCCCCGTTACAGAGAATTACCCTCTCTTTGTCCAGATTACCATTATTACTGAACGTAAAAGAAACTCCCGCATTTTGAGTTGTCCCCAGAACAGGAATAAAGGGGAAATCTTGCATGGAGGACATTAGTTCTGATGACCTTTTAGATGGATTTTCTCTCACTTCCTGTTTTGGCTCTGGGACAGGAAGTGAAGGGAAATCACTCCAGTGGGGCCCAGTTGGCAAAAATAAACCTTACAGGGGTTATAACCCTCCCTTACTCTATCAAAAATAAAAAATAAATAACAGAAAATTGTATCCTACTTACTGTAATTTTATTTTCCTGCTTCCTATCCATTGCAGCATACGTAGGATAGTAGTCCCGCCTACTTCCGCCCACAGGACCAGTGCATAGCTATAAACAGTTAACACCCACACAACAGCCCATTCCCTGCACATCGCTAGGAATGAACTGGGTGGGTTCGGTATGCTGCCATGGATAGGCACCAGGAAAATAAAATTACAGTAAGTAGGATACAATTTTCTGTTTTCCTGGTGCCTCCATGGCAGCATACGTATGATAGATCAATAACTAGCTATCAGGGTGGGAGACTTCAGCAAATTAGTTCATAAGAAAGTGAGTAAGCTACTGGCTTCCTGCCAAAGACAGGTGTAGTGCGGACTACTAAGCCCATCAGTAGTGCTGAAAGAATGCACCATAATAGAACCGGATTGGCTCCCCTGCCTGCCATGTTGGCTGACATCTCACTATGGGATAGGCAAGCAAATGCCCACAGGCTCTTGATGCCATGACAACAGCAAGGCTTTGAACTTCCTGCAGCTCGAAGAGCTTCCCCAATAATTCTTATATGAGAAGCTGGCTTCAGATAAGAGTGATAGTTTGCCTGGTAGAAAAAACAAATTGAGCACCATCCGCGATACCCTCCAAATCTGCAGCAACATTCAATTTCCCAGGACAGGCCCCCAGAGCGCACCCCCTCCTCAAGGGGACACGCCCCCAAAGCCTGCCCCAAAAATTACAGCGCAGACGGAAATAGGACAACAGACAGCACCCAAATGCTCTCGCAACAAGTGTGTTTATCCAGCTACAATCAACCCAAGGCCCTGGTAGTTGCTTGGCAGTGACGTCATCTGTCCTCGCCTCGGTAACACCAGCGTTCCAAGCCTCGTTTTGAGCCCTTCTCCACCTCGGCCGGCTGTTTACATCTAAGATCTAAGATGCAAAAGATAACGGCGGACGAGGAAACATAGCGCTCTCCACGCAGGACCAAACCATCCACTGATGGAACCTTCCCCTCCCACTCTGTTGAGACTTACCAGATGCCAGGGGCGTTGCTAGGTCTACAAAAGATCTGGGGCTAGAGCCCATAACAGCGTAGTAAAGAAAGTCATACGCTTGGGCGGGCATACACATGTATATAATATACGCGTGTGTATATATCCCCAGAGAGGCCCCCCTTACATCAGGGTCCCCAGAGAGCCCCCCCCCCTTGCATCAAGGTCCCCAGAGAGCCTCCCCCTTGCATCAGGGTCCCCAGAGAGCCTCCCCCTTGCATCAGGGTCCCCAGAGAGCCTCCCCCTTGCATCAGGGTCCCCAGAGAGCCTCCCCCTTGCATCAGGGTCCCCAGAGAGCCCCCCTTACATTAGGGTCCCCAGAGAGCCTCCCCCTTAAATCAGGGTCCCCAGAGAGCCTCCCCCTTAAATCAGGGTCCCCAGAGAGCCTCCCCCTTAAATCAGGGTCCCCAGAGAGCCTCCCCCTTAAATCAGGGTCCCCAGAGAGCCTCCCCCTAAATCAGGGTCCCCAGAGAGCCCCCCCTTACATCAGGGTCCCCAGAGAACTTCCCCCTTGCATCAGGGTCCCCAGAGAGCCTCCCTTACATTAGGGTCCCCAGAGAGCCTCCCCCTTAAATAAGGGTCCCCAGAGAGCCTCCCCCTAAATCAGGGTCCCCAGAGAGCCCCCCACTTACATCAAGGTCCCCAGAGACCTCCCTTCCCCTTGGGGACCCCTGCAGAGACTCGGGCTATGGGCCCCAGATTCGGGGCTATAGCCCCAAAAGCCACCCCATAGCGACGCCACTGCCAGATGCCTTTTAAAAACCTCCTAAATGTAAGTTGATTACTGCTTGTGCTCAATAAATTTGTTAATCTTCTACACCCAGAGGCGTCTCTCCCTTTTTGTCTATTAAAAGTGAGGATAGAAGCCTAGGTGGCAGCCTTGCCAATCTGTTAAACCGTAGTCTGTAGACAAAAGCTCAGGATGCACTCATAGATCAGAGTGCATCTTGTCAGTACAGGATGGAACCTGAGCCCTAGACCATGGAGTTGGTTGATGGTCTCCTGAGTCGACTTGACATGATGGAGCTAGAAATGAAAGTATCAGTATCAGATCCATCTTGAAATACAAAAGAGGAAAGTAAAGGCTGAGAGATAAACTTTCCATCCTGACCACATCCAACTAAGAGATGGAAACTTCCTTTGGGTGAACTGGATGCATATCAAGGAACTGAATAAGGATGTTCTGCTTGGGGAGACAGAAATTAACCGGATCAAAATACCTTGTCTTATGTTAAACCTGTGAAAGGTTCCATGCCAGACAAGGTCACCAGCCTTGAACAGTTAACTCCCCAAGTGAAGGCTATTAGTAAACTACTTAAGATCCCACATGTCACATGGGCAGCAATATTAGAAGCCAAATGCTAGCCTAGGCCCATCTGCAGGAGAGGACTTGTCCAGCGAAGAAACTTTGGGAGAAAGTCCTGAGGCTTACTCCAATTTAAGCAAATCACCACATGTCTAGCCACAGATTTAACATGAAGTGGTAGACCCCACCGCTTAGCATCAAGGGATTCCTAGACTCCATGATGCTTGGTCTCAAAATTTGAGCTTCAATTATCAAGCTGTCAAAGGCAGTTTGAAGCTGGATGGCAAAACACATTCCTTGGGAACAGATGATCCTGATCCAGTAGATCCCTCAGAGGAACTGTCCAGCGCCCCTTTTAGGTTGGAATACCACATCTGCCTGGATCAACCTGGAACACTGGAATGCTTTTCATTCCAAACATGCGAGACAAACAAGGGAAGGAAGTACTGAAAGTCACAGGAGCATCCTACCAGAGGACAACTGCACCTGAACCAAACCTGCCTAGCCTTTAGTTTGACCTCAGGGGTCCCATAGTCAACCTCTATAGTTGCCTACCTGGTACACACCCCCAGGAATAGCTCCAGGGGTAGAAATCAATCTCTCAGAGGTTTAGGCACTGCTTTCAGATGCAGTCTGCCTGCCAAGATGTATACATGGAATGCTCATGCCTGACAAGGCTGGAGCCTGACTTTTTTCCAAGGATACCAATCTAGCCTTTTGCTACTGCAAAACTCTGAATCCACCTCAAAATTGAAGTACACCACCTTTATGACATTATCCACAGTTCAAGGAATCCACTTACTTCTGGGAGGCAGGCTCCAAACACGCACAGCTCTTCTGAGGAACAAAGCTCTGCCTGCACTGCTATATATGGGGCTAGTTAGCACCCAATTTTCACCCCAAAAGATCCACAGAAGGGGCTAACTGCCTTATCAGAGCATTTACTGTCCCAAGGTCAGGAACTGCGCTAACAGGAGAGGCTGAACCTGAGCGGAAAACCACCAAAGGTGGCAGGTAAGGGTTTCTTCTCTTCACACTGGCTGTGAGTTCCATGAGGACAAAAAAGGGAAACGGGCTATTGTGCGGGTGTTAACTTTTTATAGCTATGCACTGGTCCTGTGGGCGGAAGCAGGCGGGGCTACTATCATATGTATGCTGCCATGGAGGCACCAGGAAAAAGTTTTGCCTTTAGTTCTACTCTAAACATGCTAAGTCATATACTATATCAATCATTTAAGTGACTGTAAGGGGATTATTTTGTTTTTTTGTTTTTTTTTTTATTTTAAAAACAAACATGTCATACTTACCTGCTCTGTGTATTGGTTTTGCACAAAGCAGCCCCAATCCTCCATACTGCAGACACGAGACTCTGGCCGCTCTGCTTGGCTCCATTGCACCATGACATCACACGACATGCTCAGGCACCGCCCCTGCCAGAGCCGCCCGATCACACAGTAGCAGGCAATCGGATGGTCTCAGCCGGCTCCGGACCAAGCCGAGCGTCACAGTCATATTTTTTACTGGCAACCCTTTACTTTTACTGGCAGGAGAACATTTCCTGTTGTTTACTGGCTGCCAGTAAAAATACTGACGGTTGGCAACACTGCCACTACTCTGGGGGTGGCTACCCATCCTCTACAGAAGGTTCTACTGATTTAAGCTGCTGTTCATCAGGGTCCCAGCCATGGCAGAGCCGAGGGACCTGCACCTGAAGTTGTTTCTCACACCTCAAGACTTCACCTAACAAATCCAGTCTGCAAAGCCTTACTGAAAGGCATCTGGAGGAAGCTGCTCCCTGGCCTTTTCAGCATTTACAAGATCCTGGTCACTGTGTAGTATTGGAATATCTGAGCCAAGCAGTTCTTCTATGGGGTCCCTACCTCTGGCCTTCTCTTAGTCTCTTGAGAGGGGATTGTATACTGCAGTTTAGCTGAAGACAGTTCTGTAGAGTATAATACAGAGAAACATGTCCTCTTTTTGAACTTTGCAAATATGGAGTATCCCATACCCTGCACCTTTCCTATCATTCAAGTTTCTTTAAATTAATTCTAGGAGGGAGCGCCAGTGGGGGACTGCCAGAAGAGCGGAAGATTTTGTATTATCAGATTTTTACTCACTGTTTAATAATATCACAAAAGGAAATTGTGGATGACACCAGTGTAAACACTGTTTACTTTTTACATGGACTCTATGTCTATTTCAGAGGTTGCAGAAGGAAAATGGAGAGGATCAGTTCCTGTATATACCACCCCCGTTGTGCCCTCCTGTCCGAGTCTAAAACAGAATGTAACAGGGGGGCTGCATGGGACTGAGCATGGGTGAGGTAGCGATTGTGACCCGTGATGCTACACCAGTGATTGAGGGTGTGTGATAAAAACACGTCCCCAAACTGCAAATGTAAACAAGCCCTTACTGTCCTGAGCCCCCTATAAGGCTGTTTTCACATTAAAGCGCTGAGGTTTACCCACACCGCGGGTGCAGCACACTGCACCTGATGCTTTCCTGTGCTTTGTTATATAGTTTCAGGAGTTTTGGTGCACTGTCAGAAAGTACACCAAACCCGCTGGATAAAATAGAAGTCTTTGGCTCAGTGCAACTAACCCGCAGCAGCGTTGCACTGCAGGTAAACCATAACGCATCAGTAACGCATCAGTGTGAAAGCAGCCTAATAGTTGTTAACCCTTTTAACCCCCTTTAATTTTTCACTCATTGTTATATTGCAGCCATTTGCTAAAATCATTTAAGTTAATTTTTTTTTCCTCATGTACACACAGCACCCCATATTGACAGAAAAACAGACTTGTTGACATTTTTGCAGATTTATTAAAAGAAAAACTGAAATATCACATGGTCCTAAGTATTCAGACCCTTTGCTCAGTATTTAGTAGAAGCACCCTTTTGATCTAATACAGCCATGAGTCTTTTTGGGAAAGATGCAACAAGTTTTTCACACCTGGATTTGGGGATCCTCTGCCATTCCTCCTTGCAGATCTTCTCCAGTTCTGTCAGGTTGGATGGTTAACGTTGGTGGCCATTTTTAGGTCTCACCAGAGATGCTCAATTGGGTTTATGTTAATCAAGTTTTTATTGGTTTTCATCAAACAAAAATTAACATGTACAGAGGAACAATAAGAAAATGCTTATAAATGCAGTAGTGCGGACGCAGCCGCTTTGGTAACAAGAATAAACCGTAATGTTACATAAATGTTTATGTTTTGAGGAGCGTAAAAAAGGTGCGACATTTGGTACAATTAACATGGGGACGTCAATGAGTGTTCTAATTGTCGACAGGTGTATATAGTTGTGTATGGGTAAAGATATAAGCAGATCTTTATAGCTCTGTGGGTATCATATTGTAGTTAGAGGAGGATGTTTTCAGCACCTTCGATAGCTTATGCAGATCTCAATTGGGTTTAAGTCAGGGCTCTGGCTGGGCCATTCAAGAACAGTCACAGAGTTGTTGTGAAGCCACTCCTTCATTATTTTAGCTGTGTGCTTAGGGTCATTGTCTTGTTGGAAGGTAAACCTTCGGCCCAGTCTGAGGTCCTGAGCACTCTGGAGAAGATTTTCGTCCAGGATATCCCTGTACTTGGCCGCATTCATCTTTCCCTCGATTGCAACCAGTCGTCCTGTCCCTGCAGCTGAAAAACACCCCCACAGCATGATGCTGCCACCACCATGCTTCACTGTTGGGACTGTATTGGACAGGTGATGAGCAGTGCCTGGTTTTCTCCACACATACCGCTTAGAATTAAGGCCAAAAAGTTCTATCTTGGTCTCATCAGACCAGAGAATCTTATTTCTCACCATCTTGGAGTCCTTCAGTTGTTTTATAGCAAACTCCATGCGGGCTTTCATGTGTCTTGCACTGAGGAGAGGCTTCTGTTGGGCCACTCTGCCATAAATCCCCGACTGGTGGAGGGCTGCAGTGATGGTTGCCTTTCTACAACTTTCTCCAATCTCCCAACTACATCTCTGGAGCTCAGCCACAGTGATCTTTGGGTTCTTCTTTACCTCTCTCACCAAGGCTCTTCTTCCCCAATAGCTCAGTTTGGCTGGATGGCCAGCTCTAGGAAGAGTTCTGGTCATCCCAAACATCTTCCATTTAAGGATTATGGCAGGCCACTGTGCTCTTAGGAACCTTAAGTGCAGCAGAGTTTTTTTGTAACCTTGGCCAGATCTGTGCCTTGCCACAATTCTGTCTCTGAGCTCTTCAGGCAGTTCCTTTGACCTCATGATTCTCATTTGCTCTGACATGCACTATGAGCTGTAAGGTCTAATATGGACAGGTATGTGGCTTTCCTAATCAAGTCCAATCAGTATAATAAAACACAGCTGAACTCAAATGAGGATGATGATCAGAAGAAATGGACAGCACCTGAGTTAAATATATGAGTGTCACAGCAAAGGGTCTGAATACTTAGGACCATGTGATATTTCATGTGATATTTCAGCTTTCTTTTTTAATAAATCTGCAAAAATGTTAACAATTCTGTGTTTTTCTGTCAATATGGGGTGCTGTGTGTACATTAATGAGGAAAAAAATGAACTTAAATGATTTTAGCAAATGGCTGCAATATAACAAAGAGTGAAAAATGTAAGGGGGTCTGAATACTTTCCGTCCCCACTGTGTATATATACACAGTATACTCTGCATTTAGCATAAACTATATATTCAGTGTTTACTCTATATTCAGTCAGTGCATTAAAATAAATGAATACATTATATATATATATATATACACACACACACACACACACACACACACACATACATATACACACACATACACACACACATATATATATATATATATTGTGGCAGAGCATTGCCCTGCCAGGGTCTAGAAGGAGGTTGTGACCCAGAATTCTCAACTGGATGGGTTGAGGGGCTCCAGGGAGCTTGTAACGTCAAGAGGAAACTGTCTTTCAGTTTCCTCAGTGTTTTGCAAAGTCCACTTTGGGACCTGGAGCTCGGGGATTTCTGAGAGATCCGGGTGGGATGAAATCCCTAGCCCTGGGTCCTGATTTTGAGAACAGCCAGCATACTAATTGGTCAGGTGTGTGCGGGACGTTTATGCCTTGTTTCCACTGAGTGGATCGATTTGGGTCGGTACAGTTTGGAAGGCCTAGAATGGTCCGGCCTATTCAGGTGAGCGTTTCCATTGCAAGTCGGACCACCAGGGACCATACGTGGGTTTAGAAAAAATGCCTAGCATGGCGTCACACATCCGCCAATCAGTGGAATGTATCGTAGCTCCACCCTAACCGAACCGTAACATTTTCTATGGCCCCACATCTGAAGCAGGACCCTGAATGGTGCGGTTGTATGGGTCGCTTTTATAATGGAAACACTCAAAATAGCGTACCGTACCGAACCGACCTGCTCAGTGGAAACAAGGCTAGTATCAACCTGACCATGGTTCTGGGCTCCACCTCGGCAGATAGGAAGTCTGAGTACCAGGAGTCAGGAGGGCTCCACGTGGGAGCCAGTGCAGCAAGAGGCTGCTAGCTATATGCACCAAGGTGGTTGGTGAAACAGTCTGTACGAGACAGACAAGGGCCTGGAGTGTAAGGCCAGAGCAGCAGTGCTGCAAGTGAGAGCCAACTAGGCTGAATGTCATTTTGTTGATAGAAAAAGGAATGCTGAAACTCCTGCGAGGGAAACCTATGTTTGTTTGCTGAACTTGCTTTTAATAAAAATGGGCAAACAAAGCCCTTAAAAAGAAGAACCAGTGAGTGGCGGTGTCCTTAAAGCTCTCTACATTTGACGCTAGTCTTTTACACATGGAGAAGTGCTTTGGGCACAATCTGAGATCCCTACAATCAAGTAAGTTCATCTGTTATATGAACTGTGTTTTGATGCATGAGACTGCATAATCTATGTGTGCAGGTGAGGAGAACCTGCAAGAGAAAGGTAACTAGCCTTAAAGAGACAGTGCTCCAATGTGTTGCTGAACTGCGCAAAGTTATTCTGGAGTGACTGTGAGTATGGGGCGGTCAAAGCTCCTAAAAGAAGCAAAGATGGCTATGATGATAGATAGAGCTCTGTGGCTAGAGGGGTTGTTACCACCTAAACGAGCCCCATATATGCCTGAACAGAGTTTGCCAAGGAGGAGGGCTGGTGTTGTCCCTAGCAACACTGGTGCAATGAGTGCACAGGTGACTGCAAGTATGGAGAGTCCACCAATGTCTGAGTCTGCAGTGGATTTGGGCAAGTGGCACCTGGCAGCAAGTTGAAGAGGAGAGCAACCCAACCCTTAGTGTAAGGAGAGAGCGGCTGGATGCTCATACCTGGGAGAGGGGTGTTGTTGCCCCTGGAAACAATGGTGCAAGTAGGCCAGAGGCCTAAGCTTGAAAGCAGATGCAGTGTGGGAAGCACTGACAAGACATGGAACCAAGTGCACTGTTTGCGGTGCAGTGAGTGGGGGCATGCAGTCTCCAAGTGCCCTTTGTTCCAGGCTCCAGTGCAAAGTTTCCCAGCAAAGCAAAGGTCTGCATCTGTGTTTGAGAAGCCTGCTCTGAGTGCCAGGAGTGAGCAACAGGCTTACCAGAAGTTTGAAAGGAGTGCAGTTGCCCAAAGCAACGCCTATGATGTCAGGTTGGAGGACTGCAAGACATAGATATTGCCTATAGAGGATTGTGGCAAGTTTAAAGTGACACTGCTTCATAGAAAGAGAAGTCTATGGGTTTGGGAGAGCCAGCAAAGTGCAGCTGGGAGAGCACTGTTTCCGTTGACAACTAGTGAAAATGTGCCAATGGGAATGAGGAGCTACAAGGAAGAGGTGGCCCACCATCCTCATAGAGATGCCAGTGAGATTCTGCATGTTGGTAGAGTGCCATCTCCCTTAGCAACAGGAGAAAGTCGCCAAGTACCATCCCAGGAATGTGGTCAACTGGGGCATGGGATCTTTTCTTGTCCCAGCTTGTGGAATACGGCTGCTGATATTGTTGATGGGCTTAACTCTTCGCCTGCAAGCCCGGATTCCTGTGTTAAAATGTTTGCAGTCACCCCTGGCAACAGAGAGGAAATTCCTGTTGTGGCCACCAGAGGGAGTCGGCCAGTATAAGTGCAGTACAAGAAAGTCAACGTACTCAAATGAACATGGCAAGACCCGTTACTCGGATGGGTAAGACTGTTGCTGTTGAAGTCATGGGAAAGACTGACTGTGGGAATGCTCACACTGAAGTGGAAGTGACCTCAGAGGGGAGATTCACTGCTGGTGCAGAAAAGGACTTGCCTCACTGCAGTGCCCTGTCCAGTGGGGAGGCAAGTGTTAAAATTTAATGTGATGATACGAAACTTACTGAGGAGTATGATCATACTGGTATTAAGTTAACTAATGCTGATAATGTGATGCTTAGTGAGGTAGGGGTGATCGCTAAGCAGGATGGGCTATACCCCTTAGCAACAGTATATAAGGCTGCAGAGGTGTCCCTAGAAACCTCAAGGGAGTTCTGTGTGTTGGAGCCAGAGGTTGCCCGGGACAACTGTGGTGCCACTCTGATGGATAAGAGGGTACTTGACCTTGGTGATAATGTGTCAAATGGTAAAACTAAAATGTCTGAAATTACTTGTGGTGATAGTGGGTTACTGTGGTCTGTCACTGCTGACAGAAAAAGTCTTCATGAGTTTAATGAAGCGCCACCCGAGCAAGGTGGTGAAGATATGGTATTGCAGCCTGCTGTGTTTAAAAATGTTTTGCCACAGGTTAGTTTAAACAAAAGTGATATGTGCAATGTGCCTGCTGTGGAGCCACTCTGTCCTGTGTCTCCTTTGGCAGTTGGAACAGTACTGCATAGTACCTCTGATGGGAGCACAGAGAAAATAGACTGGGACAGATGGGCAACAAGTCTGTTGGCTTTATTGAAAGAAGTTTTAGTGAGTAACAATGGAGCGGACACCATTTCTGCTGTGCTAAATGGAGGGACTGCAGAGCAGCTTCTGGACCAGGGCTCACTTGCTGCTGTTGCAGAGGATATTCCTCAGGAGATGCAAGGACCAAGAGAGGTTGAGCACATAGCAGAGGTTGTGTCCACAGGCCATAAATGAGTTATTGGTGTGGTATACCAAACTAATGTTATCCATAGAGAAGACCAGGAACAGATCATTGACACTGAGCTTGAGAGTTTTGTGGTGACTCTCGCACCTAGCTGCGCTCTAGGAGAGCACCAGGTTATTGCATTAGATACCTCCAGTGAGGAGGAAGCTCATTTAAGAAGCGCCACCTCTAAGGCATTTGTAAATGAGTCTTTCCACATCTCTAGTGACGTGAAGGACCCCAGGAAGGTCTTAGGTGTGGAATCACACTGCCTTTGTATGACAGATATGCTGAGAGAAACATTAGAATGTTGGAGTGTATATCCTGCCATCCTCTCCTGCGTTTGGAGAACTTGTACCATGGGGTATGCATAAATGGAGCTAGATGTTACAGGCTGTACAATGCAGAGATTGCCAAAGTTGGAAGCATTTAATGCAATTATTGTTAATGTGGAAAGTTGTCTCACAGTGTGCTGGATTGCTTCATACGGAGGTTGTGTATGAGAGGCACTCTGGGGTACTGTTGGACAGGACAGAAGTCTGGGCGGAAGTGCCAGAGGGCACAAATATATGTGATGTGGTTGGGGTCATCAACCCAAAGCTGAAAATGGATGATGATGATGATGATCAGGTATCAGGACAGTTGCTGGAAGAGGATCATGTGGTAGTGGAGTTGAGCATTAGTAAAGTTGCCATGGTAGACAACAACTCCACTTTGTGCGATTCTCCTCCAGACACTGCCTTGCAGAACACTGGTGAGATGAGTTCTGATAAATGTGGTGATATTTCGGACAATGAGGAAAAGTGCAACACACTGGTAAATGTTTCGGTTACCATGAGTAACAACAAAAATAAGGGTAGACCTGATGGTCAAGGTGATATGGTTGCTGTTAATCTTAAAAAATACAGGAAGATAAATGATAGTATGATAGACACAGAAGAGGGAATAGGTTCAGTGGAAATAGGCCCCATACAGGTTCAGGAGTTTAATTCTGGGAAAGAATTCCAGAGGTCCAGGAACCTCCCAAGTTGCAAGAAGTAAAGAGAAAATGATTGGGAAAAATGTCAAAGACCTTAGTAAGTCCCCTAGTGTTAAAGTGCTTAAAGGTGTGGCCCCAAAGAAAATGAGCAGAAGGCGTTTTTGGAAGCGCACCCATAAAAAGGAACAGGGGTATATTTTTAGTACCCAAGTCAGTGTAGCGGGGGGACACGGTGAAAGTCACCTGATAAGACTAAGTGTGGCCTTTGTGGGTGATAGCTGGCACAGAGGTGCCAATCTGAAGAGGTTTGGCTGGTGTGTTACGCCCCCTCCGGGGTCGAAACAGGGGGGGAGGATATGTGGCAGAGCAATGCCCTTCCAGGGTCTAGAAGGAGGTTGTGACCCAGAATTCTCAACCGGACGGGTTAAGGGGCTCCAGGGAGCTTGTAACATAAAGAGGAAACTGGCCTTTCAGTTTCCTCAGTGTTTTGCAAAGTCCATTTTGGGACCTGGAGCTCGGGGATTTCTGAGAGATCCGGGTGGGATGAAATCCCTAGTCCTGGGTCCTAATTTTGAGAACAGCCAGCATACTAATTGGTCAGGTGTGTGCTGGACGTTTAGTAACAACCTGACCATGGTTCTGGGCTCCACCCTGGCAGATAGGAAGTCTGAGTACCAGGAGTCAGGAGGGCTCCACGTGGGAGCCAGTGCAGCAAGAGGCTGCTAGCTATATGCACCAAGGTGGTTGGTGAAACAGTCTGTACGAGACAGACAAGGGCCTGGAGTGTAAGGCCAGAGCAGCAGTGCTGCAAGTGAGAGCCAACTAGGCTGAATGTCATTTTGTTGATGGAAAAAGGAATGCTGAAACCCCTGCGAGGGAAACCTACGTTTGTTTGACTTGCTTTTTTATAAAAATGGACAAACAAAGCCCTTAAAAAGAAGACCCAGCGAGTGGCGGTGTCCTTAAAGCTCTCTACATTTGACGCTAGTCTTTTACACATGGTGGAGAAGTGCTTTGGGCACAATCTGAGATCCCTACAATCAAGTAAGTTCATCTGTTATATGAACTGTGTTTTGATGCATGAGACTGCATAATCTATGTGTGCAGGTGAGGAGAACCTGCAAGAGAAAGGCAACTAGCCTTAAAGAGACAGTGCTCCAATGTGTTTCTGAACCATGCAAAGTTATTCTGGAGTGACTGTGAGTATGGGGGAAGCAAAGATGGCTGAGATGATAGAGCTCTGTGGCTAGAGGTTAATAAATAAATAAATAAATATATATATATATATATATATATATATATATATATATATACTCTGTATCCAGTATAACCTATATCTATGTATCTCAGCCGTTCGAGATTCTCCTTCCTGATTGGCTCAGACACAGCAGCACCGGCGCCATTGGCTCCTGCTGCTGTCAACGTCAGCTAGCCAATCAGGGGAGAGAGGGGGCAGGGCCAGGGCTCCGTGTCTGAATAGACACAGGGAGCTGTGATTCAGCTCGGGTGCCCCCATAGTAAGCTGCTTGCTGTGGGGGCATTAAACAGGAGGGAGGGGCCAGGATCACAGAAGAGGGACCAGAGAAGAGGAGGATCCAGGCTGCTCTGTGCAAATCCACTGCAACAGAGCAGGTAAGTATAACATGTTTGTTATTTTTATAGGAACAAATACAAGACTATAAAATCGCTTTAAGTCCCCAGCATAAGTGTAGAGACACGAATTCCAAAGTGGAGGTCTTACTGCCAATGTCTTCAAGAGGTCTAATAAGCTTGTAGGTGAAAGCCACCAATATCCACAGATAAAAAAATATCAATTTTGTGTGGAGCAGATCTGTGAATCAAAGCCTATGAAATATTATATACAGTAATGCCGCGTACACACGGTCGTACTTTTCGTCTACAAAAGTCCAACGGACGCTGACGGACTAAAGCTGGCTGGTAATCCGATCGTGTGTGGGCTTCTCCGGACTTTCAACGTACTTTTTTAGCCTCAAATCCGACGTACTTTAGATTTGAAACATGCTTTAAAACTTTACTTCGTAACTACGACGGACCCCGAAATCCGCTCGTCTGTGTGCTAGTCCGACGGACAAAAAGCCACGCTAGGGCACCTATTGGCTACTGGCTATGAACTTCCTTATTTTAGTCCGGTGTACGTCATCACGTACGAATCCGTCAGACTTTTGTGTGGTCGTGTGTAGGCAAGTCCGTTCGTTAGAAAGTCTGCCGCAAGTCTGTCGAAAGTCTGCCGGAAGTCTGCCGGAAGTCTGTCGGACAGGCTGTCTGACTTTTGTAGACGAAAAGTCCGACCGTGTGTACGCGGCATAACTGTTTACTAATGTCAGTAGTAGCATGAAGACTTGGGACCCCAAACAAATATAAAATCATACAAACATACTAAAAGAGGTTAGACGCTATATGATTATATTGCAAAAAGCGACAATCAGCTTTCTTTATCGTACATCATGGGACACATGGCCTTAAGTAATTACTTAATGGGTTATAGGCCACCTTCAGGTGATGGACACTGGTATACCCAATCCAAGAAGTTCACTCCACTCCCTATATAACCCCTCCTTCTTCCAGGAGCACATTAGTTTTTTCACCAGTGTCTAAGATGTTGGTCACGGGTGAAGATGTGCTCTGAGGAGCTCTACTGGAAGGATCCATGCTGGATTTATAGCCTCCATAATGACCAGATCCATCCAAAGTGCCACTAAGGCCTAAAAGGATGGTACCTGGGGCCTCATATCCGAAGCACGAGGTTTTGCCTGTAACGCTTCTCTTTGTAGGGCTGGACCCTAGGAACCCAGGGCTTAGGTCTTGCTACATTACCTAAAGCTTCCAGATGGGGTGCTTTTTACAGGTCCAAGGGAGTTGGAACCCCGTTTTAGGGACCCGGTCCTTGAAGGTTTGCTAAACGTAGCCCGCTGTGATGGGTGAAGGCTGGATTGTCTGTTAATTCAGCAAATCCTGCGGCGTAGATAAGGTAAGGGAAGAAACTTGGGTATTAAAACACCTATGTATTTCTTCTATTAGGGAAAAAATGTTGTCATGCCTTAAATCTCCACTAGGGGGAGTCTATGCACATACCTTACTCTGTTGTCTTCACTGTAAAGCTCAGTCTGTCTGGTTCCAGCAGCGTGTGGAGGGGGATTTTTTCAAGGTAAAAGAAAACTGCTAAATGTTTTTCTCCCCCCCCCCCCCCCCCCGAAGGGACCAGAGGGTTAGGGAGACATCAGCGCTGTACCCCCTTTACATTACCCCTCCCCCCGCCGTGATACCGCTAAGTTTATTACTGTTGGCTGTTTTTTCTGTGTTTGTGCCTGCTGCCTGGACAGGTCTCTGCCCCCCCCCCCCCTCGTGTCGGGTCTGTGAACCCAAAAACGCCGCGCACAAGCGCGGGAACATTTTAAATATAAAAAGGGGTGGGATTTTTTCTCAGAGGGAGCGGGGCCTAAAGCATGGTGCCATGATCGTCCACGAGGATGCACGGCAGGCTAAAACAGATAAAGCTACAGCTGTGACAGTCTCTCCTCGGCTGTTGAGAAGGAAACAAGCAGCCTGCAACACAGGGACACAGGAGCTGTGGGACACGTATGGGTTGCAAAACTGGCATTCCTGATACAGGAACGACACCTTTTTCCCAGCACTAGGCTGAACTTTATAGCGGCTTTAAATGTCATGACTATTTTCAGCGATTAAGTGCAATTTGTATAGTGCCTCTGTTTTTGGACTATACTTACCAAAAAAGACACCACAAAAACCAAAAAAGTAAAGGTTTCACCCCCAGGCGTTAGAATCTCGAGTCGCATTTCCATGCTGTCATCCTCGCCTGAATTACTAGTTATGGCAAGCCAGGGTGAGCCATTGGAACAAATTGATGGTGCAGCTACTTCTCACATCTCAGCCCCTGTATACGTGACTGAAGATGCCCTTTCCTCCTCCCTGCAGGGTCCGGAAGAAAGATTAGCGGCTTTAATCGCATCCTCCATTCAAATGGATAAGAAGCATTCTATATCCCCTTCCCCCACTTCAGAACCTTTGCAAGGGGAACAGTGGGCACAGGATGAGGTGTTACCCTCAGTCGATCAGGACGAAAAGCAAACCGATGATTCCTCTGCAGAGGAAACAATGGTAGATTAATCTTTTTTAGCCTCTCAATCCGAGAAATTGCTGATACAAACTCTTACGGAGATGGTTAGTTCTACTTTCATGCTACCCCTAACAGAGTCTCCTGAAAGCTTGGTTTCTTCCTTGGGTTCCTTAAAACCTTCTCACCCTTTGCATGCGTTTCCTTCACATGCATTACTAGAACAGCTTATTTTTGCTGAATGGGATCACCCGGATAAGCATTTTCTCCCTCCTAAGAGATTTTAAATTCTCTATCCCCTGGAGGAGAAATTCTCCAAAAGATGGAAAGTACCAGCAATTGACACTGCGATTTCCAGTGTGAATAATAGCCTAACTTTTCCTGTAGACAATGCACAGATGCTCAAGGATCCAACAGATAAAAAGTTGAATCCCTGTTAAAGTCTGCCTTTTCCATGGCAGGTGCCCTTACTCAGCCTGCAGTCGTTGCAATAGGCATCTGCCAATCCCTAAAAGACCAATTTAGACAGGCCCTTAGAAAGCTTCCTGCACAACAAGCTCAGGATTTGGCTGAACTACCAAAGGCATTATGCTTTGCCGTAGATGCAATTAAAGATTCTATTCATCTGTACTCTTGCCAATAGACCCCCTTATAGAATCCCTACCGCAACAGGTAACCCCAATAAGGGTAGTAAGTCAAATGAGATATTTAGGTGTTAATATTACAAGAAACCCTGGGCAGTACATAGCGGGAAATGTAGTCCCACTTATGATAAAATTAAAACAGAAAAGTCGAGTGTGGGGCCCCCTCCCTCTCTCGGTTGCCGGGAGGTGCAATTTATGGATGGTATGGATGCCGCAAATTTTATACGTAATACATAACTCTCCAGTATGAATTCCAAAACGCTGGTTCAAGAAATTTGACAGTGTGTTCAGAGAGTTAATTTGGAAAAAAGGGGCGGCAAGGATTCACTTGCAGGTGCTGCGGCGGCCGAGGGAGGCGGGGGGCTTAGCATTGCAAGATCCATGGAGCTATTTCCTTGCGGCACAAATGCAGCATATGAGAGGTAGTAATATGCCAGATGAAAGGGGAGTAGAAAGTAATATATTGAGGAATGACATTAACCACGATACGATAGTAGAGGTGGTTGAAGTGAATTCCTTAAGTTCTAGTTGTCCCACAGTTCAGTTAATGGTTAGAAGTTGGGAGACCGTCAAGACTGTGTTGGGTTATGCCAGATTCTCTGAGTTCTCTCCGATATGGGACAATAAAAATCTAAAAGAGCTATTGTGATCGGGAAAATTGAAGAATGGAACAGGAGGGGCATTCATTGCTTGGTACAATTATAAAGGGCAGGTAGGTTGAAGTCATTTCAGGAGATAAGGGAGGAGTATGCGGTCCCTAACCGACTATTTTATAGTTTATCTGCAAGTCAGGCATGCCCTAGAGGCACAATTTAGTGGGAAGGAGCCAGAGTGGTGTGAAATGCCCTTGCTTAAGAAACTGGTAAATACCAGAACTTCTAAAGGATTGATTTCTGATATGTATGGGAAGTATGGCAGGCCAGGAAGGAGTGGTAGAATTTAAAAATAGGATTAAATGGGAGAGGGATTTGGTCCAATAACGGAGGAACAATGGAAATTATGTTCTGGCATTAGGGCCCAGGGCCTCTCTCTCTCTCCCTCAGTGTGTATCCCATCTGTAGTTGATATATAAGTCATACTACACGCCATTGAAATTGCATATGTTTGGAAAGAGGCCCGACGCCGAATGTCAAAGGTGTGGGGACAGGAGACGTGATTTAATACACATGTTCTGGCGATGCCCCAAGCTTTATAGGTATTGGAAATGAATAATTGATAAAATAAACCTTGTGTTTGGGGCATCGCTAGGCATGGAGGCCAGGACGTGTCTTATGGGTCTGATGGAGAAGAAGGGCTTGTTAAAAGATACACAGACTGCAATAATGCTTGTTCCAAGGAAAGAAACGAATCGCTCGGAGGTGGCAGGCAAAACATCCCCCGACGGTTGTAGAATGGACAAAAGAGATAAATGATGTGATTGGGAAGGAGAAATTTATCTATGGGAAGAGGGGTAATATGAAGAAATATGATAAAATATGGAAGCTATGGCTGGTATCGGAACACCCCAATTAAAAGCATGATGGATATGAAGGCAGGAGGGAGTGAATGAAGGAAGAAAGGAGGCTGTATGTAGGTTGGAAGTGAGGTGAGAATGGATGGAAGGGAAGGGGAGGAGGGGGGGAGGAGTAAAAAAAAGAAAAGTGGTAAAGTGGTTGGTCTTATTTATTTATGCCTTTTGTCCTTATTTATAAATTATGTAAACATTGTTGTTTTGTGGATAAATATATTTTCCAAATAAAAAGTATTTAATTAAAGTAATGGAAAAGTCTGGTAAAGTGGATTAGGACAAGAGAAGTAAAAAAAAATTAAAGAGAAAAAAAAGATTCTATTCACCAGGCGTCTCGCCTTATGCTTATGCTTGTGCATATGCGTAGAATCCTGTGGTTAAAAAAATTGGTCATCTGAAGCACCATGTAAAGACCTCCTAACTGGGTTCCCTTTTCATGGGGAGCGATTATTTGGAGAAGACTTGGATAAATATATCCAAACAATTTCTAGTGGGAAAAGTACTCTTCTGCCAGTCAAAAGAAAGTATAAACGCTCTTCATTTAAACTGGCTCTTTCCCCTGCACCAGGGGCTTCCGCCTCTAGGCAGTGGTGACGGCCTCCGCTGTCAGACTCTACATCCTGAAGCCTCATCATGAAGAGGCAAGCCCCCTCACCAAGGTGGGGGGGGGAAGACTTCTGCAGTTTTCAGACATCTGGAAAGAGGAAATTCAGGACAGATAGGTCATCTCCACAGTAATGCTGGGGTACAAGCTGAAATTTCAGGACTTTCTACCTTCTCGCTTCCTGAGGTCAAGCGTTCCCAAAGATCCAGAGAAAATACAATCTCTGTTTCAGGCACTAGACTGATTAATATCTCAAAGGGTGATCATACAGATCCCCACAAAAGAGCAAGGTCTGGGGTTTTATTCAAATCTTTTCATGTTACCAAAACCAAATGGAGACGTCAGACCCATTCTAGATCTAAGAAATCCAAATCAGTTCCTGAAGATCTGCTCTTTTTGCATGTCCCTATATTTCCCATTCTTCAAAAGTTTCTGCGGTTCGAGTTAGAACAGCAGTATTTCCAGTTTGTAGCCCTGCCCTTCGGGCTAGCCACAGCACCCTGGGTGTTCACCAAAGTGCTGGCCCCACCTCTAGCCAGGTTAAGGGCACAGGGCATAACAGTCATAGCGTACCTAGATGATCTATTGCTAATAGATCAGTCGGTGGCTTATTTGGAGCAAAGCGTACGCACTACAACCAACTATCTGAAAAGTATCTCAAATCTTTTAATGGTACCAAAACCAAATGGAGACGTCAGGCCCATTCTAGATCTAAGAAATCCAAATCAGTTCCTGAAGATCCGTTCCTTTCGTATGGAGGCGATCGGGTCAGTAGTTTCTATCCTTCTAGGAAGAGAACTTCTGGCATCAATCGACATTAGGGATGCATATCTGCATGTCCCTATATTTCCTGCTCATCAAAAGTTTCTGCAGTTCGAGTTAGAACAGCAGCATTTCCAGTTTGTAGCCCTGCTCTTCGGGCTAGCCACAGCACCCCAGGTGTTCACCAAAGTGCTGGCCCCACCTCTAGCCAGGTTAAAGGCACAGGGCATAACAGTCATAGCGTACCTAGACGATCTTTTGCTAATAGATCAGTTGGTGGCTTGTTTGGAGCAAAGCGTACGTACTACAACCATCTATCTGAAAAGTTTGGGTTGGATTCTCAACCTAGAGAAATCTTCCTTAATACCGCTAAAAAGGCTGGAGTACTTGGGTCTGATCATAGACACAGCCCAGGAAAAGGTGTTCTTGCCTCAGGCAAAGATTAATTCCATAAGAGCTGGTGCGTATAGTCAGGTCAAATGGCGATCCCTCCATTCGCCTTTGCATGAGGTTGCTAAGAACCATGGTGGCTTCATTCGAAGCAGTTCCCTATGCCCAGTTTCATTCAAGACTGTTGCAAAAGAGTATCCTGTCTGCTTAGAACAAAACAATTCAAGCTTTAGACTTGCCAATGCCACTGTCCCCAAGTGTGTCCCAAAACCTCACTTGGTGGTTACTAACCCAGAATCTGCTGAAAGGAAAATCCTTCAGACCAGTCATCTGGAAAGTGGTAACGACGGATGCCAGCCTTTCAGGCTGGGGAGCAGTACTAGAAAAGACAACTGTCCAGTGGTCAAGAACCGAAAGAACCTTGCCCATCAATATCCTAGAGATTCGGGCAATACATCTGGCTCTAAAGGCCTGGACTTTCCGGTCACGGGATTGTCCTGTCAGGATTCAATCCGACAATGCCACAGCTGTGGCCTATATCAATCACCAAGGGGGCACCAAAAGTGTCTCAGCGCAGAGAGAGGTGAACCACATTCTAACTAACTTGGGCAGAAAGGAATGTTCTGTGCCTTTCGAGAGTCTTCTTTCCGGGAGTAGAGAATTGGCAGGCGGACTACTTTAGTTGCCAGCAGTTATTCCCAGGGGAATGGTCTCTTCACAGTGACATATTTCGGGCTGTTTGCCAAAGATGGGGGACTCCGGACATAGATCTTCTAGCATCCAGGTTCAACAAGAAGTTAGTCAACTTTGTGGCCAGAACAAGGGTTCCATTCGCATGCAGAACAAATGCGTTGGTGACCCCATGGGATCAGTTCTCACTGATCTATGCAATCCCCCCTATTCAGTTGCTGCTACGACTTCTTTGAAAGAAAACCGGTAATTCTGGTGGCACCAGCATGGCCCAAAAGGTCATGGTATGCAGAAATCGTAAAGATGGCAGTGGAGTGCCCATGGTCCCTCCCACTACGGCCAGATATGCTCTCACAGGGACCTCTACCCTGATTAATGCAAGGAAGCCAGCTTCCAGAACTATATATTATAGGGTCTGGAGGGCTTATGTTTCCTGGTGTGAATCCAAGGGTTGGCACCCTCAGATATATATCATAGGCAGAATTCTTGCCTTTCTACAAATAGGGGTAGAAATGAAATTGGCCTTGAGTACTATTAAACGCCAAGTCTCAGCTTTATCGGTCTTATTTCAAAGACCACTTGCTACTCATTCTTTAGTCCTGGGTTTTATACAAGGGGTAACGCGGCGTAATCCGCCCGTCAAATCTCCCTTGAACCGTTGGGACTTGAACTTTAGTTTTGTCTGTGTTACAAAAACAGCCATTTGAACCAATACAACAGATTCCCTTAGTCCTTTTGACAACTAAGTTGGTATTTTTGGTTGCTATATACTCAGCAAGGAGTGTTTCGGAATTGGCTGCTCTTTCTTTTAAAGAGCCATATTTAATTTGTTATGAGGACAGAGTGGTGTTACGCCCTTGTCCAGACTTTTTGCCAAAAGTGGTTTCAGGTTTTCACCTGAACCAAGATATTGTCCTGCCATCGTTTTTTCTAAAACCATGTTCCAGGGAAGAAAAGTCACTACATTGTCTTGATGTGGTGAGAGCAGTGAAAATATATATTTTTTTAGATCTTTATTTAGGGAAAGCAGATTATACATAAATGCAGTGAATCAGACATGTTCATCAATTTACATCTGTAATTAGGCTATTACATTAGCTCGTCAGTTAAGTCAATATACAATGCTTGGGTATCAAGGTTACATTGCAACTTTAACAAAATAACTGTGTTCAAAGACTCTGCAATAACTGTATATGCAATTTAACCAGGACAGCATAGAGTACTCCCTAGCCAAAAGGACCTGTGTAAACCGTTCTGTCTGAGCACTAGGGAAAAAAGGGGGGCCCCCAGTAGGTAGAGCGGGCTTATGCCTCTTTGTACGGGTGCCAAGCTATTACGCTGTAGTGTGCTGATCCCAAACATCATGCTTTTTGTGAGATATGGCTCTTTATCCTGGATTCCCAGGAATGGAACCAGTATAATACTGCAATCCGGGGGGGATTTTATAGTTTTTAGGTGAAAATATAAAAAAATCAGACAACTGCTCAGATTCGTAAGACTGATGTCTTATTTATTCTGCCAGAGGGTCCTAAGAAAGGACAGGCAGCGTCGAAATCCACTGTCGCTAAGTGGATTCGGCAAGTGAAAATTCAAACTTATGATTTAAGGGGTAAGATTCCCCCTTTTCAAGTTAAGGCGCACGCTACCAGGGCGGTTAGTGCTTCTTGGGCAGTGCGCCGCCAGGCCTCCATGGCTCAGATATGTAAGGCCGCAACTTGGTCTTCAGTGCATACATTCACAAAATTTTATCAGGTGGATGTAAGGAGGTATGAGGATATCGCTTTCGGGCGCAGTGTGCTGCAGGCAGCAGTATAGATCCTATATTCTGGGGGTACCACGTGTTGTGTCTCCCTCCCCTCAAGTAGCATTGATATGCGACGTCCTAATAAGTGATTACTTAAGACTCTGTGTCCCATGATGTACGATAAAGAAAATGGGATTTTTATTACAGCTTACCTGCAAAATCCTTTTTTTTGAGTACATCATGGGACACGGAGGTCCCTCCCCTCTTTTTTGGGATTTAAGTATATTGCTTTTCTACAAAAACTGATGTGCTCCTGGAAGGAGGAGGGGTTATATAGGGAGTGAACTTCTTAGATTGGGTATACCAGTGTCTATCACCTGAAGGTGGCCTATAACCCATTAGGTAATTACTTATGGCTCTGTGTCCCATGATGTACTCCAAGAAAAGGATTTTACAGGTAGGCTGTAATAAAAATCCTATTTTTTCAAAGCATGAAGTTAAAGAGGGGCTCCAGGCTCCTTCAGAAAAAAATTAACAAATATCATAGCTGCTGACTTTTAATATTAGGGTACTTACCTGTCCAGGAATCCAGCAGTGTCTTCACCCAAGCCAATTATTCAATCGGCTATTGGGTGCTGCCACCACCATCTTGACTACTGCGAAGCGTGCCACGCTTTGTGAATGGGGGGGGGGGTCAAACTTCTGGCTCAGTTTGAGCTGGAAGTGAGATTGGGTACCTGTAAAAACCAGATACCCGCTCCCCCCTCCCACCTTTGGTGCCAAATGTGGCAGGGGAGGAGGAAGGAGGCAGACAAGTGGAGCTTCCCCATTTAGGTGGAGCTCTGGTTTAAAGTAGAGTTCCACCCAAATGTGGAAGCTCCGCTTATCTGCTTCCTCCCCCCTCCGGTGCCTTTCGGGGGGGGGAGTGGATACCTGTCAAAAACAGGTATCCGCTCCCACTTCCATGTAAGAGCGCAACGATGACCTACGTCATTTGTCCTCCTCCTTCCCCTCACTGCCTTCTGGGAGACACACAGGTTCCAGAAGACAGCGGGACCATTCAGAAAGTATGACTCGCGCATGCGCAGTAGGAAACAGGCTGTGACGCCGCAAGGCTTCACTTCCTGTTTCCCTTAGTAAGGATGCCGCCTGCATTAGGAGCCGGTGGACGGGTCAGTTTCACAGTGCCGACATTGCAAGCTCCTTGGACAGGTCCTTATATTAAAAGTCAACTACAGTATTTGTAGCTGCTGACTTTTAATTTTTTCTCCCCCAGGCTGGAACTTTGCCTTAGGTATATGCATGCTAAATAATACACTACTAGGTTACTTACTTCTTAAAGTGGTGTTCCACTGAGAAAAAAAAAAAAAACATGAATGTTCCTAAAAAAATAAAAAAAAAAAGATTTGGAAATTTTTTTTTTTACTCACCTCTAAATGGCTGTTGCTAGGGGGTCCCTCGTAGTCTGCCTCCTTCAGTGCCTGGGCTGGTGACATCACTTCCCCTCTGTGCAGGAAGGGCTCAGCTCTGCCCCCTCCCTGTTGTCAATCATCTGGGACACATTACAGGTCCCAGATGACTGAGCAGCCAATCACGGCACGCGGTGCCGCTCGCACATGCGCAGTGGGTGTCCGGCTGTGAAGCCACACCCGGCACCCACAGCTGCAATGCCGGCGCCGCAGAGCAGAGGGGGAGACGAGCGGAGCTTCTATCCCCCGCATCGCTGGTCCGTGGGACAGGTAAGTGTCTGATTATTAAAAGTCAGCAGCTGCAGTATTTGTAGCTGCTGACTTTTAATTTTGTTTTGAAAATGGGAACTCCTCTTTAAGCTGAGAATAGTACTGACCTTGAAATGCCTTCATCAACTTTTTTTTTCGGGTCACCATCTACTTGGTGGACTGAGATATTGGCTCAGAAATGACAGACCTGTAAATCCTACCTCCTGCATGGGATTTACATGGGACTACAAAATAGTTTTACACACAAAACCTCTCACCTTCTGAGCTACCTGAAGTTAAAATGTATGGTCTGATGAAGTCTTGAATGAATGAATGAATCATTTGTAAAGCGCTGCAAATGCGAACTGAATCGCCTCAAGGCGCTAAATGCGTTTTGTGTTGTCAGCTTCTTAGAAGAGGAAGGTCTTGAGTTTTTTCCTGAAGGCCAGATGGTTTTCTTCCATGCGGATGTGAGTCGGAAGAGTGTTCCATAGCCGAGGTCCCTTGACTGCGAATCTACGTTCTCCCCTTGCTTTGTAGAGGTATTTGGGAATGAGGAGGAGGTTTTGGTTAGATGATCGCAGATTGCGATTGGGTGTGTAGAGTTTTATTTTCTCTCGGAGGTATTGAGGGGCGTTACCTTGTATGCATTTGTGGGTGAGGCAGAGGGTCTTGAATGTGATCCAATTCTTTATGGTTAGCCAATGTAGGCTTCTCAGGGATGGGGAAATGGACTCCCAGGGTTTTTTTTCCTGTTAGCAGTCTTGCCACCACGTTTTGGATGGCCTGTAGGTGCACAAGCTGATATTGGGGTAATCCTATGTAGAGCGAGTTTGCATAGTCGAGTCGGGAATTGATGATTGTTCCAACTACTGCTGCTTTGTCCTCTTCTGGGATGAAGGGGATGAGTCTACGTAGCAGGCGGAGGAGATGGTGAGATCCGCTAACTACTGATCCTATTTGTGCATCCATTGTGATTTCTGAGTCAAAGATAACTCCGAGACTTTTGGCTTTGGTGCTCGGAGAGATGGTCTGTCCAAAGATGGTGGGAGGTGTCCATGGAGTCTTGGTTTTGGGATTTTGGTTAGCGTGTAGGAGCAGAAGTTCTGTTTTTGACCCATTGAGTTTGAGGGAGCTAATGGTCATCCAGTCATCTATCAAAGTGAGGCATTTCTCTAATTGCTGATGGTGGTCTTTTTGTCCAGTGATGCGAAAGTAGATTTGGGTGTCGTCAGCGTATGAGTGGAAGCAGAGGTCCGATTTTTTTTATGATTTTGAGGAGTGGGAGGATGTAGATGTTGAATAGCACTGGCAACAAGGGTGAACCCTGAGGGACTCCACAGGAGATTGTCTGGGTTTCAGAGGTGAATGCTCCTAGTTCTTCAATGAGGGAGGGGAGATTGAGGTAATGTTTCCTTCTATAATATTGTGCCTCTTAGCCTAGGCACAATCTGGTAGAGTGTAGGGCTGTTTTTAATGTGTTTTTTTTTTTTTTAGCAAGTTTAGCAGAGTGTTACAACACTGTTTTTTTAATGTTTAAATAATAAAGGTACAGTGTATTTTAATACGGTTGCTGTATATGGTCATATGTCAGGGATTTGTTTAGGCAGAATGGTGAAAGGTGGCTTTGGTGTTCTTTAAAAGTAATATACCCAAGGGACCCAAGGGAATGATTCTCCATATCTTTTGGGATTGTTCCAAACTTAGGCTCTTTTGGCAGGGAGTGATTGATAACACCTGACCAATGTTGACCTCGACGGGAACCCTGCCGCCTGCCTGTTGCATCTCTCAAACCTTCCTATTAAGAAATATAAGGCTTCCCTCACTATTCAGCTACTGAATGTGGCCAATGCTTGCATCCCCCTGTGCTGGAGATCTGAGAATCCACCCTCAAAATGCTTGTTTGGTTTTCCAAAGTGATTGAACTTAGGGACATGGAGGACCTCGCAGCTACTTTGCACAACTGGGAGGAGACGTTCAGTGTCACCTCGAGATCGTGGCAATAC
Organism: Lithobates septentrionalis; assembly: GCA_037952835.1. NCBI lineage: Eukaryota > Metazoa > Chordata > Amphibia > Anura > Ranidae > Lithobates > Lithobates septentrionalis. Next base: position 1,496,803 of record JBBDGP010000885.1, read on the forward strand.
TTTGTGTACATGGACGCTTATCTTCAAGAGGTCTCGCAACCTGGTGGATCTCCTGGACTTAGTCCTCTTCCCTGGGCAAGAGGCTATATCTTTCTCTTTTTAAAACCTGTTCTCCTTCTGTACAAAGGACGTCTGGATCCACTACTTGTACCCTTCTTGACAACCTTCTATTCTTCCCCCTCCGCCCCCATTCTACTTCCCACCCCATTTTACCTGACTCAGTTCGAGGTGCTATTTTTTTATACAGATATGTGAATATCCTGATATGCATTAGTTCAATCTCTCCGCCTTCATTCTGGGTCCAATTGGCCACCGGGAGGCACGCTTCCCAGTACAAATGTATCATTTTAATGAAATATAGTTGCATAGCTTCAAGCACACAAATCTATGTTACTGGTGATTCTCTTACTACTACTCTGCCAAACAGGTTGTGTATATTACGACCATTTTCATATTCAATTTGCTCTATGTGACTATTTATATTATGTTATGTTAGGCTGGTCAGAATGTGTTCTTAATAGAGTTTGCATTGTTATCTGACTGTGCTGCGTTTCTTCATTTCTCCTTTGTTTAACTGTGAATTGCAACTTATGGAAAATAAAGGAATTGCAAAAAAAAGTAATATACCCAGAATCAGGGCTGCTGATAAGCCAGTACAACTGGCCCTGTTGTATCAGGCCCCGGCCAGCAGGGGGGGCCCAGGCAATCTAAACAGAGAATGAAAAAATGCTGAATAATAATAATAATAATAAAAACTAAAAAAATTCTCCAACAAGCACCGCCTGGTTTCCTCTGTATAGATGTTCTTGTGGGTGTGTGAGAGGGACTATTTCTTGTAATTCGGGCACATGTAACTTCCGCAGCCGCTCCGCATATCAGTGCTGGCTCAAGTCCCAGCCTGCATTTGGCCTTCCCTGGCAGAGTGATTTATCTCCCTCCGCTCATTGCGCTCTGCTCTGTTCCCCACTCGGCCTGAGACTGGAGAAGAAGCAGTGAGTTGAACAGTGGCAGTGGCAGCGGCAGAGGAAGCAACTCAGCTGAGCTGACAATTGAAATTGCGACTCCAGGCAGCAGCAGGATCAGAGAGGAAGAGGGTGGCTGATGGGGCTAACACAGGTGTGTGCTTGCTTGGGGGTAATTCAAAAGATTTACTATATGATGATGATGATTGATTACACACTGTATCTGTCTGCAGTATCTACACATTATGGCATTGGCAGCATGGGTGGCACCGTCTCTGCAGGCAGCACATGAATTATGGGCCATAACGCATGTGCTGCCTGTAGAGACAGTGCCACCCATGCTGCCAATACCATAACGCATGTGCTGCCTGCAGTGACCGTGCCACCCATGCTGCCAATGCCATAACGCATGTGCTGCCTGCAGTGATAGTGCCACCCATGCTGCCAATGCCATAACGCATGTGCTGCCTGCAGTGACAGTGCCACCCATGCTGCCAATGCCATAACGCATGTGCTGCCCTCAGAGACAGTGCCACCCATGCTGCTAATGCCATAACAGCATTGGCAGCATGGGTGGCACTGTCTCTGCAAGCAAATACATGCGTTATGGCATTGGCAACATAGGTGGCACTCTTGTCTCTGCTGTTATGGAATTGGCATGAATGGCACTGTCTGCAGCACATAATGGCATTGACATGTCCCACTGTCAAGTCGCTGATCGCCACCATTTCTAGTAAAAATAAATAAATACATCCCATAGTTTGTGGATGCTATAACTTTTGCACAAACCAATCAATATACGCTTTGTGGGATTTTTTTTTTACCAAAAATATGTCGCAGAATACATATTGGCCTAAATTAATGAAGAAATCCGATTTTTTTTTTTTTTTTTTTTTTTTTTTCCTTTTTTTTTCCTTTTTTTCTTTTTTTCTTTTTTTCTTTTTTTTTTTTTATTGCATATGTTTTATAGCAGAAAGTAAAAAATATTGTTTTTTTTTTTTTTCAAAATTGTTTTTATTTTTTTTGTTTAAAGTGCAAAAAGTAAAAACAGCAGATGTTACCAAATTACACCAAAAGAAAGCTCAATTTGTGGAGAAAAAAATGATATAAATGTTATTTTAAGACCTGGGTCTGGGGAGGGGCCAGGGGTGGGACCAGGGGTGGGGCTGAAGGAGGGATCGGAGCGGGGCCAGGAGTGGGGCTGAAGGTGGCCCCGTCAGGTAGACTGTACAGGGCCCCATGATTTCTATCAGCGGCCCTGTCCAGAATGTGAACTGTATTCCATAACATATGCACACAGTCAATCCTCAACTAAAGTTAGGATAGCAGTGAGACTCTCAAGCTTTTTTTTTTTTTTAGGCTGGACCAATGCTTTTATTTCTCTGATTCAGCAGTCGGGTAAACACAGTTTTTGTGCAGTGAATTTGTTTAGTCAAGGGCAGAATGTTGTAAGCACTGAACAAGCAAACATGCAATTTCATTAACTGCCAGGTTATTGAAAGGGCTGAAATTGCCATCTCTATCTGAATGTGACCTTCACAGCCCAATGCAGCAATAGTTGAGTCAACAATCGGAGAGTACATGAAAAATTACAATAAAAGATTGTGTATATATTGCAAAAGGCCAAACATTTGTGAACCTCTGACCAGCACACCTGCTAATTAGACAATGTGTGAACACCCCCCCCCCCCCCCAAATTGTAGAGAACAGAATTTTGAAGGTATCCCCATTGCTCCAGCATTCAGCCTAGGTTCACATTGAATGCGGGCTTGAAATCGTGCATGTTCAGCTGAACTCGCACAATTTCAACACGGCAATGCAGTCAGACTTTGGGGGCGATTTGACAGACATCTGTGCGGGTTCATGCACAGATGTCTAGACAAATTGCACCCCGAAGTCGCCAAAAGTAGTACAGGAACTTTTTTTGGGAATTGGTGCCATTGCCGGTGTTCTGACGAAGTGCCCGCTATCAAGAAGTGCCCAGGACGAACAGCGCATGCGCCATAAGGAACAGCACAACAGCTGATTTTATGATCAGCAGTTGTGATGGCGCCTGTGCACAATAGCCGACAGAAGATTTTTTCTGTCAGATTGTGGCCCGCGCTCCCGTGGTGAGTTCATGTCGGCGAGGGGCGGATTTCTACATTTTGTGGGTGGATTTATATATGATTGGCAGTTGGGCGGCATTTTTTAAAGATGGCCAGTGCTGCAAAACAAAACTTTTAATGCTAAATTCGCCCTGCAAACCTGCCCATCAGTTGGCTAAACACGCTCCGCAAGCGTCCAGAAAGAATAGCATAAAAAGTTTTGTTTTGCAGCACTGCCCATCATTTATAAATCCGCCCACAACATGTAGAAATCTGGCACTCGCCACGGGAGCGCGGGGCACAATCTGACAGAAACATTTTTCTGTCGGCTATTGCGCGCAAGCGTCGTCTCGCCGTCACAACAGCTGATCGTAAAATCAGCTGTTGTGCTGTTCCGCAAGGCGCATGTGTCGTTCATCCCGGGTACTTCTCGATAGTGGGCACTTCTTGACACAACACCAGCAACAGCCGCCGATTTGGCATGCAATTTGACAACTATGTACTTCCAGCCTTGTGACAACCATTTTGCGACAGCCCTTTCCGGTTTTAGTGTGACTGCGCCCCAAGCTGCTAGGAATCTGAAGTTGCTCCAAGATGCTTAAAAGCTGACCTAACTTTCAACGATGTGGCAGGGACCAAGCTTCTGTGTGGCACAGTAGGGGTTCCCTTGTGACAGATCCTCCTTTTGGGGGTTGCTTGCTATGGCTAACTTTTCAGAAGCTCTAACCTCCCACTCCACCTTTACACTGTGGTTATATTATAGTGCAGGAGGTAAGAAAAACTTTTTGTTGGTTTGGGCTACAGTCCACTCAGTGACAGATCTAAAGGCAATTTACCATAAATTCCTACATCCTTTAATTGAGGATTTTCTGTGCAAACCTATGCAAGTGCTACATGATTGCTTGTTTAACCCCTTCCCGCCGAGCGTAGGCAGATGTGCGTACTTGGCTTTCCGGGGTTATACCGGGATCATGCCCGCAGCTGCAGGCATCATCCTGGTACTGTTTAGAGCGGGCGATCGGCTATCCGAATATAACAACCGAAGCGGCTAAATACCGGAGGAGCGGGAGGGGACGTCCCCCCCTCCTGCCGCTCTTACCGGGCCTCCCGTACGATCAGCAGGCCCGGCAGGCCCGGTGACCAATCGGCTGCCTCTAGGGGCGGGCTGGAACGAAGCCGTGGGCGGCTTCGTTCTAGCCTCCTAATCGTAAAGGACGTCATGATGTCACTTCCCGTTTACTCGGCTGCCAATGGCGCCGGTTTTAAAAAAATACACAGTATTCAGAATCGCCGTTTTCGGCAATCTGAATACTTTGAAGTGCAAAGGAGGGATCGGGGGTCTTTTGAGACCCCCGATCCCTCCATAAAGAGTACCTGTCACCACCTATTACTGTCACAAGGGATGTTTACATTCCTTGTGACAGCAATAAAAGCCATCAAAAATTTTTTTTTTTTTTTAAACACAATTTATAAATATATAATTAAATAAAATAAATAAGAAAATGTTTTTTTATCAAAGTGCCCCCGTCCCCGCGAGCTCGTGCAGCAAAGAAAACGCATACAGAAGTCGCGCCCGCATATGTAAACGGTGTTAAAATCACACATGTGAGGTATCACGATTGTCAGAGCGAGAGCAATAATTCTAGCACTAGACCTCCTCTGTAACCTGGTAACCGTAAAAAAAATTTAAAGCGTCCCTATGGAAATTTCATAGGTACCGTAGTTTGTCGCCATTCCACAAATGCGTGCAATTATAATTATTAAGCGTGACATGTTTGGTATCTATTTACTCGGCGTAACATCATCTTTCACATTATACAAAAAATTGGGGTAACTTTACTGTTTGGATTTTTTAAAATTCATGAAAGTGTCCCTTTTCCCAAAAATTTGCGTTTAAAAAAAACGCTGCACAAATACCGTGTGATATAAAATATTGCAACAATCTCCATTTTATTCTCTAGATTCTCTGCTAAAAAAATATATATAATGTTTGGGGGTTCTAAGTAATTTTCTAGCAAAAAATAAGGATTTTAACTTGTAAACACCACATTTCAAAAATAGGCTTTGTCATGAAAGGGTTAAGGCCTGCAGGTAGCTATTTACCTCCAGGCTAACATGGTGACCACCACTTCTAGAGGCTGTCTTAATTGGTCTCTAGGGCTGCGCTCATTAAAGTGGATGTAAACCCGAAATTTTTTTTTTTATGTCATAATGTAGAATATAAGATTTCCTATCATTTAAGCCCAGTCTTGCCACAAAGAGTTAATCCAGCTCTGAGCAATCCTCTTTTATTGTTCAGTGAGATAAAACTTGACAAACAGAGAAAAACTTTGTCAAATTCCCCCCCCTTGCTGTGAGTGACAGGTGATTTACATCTCGTGCACTAGCCTTAGGTTCCTTTCACACGGGACGGATCCGTGATGATCCGCCCCGTGAACATCCGCTTGCTCAGTGGGGATCGCTCCGCTGGTCCCCGCTGAACCGGCGGATGACAGGGCGGTCCCTGCACACTGTGCAGGGACCGCCCTGTCAGATCTCTGCTCTCCCCTACGGGGGGATCGGATGAACACGGACCGTCTGTCCGTGTTCATCCGATCCGCTCTGCAGACGGATAGAAAAATAGGATTTTCCTATGTCTGCAGAATCAGACCATAGTGGGGGATGTTCATCCGCTGACACCCGCTATTCCATAGGGATGCATGTATGTCCGTATTTCATCCGAAAACGGATGGATGAAATACGAACATACTGTCCGCACGTGTGAAAGGGGCCTAAGAGATGCATTATTTTTTAATTCACACCCCCACTCCTTTCTTTAGCAGCTCTGCAAGGATTGGCTGTTCCACATCTCACCATGATTTGGCATGCTGAAGTCATGTGGTTACTTTCCTGTCTTTTCACTGGATGTTAGAGATCATAGCAGAAGTTCAGTGTAAGAAATACACAGGAGAAAATGCATATTGACAAGGGGAGTGTAGAGGAGGCGGGGAGCCTACTGACATCACAACTCCACCCACCGAGCTCCAGACAACAGACCCACCCACAGAATATGCAGTTTTTCAGGTCTCATAACTTACAGAGGGGAGACATTTGACAGGTAAAGATACATGCAGTAGGCGTGTATATCCTTATAGATAACCCCTATGGCAGTAGTTTAGAAAGTGTGACATTGGGCTTACATCCACTTTAAGACTTTAGTTGCTGATTAGCCCCACCTGTGTATGAGCTGGCTAGTGTTTGCTCAGTCTCAGGGAACGGAGGTAAGGTAGGACAACAGCTACTATAGTAAGGTGTCCAACCATTTTAGGATTTGTTCATTCACTGCTGCTGAAGGGTTAGTATCTACAGTCTAGGCTATGCCTATGAAATAATTTGCCCCTGTTTGGTTATTTCATAAAGGGATACACCATGACTCCTGCACACCAGTAGAGCTCATTGAGATTTGTGACATCTCTGCTCATAAGGGGTATATTGCTGTACATCAGAAATGCACTGCACTGAAGCTTGTTTGGTGTCCTTTATATCCTAAAGGTACTGCTTTATTTGGCTACATATCAGAAAAATACAACCGTGAAGGTAGTCTGTACTTTCTGGTTTTGTGCTACACGGCAGAAATGCACACATTGAGTCCTGTGACATCTCTGCTCATAATTGTTATATTGCTGCACATCAGACATACACAAGATTGAGGTCTGTCTGTGAGTTTTTGTGTCCTGTATTACTGCCTTATTGGTTGCTTATCAGAAAGGCAGCAGTTAAGATTGATGGTCCTGATTTGTTGGGCTACATAGCAGAAATACAAACTGAACCTGTGCCAGGGGTAGTACATATACTGCCTTTGGTAATCGGTGCAGCACCGCAAAGTTTCATTGTGCCAATTCAGACGGTGCTATTAACGGCAATGGCTGCCGATTTTAGGCATGCGATTTGACATGTTGAGTCGCATGCCAAATCACTTCAATATGGATGTGCTATCTCTATTCAGAATTGTTATATTGTTGCACATCAGACATATACAAGATTGAAGTCTGTCTGTGGGGTTTTGTGTCTTACATATATACTGCCTTATTGGTTGCATATCAGAGAGGACACAGCAGTGAAGGTTGCTTGTCTTTTTCTTTTTTTTTAAAGGTTAACTTTTTATTAGTTTTATAAAAAGATCAATATTGGTTACACAGATGTACAATCACAGTAAGCATTGCTTTAGTCATATTACAATATAATGAACAGGTATATAGGTTTACATTACACATTAGTATAAAACGTCTCACAGCACATTTTATTATAGTCAGGGGTAATTTCAAACATTTGCTACACCATCGTATTTCTACACATTGCTATAGCCTACTAAGCAGGTGGTATTGTGCTCTCCGAGCTTACCCATGAGTTCCACATTTTAGGGAACTTTTTGGGGCATCCTCTAGCTTCATATGTTAGCTTATATAGTGGTATTGCTTGATTGATAATGGTGAGCCAGAACTTTATAGTCGGAGTGGAGTGAGATTTCCAGTGCATAGTTATTGTTTTTTTAGCATAAAACAATACTATCCGTATAAATGACTGTGCATTTTTTGATAAGCCCTCATCATCAATGTAGCCTAGTAGGCATCTAAGAGGATTAGAAATGTTCGGTATTTTAGCTACAGAGCTGTTGAAGGCCGTAACTTCTGACCAGAACCGCCGTATCGGGGCACATTCCCACATTAAGTGGAAGAACGTGCCATCAGCCATACCGCATCTTAGGCATAGAGGATTAGACAATTTCTTTAGTTTAAATAATAATTTTGGTGTAAAGTATGCTCTGTATAGTAGCTTGGTCTGGATTACTTTGTCCCTAGAAGAGATGACAGAGGGGACCTGCAAGGGAAGAATCTCCCCCCCCCCCCCCCATATCTCCTCCGTCAGCTCAGGTATATCTAAACGCCATTTGTGTTCAATGGTAACAAGCCTAGTAGTTGTGGAGTGGAGCAGAGTTTTATAATAAGAGGAAATTAATTTGGCGTGAGAGGGTATCAGTCAGTAAGAGTTCAAGTTGGGAAGATTTCATCTCTATATTTCGCAGCCCAAATTGTGCAGCTGCTGTGTGTCTTATCTGCAGGTACTGAAAGTAGGCCGTGCGTGGGAGCCCAAAGTCTCTCTGAAATTCTACAAAGGATCTAAACGTATTACCTGTAAATAAGTGCGAAATTGTTTTCACCCCTTTCCTGGACCAATATCCTCCATCAGTTCTCTGGTTAAATTCTGGTAGAGAAGGGTTTCCCCATAGTGGGGCATTGGGAGAATAAACAGCTTGGGTACTGGGTGGTAAAAGTTTGGAAATTTTAAAGATCTGCAGGGTCATTGTCCAAAATATTCTCGCCTTCTCTCCCCCTATGTGATAGGCGATGTATTAGGTTTTGGAGGGATTCGTATGAGGTGAGGATAGCCGCCTCTAGCGCGGTAGCTGCATTGTTGGCCTCAGGAAAGAACCACAAATGGGCATGCGCCAGTTGTGAGACAATGTAATACGTTTGGAGATATGGAAGTGCCAGACCCCCCTCCAAGATAGGTAATTGTAGAGTATGTTTCGCAATCTTTGCTTGTCCTTTTCTGATTAGTTTTTTCTGCTCAGCAGGGAGACACATTACATACATTGAGGATGGTGGCATCTCTGCTCAGTTTTTGTATATTGCTACATATCAGACATACACAAAGATTGAAGATTGTTTGTTGGTGTCCTGTATGTCCTATATTTACTGCCTTATCAGCTGCATATCAGAAAGGCACGGCAGTGAGCGGTGTCTTTTCTGTTTCTCTTTGTTCTACCTTGCTGCTTCTTAGGGATACACAGCAGGGGGTTGTTGGCTGCACTCCTCCAGGGAGACACAGCATTAGGGACCCCTTGCTTGTTTGACCTGAAAATTGCAAGTTTTTTCCCTGCGACTTGTGTAATCTTGAGGTCTGTGGATCCAGAAAGCAGGGACTGCTTGGAGGCTCTGCGACCTGGAGTCGCACAGACACGAATGGTACCCATTTGAAGCCACAGTGTATGACTTTTCTCTTGCGTTTTGCAGTCCCGGGTTGCAGGTTGGGTCGCACGGGTGTGGGAGCCCTAAGCTTATCTGTCCCTTCTGGGTGAGGTTTTGCTACACAACAGGAATACACATCATGGAGTTATTGCCTTACTTTGCAGTACACCAGAAAGATCGCAGCTGTGAAGGCTGTCTGTTTTTTTCTGTTGCTGCACAGCAGAAATACTCAACATTTAAGCTTGTTGGTGTTTTCTGTTTCATATTGCCTTACCTTACTGCACTTCAGAAAAACACAATGCTGCAGCTTGCCTGTGTCCTTTCTCAGTGTTGGTTCTATCTGACTGCACTACAGAACTGCATAACAGAAAAGATTGTCTTATGTTCCATATTGTTTTACCCTGTGGCACAGCAGAAATGCACAACATGGGGGGTTGGTGTTTTTTTTTTTTTTTTTTTCTTTTCCGTGTTCATATTGATATATAACTGTATTTGGTGGTTCGTCAGAAATACGCAACATAGAAGTTTGGGTTTTTCTGTCTTATATTTATGGCCTTGTTTTGCTGTACATCAGTAAAACACCACAGTAAAGGGTATTCCCGTCCTAGCTAGCTGCACTTTAGAAACACGCAGCATTTATGGTTTGCTTGTGTCTTAATGTTTTTACATATTGGCCGCACATCAGAAAACCAGACTATGAGGACTGTTTGTCTACATTGAGGTTCAAATTTGGGTCTCTTCCCATATTTGATATGTTGGTTTAGCTAGCCACACTCAGATACACAACATTATTGTCTATGCTTGTGTCCTTTCAGTCTAAAACTATTGTGCTGTGCCCACAATCTGTGACCTTTTTATTTGTGATATTAATAATGCATGTATCACCTTTTTGTATTTCAGCCCTCTTTTCCGTGGAGGGGCCAGGAGTTCTGGCTGCAGACGTCACATGTCAGAAAGCCTCAGCCCCTTACATTCAGGGATTCCAGAACCATTTCCTAGGGTTGAAGCCCAGTAGGGTTATAGGACACTGGAGAAAGGCAATAGAGAATCACCCTGTTTAGTAAGAACTTGGGAAGTTCTGTTCAGAGGAGTATTATGGCCTGAAGATGAAGTTTAAAGATGTATCCCCTACTGAATAGGTTACGGCTCGGTGCATGGCCTTCATTTCGCCCTTCTAGCAAAACTAGATGTAGCAATATGAGTGTTCTGAAAATATATCAAACTAATACATGAGTGGCTCAAATATGTGAAAAATTAGAAAATGTGTGAAAAATTCCAAAGTAGTGTTCAAAAAGGAATAAAAAGTTCCAAAAATGCAACAGAATAAATAATAAAGTTCAACTAAAAAAGGTTACAATGTGTAAAAAAAGTTCAAAAATCTTTAAAATCTTCATAATCAGAAGAACACAAGACATGTTGACCGTTGTTCAAATGGTAGAAACACTCCTTCAGCCTGCTCTCAGAACTCTTACCTCAGAGGGGCAGAGATAAATGCCTTAGTCCATTACCTCCAGTCCGATGTCCAGATCCACATGAAAAAAAGTAGCCTCCAATAGTGTATTACCCCAAATAACAACGTTTATTGAATAAAGAATGTGCTTACATAAAAGTAATGGAGGATATGCCAAACAAAGACCAAAAAACTGCGTTTTCCGCCACCTCATATGTCACTTCTGGTTCTGTGGTAACAACTTCTGATTCAGGGTAAACTACGTTCTGTTACGTTTTTTGCGTCCTTCAGTCCTACGTGTTACGTCACACTCTCGTGACTTCCTCAGGGAACCGGATTGTTTGGAAAAACCATCCATTTATAGCCAATAGGCAGAAAGTGACAAAACTGTCATTTTCTTCGAGACCAAAGGTTGGATTAAAAACTACCAAGAGCGGCCATTTCCATTCTTATAATTAATGGAAAAAAACAGGGGACTTTAAATAGAATAAAAATAAGTTACTTGGATATAATACTGAAAATAAGGGTATTTCAAGTAAAAAAGCGTGGCTTCCTTATATCCGTTAACAAAAACATTCCAAACAATGCCATCTTGTGGTCATTTGAAGCAATTGATTCTAAAAAAAAAAATAAGATGGTAGATCTTCTAATTGAATTCAGGCCATCTTGTGGAAATTTAGAGGAATGACTTCCAAGGAATACTACATATTCAAACCAATAGATAAAAATCTATATAAAATATATAGACAATATAAATATTCTATAAATGAAAAAAGATGTATATGCCGATACTTCTATAAAACCGTTGCAGCCCAATCGAAGTGTGTAATAACAATAAAAATAAAGGGTTTTCTTCTGAAAAGAAAACAGAGGAAAATGCAATATATAGACCAGCAGATAGAAGAGCTGAAACTGAAACTATAATCCCATAAGGAATCTACTGAATTTAGTAGATTAGCCAATCAAATGAGTAAGGATCTCATGGCCAAAGATTTAGAGGTACAACAAAGGAAGATGAAGAAGTACCAAAGAGATATCCCAGACTACAAGGCTGATCAGGTCTTTAAATGGCAAAGTAAACTGGAAGTGCTACCCTCAGCTTATTCTACACTAGAGAATAAGTAAGAATACAGGAACCTGTGGTGGGTACGTCTCAACAACCTCCACCACAGAGTGGATATAAGAGAGGAGTGTATCATACACCCAGACCAAATCAAGAGTACCAGGGGCACTATAACAACTGGCATCAGACTTCTAGGAATACAAGAAAGAGACCTTTCAAAAAAACATTCAAGAAACCATATTATAATGAAGGCTATAATCAAAGACCTCAACAAGAAAGACCTTATAATGAAGGCTACTACAGAGACTATAGAGGGCAGCCTCATTATAAGCAACAAGAAAGATGGGAGAGGAGTCCGATACCTACGTAAATAAGTTTGAACCACTAAGAAACTACACAGAATCAAACTCTTATTATTGCCAACCATACTATGAACAAGAGAGACCTAGGTCTGATTTTTTTAGACCGTGGTCGGAGGGAGCAGTCTCCCAAATGGAGACAAGATCAAACATACCACTCTCCAAGAAGACTGCCCACAGGAAGCACCATATTCCCCATTCCCCAAAGAGACAACAACAGGAAGAAAAACCAAGAAGATCACCAGAACGAAGAGTGGATGTAGAGCGAGAAAGAGACTCAAAAAGAAAGCGAGAATAGTTGGCATAGAAGGCACTTTTAATTTGAGCGGACAAACTTTGAGTACGGAAGAATTAGCTGTATTGGACAAGGGCTTGAAATACATCGGAATACACAAATATGTAAGGAAAATTAACATCAAGAAGGCAATTTTGAGTAACCCTAAATCTAGGGGCACTGTCCTACCACCGCATCAAAGCATGGTGGAACATAGTAATTTACGAAATAGATCTCTTTTCAACCCTCAGGTTCATGACAATCAACATATTGAGGTTTTTAAGAACCTTGTACTGCAAGATCTGGATGAATTCGAGATCAAGAAAGTCAATGACCCTATACACATCAAAAAAGTTATACGGTCCCTGGTTGCTAGGAAAGACTTAGTAATCAGACCAGCAGACAAAGGTGGTGGAATCGTGCTTCAAACTAAAGAAAAATATCAAGAAGAAATCAAACGTCAACTTCACGATTCCACCACATATATAAAATTATTGGGGAACCCAACAATGTAATGTAAAAAAGCATTAGAGCAGATTGTACACTTAGGAGTGAAGAAAGACATATTGAACACCAAGGAAGCCAGATATCTTATTCCAGATTCATGTAGAATACCAGTGATCTACACCATTCCCAAAATTCATAAAGACAGAGAAAATCCACCAGGGAGACCCATTGTCAATGGGATTAACTCATTGGCATCAAGAATGGGTCAGTATATTGATAATTTTATTCAACCTGCCATACAACTTACCACATCCTATCTTAAGGATACTAAGTATGTTTTACAGTTATTGGAATTATCACCAGTCCTAGAAGGGAGAACTTTATTAGCAACAGCGGATGTTTCATCCCTGTACACAATTATTAAACATCACCAAGCATGCAAAGCCACTAAGTGGGTTTTGAGAAAGTATAGTAATCTAAAATGCATGCAGAGGAAGTTCCTTATAAAAATGCATTGAGTTTTCTCTTAAAAATAATTATTTTTGGCATGACCAGGCATACTATAAGAAGGCTACTGGAATTGTTATGGAAGCTAAATTTGCCCCGGGTGTTGCCAATGCTTTTATGGCTCAATGGGCAGAAAAGGCGGTTTATAAGAATCTACCCTGTGACTTAGAACTATACAAAAGGTTCATTGATGATATAATAATAGTATGGAATGGAAGCAAAGAATCACTGGAAAAATTCTTATGTAAATTGAACCAAAATGATAGGAACATCATACTTACTTGGAAAATTGAAGAGAAAGAGATACAATTTCTGGACCTAGAGATAAGCATCGAAGGTGATAGACTCATCACAAAGACACATTTTAAAGATGTAGCAAGAAATAGCTACTTACCTATTACAAGTTGCCACTACAAACCCTGGTTGTTCAATATCCCGAAAGGCCAGCTATTAAGAATCAGGTGGAATTTCAAGAAAGACTTGGATTATAGAACACAGGCTGACTTTATTGGCAAGAGATTCATGAGCAAGGGGTACACCCAACAATTTGTAGACAAGCAAATTGAATCAGTACGATCTATGGATAGACAGCAAATGCTATATGGGGAGAAGAAAGTACAATCCCTCCCAGAAGCACCAGCTCTAGTGCTTGATTACAATGTTCAATATAAAGATATAGAAAGAATATTCAAGAAACATTGGCACGTTCTAAAAGGAGACAGACATCTACAAAGCATTTTACCTGATAAACCGGTCATTGTATACAAACGGCAACCACACTATTTAATTGTAAAAAATGTAGTGGACCCTCCCTTAAAAAATAATTTTTTCATTTTTTAGTGGAAAAGGTTTTTTTTCCTTGAAAATATTGCTTTGCTTGCCAGCATTCGAAAAAATTCCAAGGAAAAGAATTTCAAGCTACCAGTACAGGTAATGTATATCCTATTAAGGATTTTATTAGCTGCCACACAGAGGGGGTAGTTTATGTTCTACAATGTTCGTGCAAATTGCAGTATGTAGGGAGAACCAAAAGGGCTTTGAAAGTTAGAATTAAAGAACATGTCCAAAACATAATTAAAGGGTTCCCTAAACACAGTGTATCAAGACATTTTGCTGCAGTACATAAAAATGATCCAGCAGAACTGATTTTTTGGGGTATAGAGAGATATAATAAATCATGGGAAGGCGACCATAAAGTCAGAATTATTAGTCGAAAAGAATCTAAATGGATTTATAAAATGTAAACGCTGGCACCTGATTGGTTATACATCAATTTTTGACTTGAACTGTTTTATAAGTGACTATTAACTTATTATTGTGAACCTCATATTTGATTTCTGGTGTGCATTACTTTTTATTTTTTATTTTTATTGTTATTCGTATGTTTACACACTTCGCTTGGGCTGCGACGGTTTTATAGAAGTATCGGCATATACATCTTTTTTCATTTATAGATTATCAAACTTCTCACTTACCAGACCGGTGAGTCTGCTTGGGCAGAGGGTAGGCTCTCTTACGCGTCTGACTCGCGGCCCCTGGTAGAGTATACAGGAAGCACAGGAGTACTGAGTGGTATGGGAGCCTGGTAATAGAGTCCAGATGCAGGTGGATGAGCAATCCTCAGCAGCAAGGTGCAGGCTGGAACACAGGCAACAAGACTGAACAGGGTGGTCAAGAGACAGGCTGGGTTCGGCAACAGGCAGGCAACGAGGTACAATGGAGCAGGCAGAAGAATAGTCAGACAGGCCAGAGGTCGGGTGCAGGCAGAGTTCAGAGGAGTCCAGGAAACAAGCTGGGTTAGTCAGGAGATCTGGGTCACAGGCACAGGAAACAGGTACAAGGAACGGCAGAGCTGTTGATCAGGCAGCACTAATCAGAGAGTGAGGACAGCATAAATAGACAGACTGGCGCCACCGCACACAGGCACACGCACCCGCCCGCGCGTGCACACCCACACACCGGCACCCACACAAGGCTCGACCGGAAGATGCATACCAGTGCCACAAGGACCGCGCGCAACAGGACCAACAGGAACGTGCGCGCCAGCGAGCGCCGGCGCACCCCGACGCACATCACAGCGAGCAGCACCCTGCCTACCGAGGTGAGCTCTCTGACAGTGCCCCCTCCTCAGGGGCAGCCTCCGGATGCCCAGCTGGGCCAATCTGGTTGCATGGTAATTTTTAAAGGCTTGCAACAGTTCCTTAGCATGAAGATTACTCTCAGGCTCCCAGGAATTGTCGTCAGGTCCATACCCCTTCCATTTGATTAGATATTGGATTTGATTGCGCCTTTTCCTGCAATCCAGAATTGCCTCGATTTCGAATTCCTCCTCGTTATCGATCATAACGGGTTCAGGTGGACTGGTATTACGGTCAGTAAAGGGATTAGGAGCGACCGGTTTCAGCAAGGACACGTGGAAAACCGGGTGTATTTTAAAAGAATCAGGCAGGTTGAGTTCATACGTGACGTTATTAACCTTCCCCCTTACCCCATAAATTTAGGCCCCAGTTTCCTAGAGGGGCAGGCCATCTTTAAGTTAGCTGTGGACAACCACACATGATTGCCAGGTTCCAAGACAAGTTCCCCACGCCTCTTCTTGTCGAACATTTTTTTATAATAGGCCTGAGATTTGGCCATGGTCTCTTGCAAAAGCTTGCTATTGGCAGAGAAGAACTCCATTGTTTCGGAAACTGCAGGGATGGTACATTCGGGTATAGAGCTGGGTAAAAAGGAGGGATGGAATCCATAGTTGGCGAAGAATGGCGTTTGATTGGTGGCTGAATGTAGAGAATTATTGTAAGAGAATTCCGCAACTGGCAACAGAGATCCAGTCATTCTGGGAAAAGGCAGAGAAACAACAGAGGTATTGCTCCAAGGTCTGGTTGGTTCTTTCGGTTTGGCCGTTTGTCTGGGGATGGTAGGCCGAAGAGAATGCCAGTTCAATTTCAAGTGAACCACACAGAGCTTTCCAAAACCTGGAGGTGAATTGGACACCTCGATCAGAGACAATATTTGAAGGAACCCCATGCAATCTTACGATCTCCTTGATAAATATCTTCGCCGTTTCCACGGCTGAGGGTGTGCCTTCATTGGAAGAAAATGTGCCATTTTGGACAGTCTATTATGACAAAAGATGGTAGAAAAGCCTTCGGATGGAGGGAGTTCCACGATGAAATCCATCGAGATCATTTTCCAGGGTCTGTCAGGGATGGGTAAAGGTTTCAATAAGCCCCAGGCCCTTGTCCGGTTACTTTTACTTCGGGCACAAGTGTGACAGGAATTAACATAACTCTTACAATCATCGGCTAATTGTGGCCACCAGAAGGTGCGCTGTACCAGTTCGGCCGTCTTCAGGGCCCCGAAATGACCCGCCAGCTTGTGGTCATGGCAAAGCTCCAGTGCCGGCAACCTAAGGTCCTTAGGAACCATAATCTTGCCCTTGTGCCATAGCAAACTGTCTTTTAGGCTGGTCTCAGCTGGTTGGGGTATTCCTGTAGAAGCTTGCCTTATTTTAGAGATCAAATCCCCTTGAAGGAGTAAAAAATTTCCTGCAGGCAGGATAGTGTCCGGAGGGACAGTCTCTTTGGAGTCATGGAACATGCGGGAAAGTGCGTCCGGTTTAACATTTTTAGAACCAGGTCTGTAAGTGATGTGGAATTGAAAGCGGGAAAAGAAGAGTGTCCATCTAGCTTGCCGTGGTCTTAGTCTCTTGGCGGATCTCAGATACTCCAAGTTCTTGTGGTCGATGTAAATTAGAATGGGATGTACAGCACCCTCCAATAGATAGCGCCACTCCTCCAGAGCCGTTTTGATGGCCAGAAGCTCCCGATCTCCAACGTCGTAGTTCCTTTCAGACACAGAGAGTTTGCGTGAGAAGAAAGCTATTGGGAATAGGAGAGCCTTGGAGCCTTGACGTTGGGAGAGTACTGCCCCTACTGCGATTTCTGAGGCATCGACCTCCAAAACAATTGGCAAGGCAGGGTTAGGGCGTTTGAGAATGGAGGCCGATGTGAATAGTTCTTTTAATTTCTCAAAGGCCGATTGTGCCCTGGGAGTCCAGCAGAATCAGGTTCCCTGCTTCGTTAGTTCCGTAATGGGGGAGATCATTTTAGAGAAGTCTTTGATGAATTTTCTATAAAAATTGGAAAATCCAATGAAGCGTTGAATCCCCTTTCTGTCTGTGGGTGCAGGCCAGTTCAGGATGGCGGACACCTTTTGAGGGTCCATCTTGATGCCCTCAACTGAAATGATGAGGCCCAGGAATTGAATGCATTGGAGTTCAAACTCACATTTATCGAGCTTAGCATACAGTCCGTGTTGCCTGAGCCGTTCCGGACGTGCCTGCGATGGTCAGCCAATGAAGAGGAGAAGATGAGGATGTCATCAAGGTAAACGATAACGTAAAGATCCAGAAATTCACGGAAGATGTTGTTAACAAAATGTTGGAACATTGCTGGGGCGTTACAAAGACCAAAGGGCATAACGAGATACTCGAAATGCCCAAAATGAGTACGGAAAGCGGTCTTCCACTCGTCCCCCTCTCGGATACGGATTAGGTTAAAGGCTCCGCGAAGATCCAATTTCGTGAAGACAGTTGCAGTTCCCAGCCTCTGGAATAGCTCAGGCACCAGGGGTAGCGGATAGCGATTCTTGATCGTTATCTTGTTTAACTCTCGATAATCAATGCATGGTCGAAGAGAGTGATCCTTCTTCTCTACGAAAAATATGCCAGCACCAGCCGGAGATGTGAACGGGCGGATGAACTTCTTTTCCAAGTTTTCATCAAGATATTTCTTTAATGTGTCTAATTCCTGCTCCGTTAATGGAAAGATCCTTCCAAAGGGTACCTCCGTTCCGGGTAACAGTTCTATAGGGCAGTCATAGGGCCTGTGTGGGGGAAGGATTTCTGCACCTTTCTTGCTGAAAACGTCCGAGAAGTCTCGGTAGGGTTCTGGAATAGCTTGGCGTAATTCGGCATCGGGATGCAAGCAGAGAAGTTGGGGAGTCTCGTTGGTTACTCCTTGCAGACAGTGCTGTTGACAGTATTCAGATAGGAACTCAACTCTTCCTGAAACCCAGTTAATACGGGGGTTGTGGGCTTGTAGCCACGGCATTCCAAGGATGATAAGGAAGAGAGGTGAGGAGATGGCATCTAAACAGGAGTTCTTGGTGCTGAGGATCCATGATAGCTACTAGAGGAACAGTCTCCTGAATGACAGGACCGGAACGGAGGACGGAACCATCTGCAAGGTGTACAGCAAGACTCTGGGTCTTTGGTTGAAGTGGTATGTCATGCTGGGCCGCAAAGGCCAGGTCGATGAAGCAGCTGCATGCTCCGGAATCAATGATGACCGGTACCTGAATAGCCTTTCCTGGAAGCTGCAAAGTGACAGAGATAGTAAGGTGAGTACTAGGTTTTGGCATGATAGTTGCACACATACGAGCAGTAGAATGGCACTTACGCGTCTTGTTGGGGCAGACGCTTGCGTAGTGCCCGGATTCCCCACAGTAGAGACACAGATTATGAGCATGCCTGCGTAACTTCTCTTCGGGAGTCAAGGAGGGACGAAGCAGGCCAAGCTGCATGGGTTCTGGAGCATCAAGGACTGGAGAAGTTGGTGGAGCAGAGGGCCGATTGGGAGGACTGGGGACTTGTGGGAGCATCCAGGTGGGTCGAAAGGTACTGGTAGACCTTTCGGTGTGTCGTTCTCTCAGACGACGGTCAATCTGAATAGAAAGATTAATAAGCTCCTCCAGAGTTTGGGGCACTCCGACCCGTGCTAGCTCGTCCTTGAGCGGGTCGGACAATCCCATCCTAAACTGGTGGCGCAGGGCAGCGTCATTCCAGGTCGTGTCAGAGCTCCAGTGCCTAAATTCAACAGCATAATCTTCAGCCGCTCTACGGCCTTGACGGAGGGAGTGCAACGTGGCTTCAGCAGTTGCGGTTAGCTGAGGGTCCTCATAGAGCTGTGACATTGCCAAGAAGAAGGCATCCAGACTTTCCAAAGAATCAGACTTCTGCTCCAGAAGACGGTGGGCCTAGGTTTGAGGCTCACCGGACAGCAGGGAAATAACAAAGCCCACCTTAGTAGGCTCTAGGGAGAAGGTACGGGGCTGTAAAGCAAAGTAGAGCCCACAAGCATTTCGGAATGCGCGGTATTTGCTACGGTCTCCGGAAAATCTTTCAGGTATGGGTACTTTGGGCTCTGGAGGGAGCATCACTACGGAAGGTGCGGAAGTTGCAGATGAAGTCCCCTGGGGACTGGTGGGTGCAGACAGAGCCTGGACACGTTCCTCCAATCTTGTATAGCCCTCTTGTAGACTTTTCACCGCTTGGGTTAACCCCGCCAAATGTCTGCAGAGTTCATCCATCGGAGAAGCCCCCTGCCCGGATACTATCAGACTT
Source organism: Lithobates septentrionalis (assembly GCA_037952835.1). Classification (NCBI taxonomy): domain Eukaryota; kingdom Metazoa; phylum Chordata; class Amphibia; order Anura; family Ranidae; genus Lithobates; species Lithobates septentrionalis. The sequence goes on from JBBDGP010000885.1 coordinate 1,516,366, forward strand.
CTCACTTACCAGACCGGTGAGTCCACTTGGGCAGAGGGTAGGGTCTCTTACGCGTCCGACTCGCAGCCCCTGGTTGAGTATACAGGAAGCACAGGAGTATGGAGTGGTATGGGAGCCTGGTAATAGAGTCCAGATGCAGGTGGATGAGCAATCCTCAGCAGCAAGGTGCAGGCTGGAACACAGGCAACAAGACTGAACAGGGTGGTCAAGAGACAGGCTGGGTTCGGCAACAGGCAGGCAACGAGGTACAATGGAGCAGGCAGTAGAATAGTCAGACAGGCCAGAGGTCGGGTGCAGGCAGAGTTCAGAGGAGTCCAGGAAACAAGCTGGGTTAGTCAGGAGATCTGGGTTACAGGCACAGGAAACAGGTACAAGGAACGGCTGAGCTGTTCATCAGGCACCACTGATCAGAGAGTGAGGCCAGCTTAAATAGACAGACTGGCGCCAAACGGCACGTGCGCGCGCGCACCGGCATGCACAGGCACATGCACCCTCCCGCGCGCGCACCCGCACACCGGCACACACACCAGGCCTGACCGGAAGATGCATACCAGTGCCACAAGGAGCGAGCGCAACAGGACCAACAGGAACATGCGCGCCGACGCACACCACCGCGAGCAGCACCCTGCCTACCAAAGTGAGCTCTCTGACAAATATTTATATTTATATTGTCTATATATTTTATATAGATTTTTATCCATTGGTTTAAATATGTAGTATTCCTTGGAAGTCATTCCTCTAAATTTCCACAAGATGGCCTGAATTCAATTAGAAGATCTACCATCTTATTTTCTTTTATTTTTTAGAATCAGTTCCTTCAAATGACCACAAGATGGCATTGTTTGGAATGTTTTTGTTAACGGATATAAGGAAGTATTTTAAGTATTATATCCAAGTAACTTATTTTTATTTTATTAAAAGTCCCCTGTTTTTTATCTATTTTCCATTAATTATAAGAATGGAAATGGCCGCTCTTGGTAATTTTTAAACCAACCTTTGGTCTCCAACAAAATGGGGGTTTTATCACTTCCTGCCTATTGGATATAAATGGATGGTTTTTCCATCCAATCTGGTTCCCTGAGGAAGTCACGAGGGTGTGACGTAATGCGTAGGATGGAAGGACGCAAAAAAGTAACCAGAAGTCGTTTACCGTGAACCGGAAGTTGTTACCGCGGACCGGAAGTGACGTATGAGGTGGCGGAAAATGCCGTTATTTTGGCCTTTGTTTGGCATATTCTCTATTACTTTTATGTAAGCACATTTTTTATTCAGTAAATGTTATTTGGGGTAATGCACTATTGGAGGCTACTTTTTTTCATGTGGATCCGGACATTGGACTGGAGGTGACACATACTTATTCCATCCATCACCCATCTCCTATCCTGACTGTTTTTGGGCCCAGAAATTGAGGCGATTGTCCATGTAATGGACTAAGGCATTTATCTATGCCCCTGAGGTAAGAGTTCTGAGAGCACGCTGAAGGAGTGTTTCTACCATTTGAACAACAGTCAACATGTCTTGTGTTCTTCTATCTGATTATGAAGATTTTTGAATTTTTTACACATTGTAACCTTTTTTAGTTGAACTTTATTATTTATTCTGTTGCATTTTTGGAACTTTTTATTCCTTTTTGAACACTACTTTGGAATTTTTCACACATTTTGGAATTTTTCACATATTTGAGCCACTCATGTATTAGTTTGATATACTTTCATTGCACTAATTTGTCAATAGTGGGAAGCTTTATATCAGCCTGTTGGTTCTAGCAGCACATACTAGCCTGTTGGTTTTAGTAGCACAGGGTATATTGTATACCCCTTACTATTACCTTTTATATATCATTTTATTTGGTTGTATATTTTTGGTTTAGTCATTTTAGTTATCGAGGTCATGCGCAAGATCACATACAATTCTTTATATTCACTATACTGTTATTAGGTGATTTGTGATCACTGTTAGAGGTGCAGAGATTCACCAAACACACTGGCCCCCCCCCCCCCCCCCCCCAGGACATGAGGTACTATGCCCAAAAGCTGGCTGGCACACTGGTGATCACAGAACCGGCAGGGAGAGGGGGAACCAGAGGGGGAACGCACAGAGCAGGAGGGAGACATGCTGAGAGATACAGACACAGAACCCCTGGAGGCTCAGGCAGAGGAGATGACGGAGGACAGTGGGGGAGAGGATATTGAACAGCCAACCCTGGCAATGATCCTGAAAGCAGTCAATAAATGTACAGCCTCAGTCAATAGATTGCAGGAACGATTTGGAGGGCTTAAAGAGGAAGTGTCCCTGATAAGACAGAATCTGCAAAAGATCAGAGAGAGGACCACTGCAACTGAAAGCAGGATAAGTGACATAGAGGACAAACTTCCTCCATTGATCAGGGACTCAGTCTACTGCCAGGATGGTTACAGTGGTCGATCGACGCGCTGACGATCTCGAAAATAGATTGAGGAGAAACAATGCCCGCATAGTGGGCCTGCCCGAAAAAACGGAGGGCAGGGATCCCACCGAGTTTGTGGAAAGATGGCTGCTGTAAGTCTTTGGGAAGGATTCCTTTACTACCTTGTCTGCGGTGGAGAGAGCACACAGGGTCCCCACGAGACCCCTACCACCTGGGCACCCCATTCTGGCACGCATGCTGCATTACAAAGAGAGAGAGATTATACTGCGTCTGGCCAGGGGGAAGCAGAACATAAGGTTCAATGGAGCACGTATTTCTTTCTACCCTGACTTTTCCTCTGATGTTCAGGAACGTAGAGCCTGCTTCACGGATGTGAAAAGAAGGCTGCAGAGATTGCAGGCTCCCTATGCAATGCTTTACACTGCCAGACTTCGGATTACTGCAAGAGGCCAGACCCATTTCTTTGAGAGTGCTACGGCTGCTTCTGGTTGGCTGGATGCTAATGAAAATGCTCTGCGTCAGGCCAGGAGACAGGCGGCTGAAGAAGACTGACTTGGCCAGGACTATCCTCATTTATGTACACCTAGATAGGGATCTGATGCCTGCTCACATTCATGCTTTCTACATTATAGATACCCCTGCTCAATGCCGAGTTGGGAACACAAGTTGATTTGAAATGCATTTAATCTCCACGGAGAGCATGTGAGAAGCGACTTTGGTTTCCCCCTTTTTTTTTTTCTTCTACAGTTCTAAAATGCAACAAGTTCGGATGAACTTGGTCCTTCTGCTGGCAGTTTTGAGGCCAGGGGATGGCGGGGCCTGCTGTCCTATTTACAATTTGACTGTTCCTAGTTTAATAACCAGTTACAACCAGCTTGACGCATGGGTCTATGTAATCACCTGGGCCTGGCAAGGTAGGCCTGTGACCCTGATACATGTACTGACCCACTGGTATACATGCACTAAGTTTGGAGTGCCGTTGCCATTACTGTTCAAGTTTATTTGGAATTACTTTATTGGAGCGGTACGGAGAATTCAACCTTACAAATACGAGACACTTTGGCTCTCTAATCGTATGCTGGGAACCAGACTGGTGTTCTGCTGAAGGGACTGGGGAGGGAAAGGCTCCCGATAAGCTGCATCCTAAGGCATAATGTATATCCTGGTGTTCTTACTTTATATGTGGGATGATGACTACATTACCTGTGGTATCCTGGAACGTTAGGGGGCTGGGTGATCCCCTTAAGAGGGCCATGGTATCTGCGCCATGTGCAAATATCTCCCTGCTATTTGTGCTCCGCAGGAGACACACCTCACGTCTGACTCTCTATCTTGCCTGAATTACAGGTGGGTAGGTAAAATTTATCACTCCACTCACCTCGTTTTCTCGAGGGGCGAGTGTCTTGATACATGGGTCACTTGACTACCAGGAACTTGACTGTGTAGTAGATGGGGAAGGGAGATATGTCATTCTGTACTGCCGTTTGTTTTCCATTAAGTGTGTATTTGCTTTTGTGTATATCCCACCTCCATATAATCATCAGGTATTGAAGTTGGTACTGGAGTACCAGTTGGGACACCCTTTGTGCCAATGTATATCATGGGCGACTTCAATTGCTACCTAGACCCCTTGTTAGACAAACATCCTCCAGCGGGGCAGGGGAGAGGAGTATACCGCACAGCTTTGAAAAAACTGGTGGATGAGGTGGGCTGGTATGATCCATGGAGGAGTAAAAACCCTGGAGTAAAGCAATTCTCCTGCTTTTCTAAGACTCGCCTATCTTTATCCCGCATTGACCTGTGCCTCTGTTCGGACGCTGCTGTCCGATCGGTGTCAGAGATCAAGTATGCTCTCAGGGGGGATCTCAGACTATTCTCTGCTGGTTCTAGATCTGGAGTTGTGCCCCCCTACGACACTGGCCAGAGCCCCATGGAAGCTGAATGCCTTTTGGCTTAATCTTTTATCAGCCCAAGCACAGATAGGGAAGAAGATCATAGATTTCTGGCGGGATCATGTGGGACATCCGGAGAGGGGTGTAATGTGGTAAACCTTTAAGGCATTTCTCAGGGGTGTGTTTATTAGAGAGATTAATGCATTTAAAAAGGCATCTCATGCACATAGGGAAGGAGTGGAATGTTTGGTCCTCGACTTGGAGGCATAGTTCATCTTCGATCCTATGGAGAACCGGAGAGAGGCATGGTTGTCAGCTCAGGATGCTCTCAGTCGTCTCACTTCGGCTACGTCGGAACGAAAGAGATTCTTTAGTAAACTGCCGTTTTACGAGGAGGGGGAGCATACCGGTTGCCTGTTGGCTAAAAAAGCACACTCACAGCATACATCTCCATCCATTGGTGCTCTGCGGACTGCCTCTGGCAGGACAACGAACTCACCTGATGGAATTATGTCGGTACTTGTATCCTACTACTCTGACCTACAGTGGGGACAGAAAGTATTCATACCCCCTTAAATTTTTCACTCTTTGTTATATTGCAGCCATTTGCTAAAATCATTTAAGTTCCTTTTTTTCCTCATTAATGCACACACAGCACCCCATACTGACAGAAAAACACAGAATTGACATTTTTTGCAGATTTATTAAAAAAGAAAAACTGAAATATCAAATGGTCCTAAGTATTCAGACCCTTTGCTCAGTATTTAGTAGAAGCACCCTTTTGATCTTTTACAGCCATGAGTCTTTTTGGGAAAGATGCAACAAGTTTTTCACGCCTGGATTTGAGGATCCTCTGCCATTCCTCCTTGCAGATCCTCTCCAGTTCTGTCAGGTTGGATGGTAAACGTTGGTGGCCAGCCATTTTTAGGTCTCTCCAGAGATGCTCAATCGGGTTGAAGTCAGGGCTCTGGCTGGGCCATTCAAGAACAGTTGTTGTGAAGCCACTCCTTCGTTATTTTAGCTGTGTGCTTAGGGTCTTTGTCTTGTTGGAAGGTAAACCTTCAGCCCAGTCTGAGGTCCTGAGCACTCTGGAGAAGGTTTTTGTCCAGGATATCCCTGTACTTGGCCACATTAATCTTTCCCTTGATTGCAACCAGTCATCCTGTCCCTGCAGCTGAGAAACACCCCCACAGCATGATGATGCCACCACCATGCTTCACTGTTGGGACTGTATTGGACAGGTGATGAGCAGTGCCTGTTTTTCTCCACACATACCGCTTAGAATTAAGGCCAAAAAGTTCTATCTTGGTCTCATCAGACCAGAGAATCTTATTTCTCACCATCTTGGAGTCCTTCAGGTGTTGTTTTAGCAAACTCCATGCAGGCTTTCATGTGTCTTGCACTGAGGAGAGGCTTCCGTCGGGCCACTCTGCCATAAAGCCCCGACTGGTGGAGGGCTGCAGTGATGGTTGACTTTCTACAACTCTCCCAACTGCATCGCTGGAGCTCAGCCACATGTGATCTTTGGGTACTTCTTTACCTCTCTCACTAAGGCTCTTCTCCCCCGATAGCTCAGTTTGGCTGGATGGCCAGCTCTAGGAAGGGTTCTGGTCGTCCCAAACGTCTTCCATTTAAGGACTATGGAGGCCACTGTGCTCTTAGGAACCTTAAGTGCAGCAGAATTTTTTTTTTTTTTGTAACCTCGGCCAGATCTGTGCCTTGCCACAATTCTGTCTTTGAGCTCTTCAGGCAGTTCCTTTGAACTCATGATTCTCATTTCCTCTGACATGCACTGTGAGTTGTAAGGTCGTATATAGACAGGTGTGTGGCTTTCCTAATCAACTCCAATAAGTATAATCAAACACAGCTGGACTTAAATGAAGGTGTAGAACCATCTCAAGAATGATCAGAAGACATGGACAGCACCTGAGTTAAATATATGAGTGTTACAGAAAAGGGTCTGAATACTTAGGACCATGTGATATTTCAGTTTTTCTTTTTTAATAAATCTGCAAAAATGTCAACAATTCTGTGTTTTTCTGTCAATATGGGGTGCTGTGTGTACATTAATGAGGAAAAAAAAATGAACTTAGCAAAAAATGATTTTAGCAAATGGCTGCAATATAACAAGGAGTGGAAAATTTAAGGGGGTCTGAATACTTTCCCTGCCCACTGTATATCAAACACGTCAAACTTACACAGAGGACTCTTTACAAGCGTATCTGGGGGAAATGGATCTGCCGACCTTGTCGGATGATGCAAGGCAACGTCTGGATGCCCCTCTGACATTGGAGGAGCTTCAGGTGGCGACCAGGATGTTCCCCAACTCCAAGGCACCAGAGGGTGATGGTGTTCCTGCTGAGGTCTATAAGCAATATGACGAGGCCCTACTGCCTAAACTACTGGAGGTGTGTAATGAAGCTAAAGTGAGTGGGTGCCTACCGACCTCTATGACTAGAGCTATTATAGTCTTGCTCCTAAAACCTGGGAAGGATCCCCTAGACCCAGGCTCCTACAGGCCGATTTCACTTCTCCAGACAGATGTGAAAATACTTGTTAAGGTGCTGGCCCTCAGATTAAACAAGGTAATATCCACTATCATACATTCTGACCAGGCAGGGTTTATGCCTCAGAAATTCATTGCCATAAATTTACGCAGGTTGTTTCTCAACATGCAGTCCAGGTCTGATAACATGGGGGGTAGGGCACTGCTATCACTTGATGCCCATAAGGCCTTTGATAGTATAGAGTGGTCCTTTTTATGGGCCATCCTACACAAATTCGGAATAGGAAAGGAATATATCTCCTGGGTCCAGTTACTGTATAGCTCCCCGAAGGCAGCAATCAGAGAGTCAGGTAGAGTTTCTCCATACTTTAGCCTATTCCGAGGCACAAGACAGGGCTGCCCTCTATCCCTGCTCTTGTTTGCGCTCGCTATTGAGCCCTTAGCAGCATTTATCTGCTCTAATCCAGGTATTCAGGGGTTTAGATATGGGGAGTTACATGAAAAGATTATGCTGTACGCGGATGATACCATGCTCCTGCTGGGAGACACGTCGTCTTCCTTGAGAGAAGCCATGGGGGTCATCCGTAGATTTGGCCACTATTCTGGCCTAGTAATCAACTGGACCATGTTGTCTCATTTGCTGTTGGATAAGACACCAGACCCACTTGATGGGGCCCTAATGGACATTCCTTTATCCTCGGAATTTAGATATCTGGGGTACAGGTTACACCATGTCCCCTGGAATATTTATCCTTGAACCTGTCCCCAGTGCCGGGATCGGGTCAAGGTGTGGTCTAATCTAAAAATTTCCCCAGTAGGCAGGATAAACCTGATCTTGATGCCACAGATCCTCTACATACTCCACAATTCTCTGATGGTCGTTCCTTTGAAGCAGTTTTGCATTATCAACTCACTCTTCTGGTCTCTTATTTGGCTCAATTCCACGGCCAGGGAGAAACTGGAACAGTTACAGCGACCCAAGGAGGCGGGTGGATTGGCTCTTCCAAACCCCTAGCTCTACTATCTGGCCTCACAACTACAGCACATAGCCAGAGTTATAGGCCCAGATAAAGATCCTGTATTGAACCTGGTGGATTCCACTGAGCAGCTTCTGTGGAGTGCCACTGGAGGGGAGATTGTTGAGGGCCTGGAGGCATTGCAGTTTGCCAAATCGAAATAAAACTTACCTCACTTACAATTTAATGCAGAAAGTATGGAACAAGGTTCAGGCAGTTCAAAATGTTGAGGGATACACCAGGTTTAGCCCCATTTGGGGGAATGGGCGATATGTAGAGCTTGAGAAATTACAATATGGAGCAAAATGGAAACATTATGGGATTACTCATATACATCAAAGAGTTAGGAATGGCAAGATACGCCCTTTTAATTCACTCCCGATAGAATTTTCACTCCCCGCTTCCATGCAATTTTATTATCAACTCCAACACGCGGTCAAGGCCCAGCTGGGAGTTGCCGCGTGGGTACAGGATCCCACACCAATTTTTAATCACATGTGGGAGGTGACCTCGTATAAGGGTTTTATCTCCTGCAGCTACTCTATGTTACTTAACAAATCCCTCCCGGACAACGCTGCCAAGGTGATCTCCAGATGGTAAAGAGATGTGGGGCATTTGAGGAAGACCAGTGGGACGAAGCTCTGGCGGCAGTTTCCCTGTGTTCTTTGAATGTGACCCAAAGGTTATCTCAACTATATGTGCTTCTACAGGTCCACTACACGCCAGCTAGACTTGTGAGAATGGGAGTGAGGGAGGATCATGTTTGTTCAAGATGCATAAGAGATCACGGGGACTTGATCCACATGTTATGGAAATGTCCCATCTACACATCTATTGGAGAGAGGTGGTAAAGACTCTTAACAGTGTCTTTCAGTGCCAGTTAGTAGAAAACCCCAAACTGTGTGTGCTGGGAATCATAGATGAAATACCAGCTGAGGAATCTACTAGACTAGCCATAGCTAGGGCTCTTTTGCAGGCTAGATTGTTCATTTTGAGACACTGGAAGTCGACAGACCCACCTACTGTAAAATAATAGTTGGCAAAAATGGGTAACACTATCAGATTGGAAAAATACATCTATCAACACAGGTAGTGCAAAAAAAAGTTTGAAAAAATATGGGCTCCATGGCTGGCTATTCCAGGGTTAGCTCCTGTAGACCTAATTATGGATCATTTACTAGTTTAATTAGAAAATAGCAGGGGGGGAGGTTGACCTCAACCACTGAGGGCCTTTGACCTTCTTAGTTAATATTTGTCTGAGTGTATGCAATACTTGTGAAAAATATGTGAATCCACTATGCTTATGGGCCAATGATGATGTACATAGATGGTAAGGTGTCTCATTGTGTTATGTGATGATATGGATCTCTGTGCTGTTCCTATATTACTGAATAAAGTTTCTTTGGATTTACAAAAAAAGCACTGTCGATTGATTGTGTTTTCTGTAGGGAGGAGCCTCTCATCTGTCAGGTGTGCCGTCCTGGAAGATTTCCTAGAAAGGCAGTTACCGGTAAGTAACTGGTACTTTTTCTACTTTTTTTTTTTTTTTAAAATAACAAAAACGTAATAAACTAAATTTTAGTCATACTTTAGGCCAAAATGTATTCAGCCACATGTCTTTGGTAAAAAAAAAAAGTCAATAAGCGTATATTTATTGGTTTGCGCAAAAGTTATAGTGTCTACAAACTAGGGTACATTTTCTGGAATTTACACAGCTTTTAGTTTATGACTGCCTATCTCATTTCTTGAGATGCTAAAATGGCAGGGCAGTACAACCCCCCACAAATGAGCCTATTTTGGAAAGTAGACACCCCAAGGAAATTGCTGAGAGGCATGTTGAGCCCATTAAATATTTTATTTTTTTGTCACAAGTGATTGAAAAATGACAAAAAATAAATAAATTACAAAGTTGTCACTAAATGATATATTGCTCACACATGGCATGGTTATATGCGGAATTACACCCCAAAATATATTCTGCTGCTTCTCCCGAGTAAGGAGATACCTCACGCGAGACTTTTTGGGCCTAGCCACGTACAGGACCCCAAAAACCAATCACCGCCTTCAGGTTTTCTAAGAGTGTAAATTTTTGATTTCACTCCTCACTACCGATCACAGTGTTGAAGGCCATAAAATGACAAGATAGCACAAACACCCCTAAAATTACCTCATTTTGGAAAGTAGACATCCCAAGCTATTTTGAGAGGCATGTTAGGTCCATGGAATATTTTATATTTTGCCACAAGTTGCAGGAAAATGATTTTTTTTTTTTTTTTTGCATAAAGTTGGCACTAAATGATCTATTGCTCAAACATGCCATGGGCATATGTGAAATTACACCCCAAAATACATTCTGCTGCTTCTCCTGAGTACGGGGATACCACATGTGTGGAACTTTGACAGTCTAACCGCGTACAGGACCCCGAAAACCAATCACCGCCTTCAGGCTTTCTAAGGGAGTACATTTTTGATTTCACTCATCACTGCCTATCACAGTTTCGGAGGCCATGAAATGCCCAGTTAGCACAAAACCCCCCAAATGACCCAATTTTGGAAAGTAGACACCCCAAGCTATCTGCTAAAAGGCATGCTGAGTATTTGGCAGACCTCACTTTTTGTCAAAATTTTTTTTTTTTTTTTTTTTCAAAAAACACATTTTTCTTTTCTTTATTAGTTTTCAAAAATAAATGAGATCTGCAAAATACTCACCATGCCTCTTAGCAAATACCTTGGTGTCTACTTTCCAAAATAGGGTCATTTTGGGGGGTTTTGTGCTATCTGGACATTTCAGGGCCTCCGTAACTGCGATAGGTAGTGAGGAGTAAAATCACAATTGTAAGCCTTTAGAAAGCCTAAAGGTGGTGATTGGTTTTCGGGATCCTGTACACGGCTAGGCTCCAAAAAATGTCATTTTCCCGCAACTTGTGAAAAAATATAAAATATTCCATGGACTCAACATGCCTCTCATCAAATAGCTTGGGGTCTACTTTTCAAAAAGGTGATGGGGGGGGGGGGGGGGTGTCTTGGCATTTTATGGCCTTCAAAACTGATAGGCAGCGAGGAGTAAAATCAAAAAAAGTTACACCCTTCAAAGCCCTGAAGGCAGTGATTGGTTTTTGGGGTCCTGTACGTGGCTAGGCTCCCAAAGTCTCACACATGAGGTATCACCGTACTCCGGAGAAGCAGCAGAATGCATTTCGGGGTGTAATTCCACATTTAACCATGCCATGTTTGAACAATATATCATTTAGTGACAACTTTGTGCAAAAAAAAAAAAAAAAAGTAATTTTCCCAAAACTTGTGACAAAATCTAAAATATTCCATGGACTCAACATGCCTATCAGCAAATAGCTTGGGGTGTCTCCTTTCCAAAAAAGGGGCCATTTGGGGGGGGGTGGTTTGAACGGTCATGTCACACACCACCCACTCTAACCACTTGAAGACAAAGCCCTTTGACACTTTCGGTTTAAATGAAAAAAAAAAAAATTTTTGAACACCATTATAAACAAACATTATATATTTATTTAAAGCAAAGGCCCTACAGATTAAAATGGTAGGTGTTACATTTCTGCGCAGCGATTTTTCTAACGCAATTTTTTTGGAAAAAAAGAACACTTTTTTTTTTTATTTTAATGCACGAAGAAAACACACTATATTGCCCAGATGTTTGATGAAATAAAAAAGATGATCTTATGCCGAGTACATGGATACCAAACATGACATGCTTTAAAAATTGCACACAACGTGCAGCTGCGACAAACTACATACATTTTTAAAAGCCTTTAGAGGTTACCATTTTAGATCTAGAGGGGTCTACTGCTAAAATTACTGCCTTCGATCTGACCTTCGCAGTGATACCTCACATGCATGGTGCAATTGCTGTTTACATACGACACCAGACCGACGCTTGCGTTCGCCTTTGCGCGTGAGCACGGGGGTGGGGGTGCTTTTTTTTAAATTTTTTTTGCTTTATTATATTTTTAAACTATTCCTTTCATATTTTTATTGTTGTTATCTCAGGGAATGTAAATATCCCCTATGATAGCAATAGGTAGTGACAGGTACTTTTTTTGAAAAAAATTGGGGCCTATTAGACCCTAGATCTCTCCTCTGCCCTCAAAGCATCTGACTACACCAAGATTGTAAACACCCCTTGTAATAGAAAAAAAAAAAAGCATGACAGGACCTCTTAAATATGAGATCTGTGGTCAAAAAGACCCAATTTACACTAAAATGCAATAAGAAAAAAAAAAAAAAAAAAAAAAAAAAAAAAGAGCATTGGGCGGAAGTGACGTTTGACGTAGCTTCTGCCCTCCAATGCTATGGAGCCGAGCGGGGGCCATCTTTCCCTCACTCAGCATCCAGGCAGTGAGAGGAATGGATGCGATAGTCTCCACCGCTACTGAGGGCTCCGGTAAGCCGCGAGACGACCGGAGCGCAGTGGGAGGGGCACCTCGCCCACCACCGATAAAAGTGATCTTGTGGCTAATCCGCCGCAGAAACTACTTTTATCTGAAAGAGAAATGCACGCCGTTCCCTAGCTGCTGCCATAACCACGGTATTTAGCATCAAAATACTGACGTACAGGTACGGCAATTTGCATGAAGTGGTTAATACACAAGCAAATATAAAATTTACATGGCAAACAACCTAATCTTATCAGGACTGCATCAAACAGTAGTCACAAGGACAGCTGCCCCAGACCCACCAAAGCTAAATTAGGGATTTAAGGGCCGTACACACAGGTCGAATGTTGGGCAGCATTGGCCGGTTCAATAGAAAACAGCCGACATTTGGCCCATGTGTATGGCAGCTGGTCCCACAGAAGCCAGCCGTTTGTTAGAATACAATAGCTCAGCAGAGAAGATTGTTGTACTAACTTCGGATTGTTAGTACAGAATCTCCTCCCCCAGAGCTCTTCAGTATTTTGAGAAGTGAGAAGATTGGATAATGTTGAAATGTCTGATCATCTTTTGATGTCTATGGCCAGCTACAGGAAAAGAGAAAACAAAGGCAAAGGACACCATTATGTTATCAATACCATCTTTTATTGTAAAGTATCCAACCACAGCAAGTTGATTGATAGAAAGTAAACAGGATGTGGTCTTGGTGTATCTTGTACAATGAAAACACAATGAAATATTTTACCAAAGAATAATCACAAACAGCATGTGGTCATATCAAATACATCTATGTAAATAGAAGTAAAAAAAAAAAAAAAAAAAGTTTTCAACAATATGCATGCAAGAATATGGCAATGTTTTACTAAATACTCTTATTAGCCATAAGTGTAACGACATACACAAATATATTGTTATTTGCAGTAACCACCACTAACTCACAGTATTTAGGTAATAAAAATACAGCAAAATTACTCCTAAGAACAACAATGTAAAGGACAGACTAAGGTGCCATCATAAGTCAACCCACATCCAAACATATCTGGAGCCATTACATTCTAGATTCTAGAAGCATTTCCTGCACCCAAAATGTATTTTATTTTGGGTGAACTAAGGCAGGATTTTTTTCTCTTATTATGAATATATTTCAGGGCTGTACCAATACCAACTGGTTGTGCTAGGCCTGATTCAAAATGTATCGTTCAAAAATTAAATTTGTCAACCCAAAAAGAGCAGTCAGTTCTGGGTGTAGCATGTAGTTAACAAAAATATGTACTGAGAGAAATAAGGAGATTGATACTTAAGACCTCCTAAATAGACCTGCTGCTTGTCCGCCTCCAGTACATTGAGGAGCTGACCAGAAACAAGGAGAGCGCTTAGGAACTCAGGGGAAGGTCAGAATGCCTGATCTGCATGCTCCGGGTCAGTTAGTATTGTAGCCAGAATGAGCCAGGCAACTAACCGTTTCAAAAAAGTGAAGTCAAAAATGGCAGCCTAGGTATTGTCGCAATACAAGTTTTCTTTAAATGTATTACGAAATTATGTAACAGCTGGACTTTGGCATGCAAGACGACTTAATATACTTCAAATGTGTATTCAGCCATTTACCAGGTGTTTCTCTTTAAGGGCCCAGTCACACTTGTCTGTTTGATGCAGCAAAACTTTCATCTTCGCTGCACCATCAAATGCATGTCAAGTAGAAAGCACACTTAGGCCCCTTTCACACTGGGGCAGTAGGGGGCGTCGGCGGTAAAACAGCGCTATTATTAGCGCTGTTTTACCGCGGTATTCGGCCGCTAGCAGTGCGGTTTTAACCCCCCGCTGGCGGCCGAAAAAGGGTTAAAACCACTCGTATAGCGCAGCTATAGCCGCGGTATTACCGCGTTGTCCCATTGATTTCAATGGGCAGGAGCGGTGAATACACCGCTCCAAAGATGCGGCTTGCAGGAGATTTTTTCTTCTCCTGCCAGCGCATCGCTTCAGTGTGAAAGCCCTCGGGCTTTCACACTGAACAAACAGCGGAGGCTGTTTAGGGGCGGTTTGCAGGCGCCATTTTTAGCGCAATAACGCCTGCAAACCGCCCCAGTGTGAAAGGGGCCTTAGGCATTTAAAGGCAGAAAAAAAAAAAAAAAAAAAAAACCACACACACACCACACAAACCCACACACTAGATGCACCTAAATGCTGGGCGCATTTAGCGCTTGAGTGTCATTCATTCCAATGGTCAGAATAAATCAATATTCATACCTTTGGAATAAATAAATGTCCAAATGCTCGACGCACCTGAACAAGCCTAAACGTGCTTGCAGATCGCAATTTTAGCCTTGGTTTACATTGATGCGATTTTACATGTCAAATTGGTGGCTATTGCCGGCAATGTCGCCATCTTTGCGGCGTCGCACCGATTCCCAAAAGTAGTTTCCGTACTACTTTTGGCGACTTCGGGGTGCGATTTCAATAGACATCTGTGCAGAAACCCACACAGATGTCTCTGAAATCGCCCCCGAAGTCGGACTGAAATGCGGGTATGAAATCGTTCGAGTTCAGCTGAACTTGCACAATTACAATCCCGCTGTCATTGTGAAATGGGCTTAAGTACGGTGCTTACGCTGCTTTCTTACCCCGGAGCAAATAAGTTTAGGGAAGAAAAAAAAAAAAAAACCCATCCTGTGTTCATGAGGCCTTAGGCCTCATGCACACTGCAACTCTTGCCGTCGTTCTCTTGGCAAGAGAAAGCAGCATTAAAAATATGCCTAAAGCCACGTTTCATACGAGTCAAGCATTCTGGCATTGATTTGTTTCAATGGCCAAAAATAATTCTTGCAAGTGAAACGAATGCGTTACACACACTTGGCTCCTAAGCGCATTTAGACGTGTTAGGTGTTTTTTTTGTGGCAAAATGCTCCTCTCCTGAATGTGCTGGCCCTGGGCTTTCTTTTTCTGTCTCTAAATACCATGTGTGCATGCTAACACAGAGAGGCATTTAGAGGCAAAAAAAAAAAAGTCAAGGCCCTTAAAAGCGTTTTTGACACCTAGTGTGCATGAGGCCCTAAAGTGGAGATTTCGATTTTCAAATGCTCATTGGTGATGGATTCTCTTTAAGTTGACAACGCATTTAGAAGTATATGTTGCTGATTTGCAGTGACTGAATGCAGACGTGATGGACATATAGTAGAGTCACACATACACAGATTACTCTAACCATCAGTAGTGCTTTCTCTTACCAACCAAGGATTTAAAGTTTTAGGCTCCAGAGACATCCAAGCCAGTGCAGTCAAAATTTCTGGCTTTTTTCCCCCTCTCTGGAAGTACAGGTGCTGCCCAGACACATATACACAAAAAAGTGTACATTCACATCTATGGACAGTTGGAGGCAGGACATGGGCTTCTCAGGTGGGGAAATATGCCGCAATTTAGACAAGGGTTTAAGAACTTCCTCTCAAACTGACTGGTCAGTGCTCTAGTTTGCTAAACAAGCTGAATTTTATTATTCTAATAAAAATATAATCTGCCACTAGTAGTAATCACACGAATATGCATGCTGGGACATCACTGTGCAAGGTCATGATCTTTTGGGAGGTCAGATATGTGTGGGCATGTCTATGGCCAGATTAAGGCCATCTATTTATATAATACAGCCAGGATCCTGCACTGTATCAAAGTGTTTTTGTTTTTTTTAAATGTTGGCCCTTTAGAAGTTGGGGGCTCTGTGCCATTACACAAAAGACAGTCTGCAAGCAGGAGTCCACTTTAGATTATAGTAGAACATACAGCTAATAAACTTTAAAAGGGTATAAAGGGCTATTCAGACATTAGACAATTGTTTTCCCACAGATTTACCCTGTGATCACTATGAATCGAAACTACTCTGTGTACAACTGTACACAATGGAGATCTAGGTTATGGCAAAATTATAGCGATCATATGCAACAAAATTAAAAGTAGATTTTAGTAGGAAGTGCCTTACTAAAAAGCAAAGGAAACCCTATACACATTATGTAAAATGGTAGTTATACACCATTATTCATATCAAAATATGAGACAGTAATACTGATTACACAAGGCATTGATATCATAAATCTGCCCAATACATTTTGGTCTATTTCAATCTAGTCGCCACAATGAACACAAATGTTAGTGAAAACCATCACTACAAATAAAAAAGCATAAAAAAAAAAAAAAAAAAAAAAAAAAAAAAAAGGAAGAAGAATACACCAAACGCCTGTAAAAGAACATGTTTGGAGGAGATATACTATCCTAGCAGTCCGAGCCAAATCTGCATTCATTTAGGATCTGTGTCATAGGGCTTTAGTTAGATTCAGACAGGTTTTGCATTCCCATACAAGTCTTTGGGGATACAAATCTGCTTAATAAAAATGCATCAGTCAATGAATTCTGAAAGATCTCAAACATTCACACCCAAAAGCCCATTAACACAGGTCCTAAAGAGCTACAGGCACTATATCTTCCATGTGCCCTTTAGGGACATTGCAGAGAGAAGAGATCAGAGTGCCCCCAGCAGGTAATCAACCCCCCCCCCCCCCCAACACACCCAGAAGATACCTGTGGCGCCCATAGAAAAAAGGTTTTACTCACAACCCACTAGAGAAAGTTAGGCATTAAACATGATCTTTTTACAGACTATTCTTAGACATAGTATAGGCACCAGCAGTTTTACATTTCCTAGCACAAAAGAATAGGATAAAAAAGGTCTTAAAATAAAAAAGCATCACATGAGATTTAAAAAAAAAAAATAAATAAAATAAAAAAAATTTGGCCAATGACTTTTTTGCAGAAATAAAATTACATTATACACACATACATATAAAATGGTCACATTTTTCATTACTATTTAAATACTACAATTTCTCCTTATTTGCTGTATGCTAAACAATATTCATATATTACTAATACTAGGCAATAAGCCAGATTTATAATTACGTAAAAGTAGTAAAAAAAATAAAAAAACATAATCATCACTTCATAATCTATGATTTCCAAAACGCAGGTATTAAAACAGAGGAATACACATACACACACACATTCCACTAGACTGTAGGGAGCATGTGTAACAGAAAACTGAATTCAAAAGCACAATAAAAACATAGTGAAGGTTCACAATCTTCCAAAATCAGTGCATTACTCTTTACAGCTGGAGTATTAACATCAAATATGACTTTAGATCATAAAAAAAAAAAAAAAAAAAACCCCATAAAAATAAAAAACCCACATAACACAAACATCTTCACTTCAAAAGCATTAAAATAGGAAATATGGCTGTACTGTTTAACTCGGGGAACAGCAAAACAGCATAGTGAAAAGGCAGCGACGGAAGCAGCTATAACCTTACTGATGTGCTGCAGGATAGAAATTAAAGAAATATGTTCAGAATCCACACCCTTGAACTTGCAAGTTTGTAAAGATGCTTCCAGAATGCATGTGTATTGTGTCAGGCATGTGGAGATGTTAAAGCCGTATTAACCCAAAACATAATATATTGCAGCTTACCAGTAAGATGTGGTGACTGCATTCATTTTTTTTTAGGTTTTTCCCCTCTTTTTTTACCTGGTGATCTGGCCAGTAACACACCACCTGTATTAGAGTGCCTCTACCCTGGGTAAAGAAGTGAGACTCCTTTGGACAGCAACATTGTTAGTCTGGGGGTAAGGGAAGGTTTAGATGTACTGGCAGATTTAGATACACTAACAAATTGAAGCCAAACAATTCTTTAAAAGGCAGTTACAGCAACACTTTTGTTTCTTTTGGGATAAAGGGTGTACATCATGGGTGCTCAATCTGTGTTGTTCAATGGTTTACATAAATAAAAGCTCATAATTATAAGCACCCCTGTCAGTGGTAAATTGTTTGTCTTAACCCTCCAACTGCTTCATTCGACAGACCTGCAGGATCACCAGGTATACAAACAAAAAGAAAAACACTAATGCAGCCATCACATCTAAAAAGGATTGGTAAACTGCAATAGGTTTGCTTTTAGGTATAATATGACCTTAAAAAAGGGAGAGCACTATTTTTTGGCCCATGCCTAATTTAATTTTTTTTTCCTTAACTCAAAATAGTCATTTTAAGCAAGCTTTAGTTTAAGAAGCTATATAAAGTCTACAATCAAAATATCTTTGCCATGGACAACTACAGCAGGCGCATGCAGAGGATTTTTAGCAGTGCGATTAAGCTACTAATAAGCTCACGACTGATTACACAGACCGTTCTATTTAGGATCGAGCTGTGCAGATTAGAGTGCTGTGTGCTCACGGGCGATGATCACTATCAAAAATCATCTGTGTACCCCGTAAGTTTAGCTGTCCTAAGCTAGTTTACCCATCTAACAATTTTCCTATACCGTATATTCGCCAATAAAAAAAACAAAAAACAAACACATTGAGCTTCATCCACAAAATAAATTCCTATTCCAGTGTTTAGATAAATTCCCTCTACATACTAGCCATGTAGAAACACATCCAATATAACACAATGTATTATCACCTCTAGAGAACAAACTTGACTTTTCAGAACTACATTTTACCTTTAAAAGAAGGGGCAGAACACAACAAAATAAATCCCATCACTACCAAATTTTTAGGTACTAGCATACCAACATTTTTGTACAGGTTAGTGAAGAAAAAAAAACGTTTTTTTTTTTTTTTTAAATTTTCTAAGTATCTAGCATCACACTGAAAGCAGCATCAACACTATAAAATGGTTTGTAATGACTACATATCCATATTATATTTTTTATTGTATTCAAAAACAGCAAAAAACTAAAACTACAAAGGAATGCTTACTGTCCAGTAACTAAGATCATATTTTCACATGGGTTTGCACCTAATCATATACATAAGACAGCAAAGCTCACTAAAGGCACTAACAGTAAAGTATGGCCTATGTAAGTAATACAGCACACTTAGAAAGGTATTACAGACGTCTATTGTACCCATCTCCAAATTTAAGCCTGAAGAGCAGCTTTTCCACCTTCAATACATGAACTACTAGACGATAACTCACTCCAGTGGGACGAATAAAAATTTCACATATTTGTTACAGTAAAGACTGAGAGCCCATTCACACAGGGACGACTTGTCAGACGACCTAGTCGCCTGACAAGTCTCCTCCCGTTCTGTACAATGGAACCGTTCTAATCGGAGCGACGCAAGTCGCTCCGACTTAGAAAAAGGTTCCTGTACGACTTGGGGGCGACTTGCATAGACTTCTATACAGAAGTCGTTTTGCAAGTCGCCGCGGAAGTCGTTTGCAGCGAGGCGACCTGCAAGTCGTGTTGCCCCTGTGTGAATGGGCTCTTACTACTTCTGCACTATAGATGCTATAGAATATTTACTAATAACACCACAAAAACTAGAAGCAATATTCATTTCCCTGAGCTTACTGAAGAGAATGCACTCACTGACCACACACTTTGGACCTCTGGATAAAATGTTTTAGCAACCAAATGTTCCCATTTCTAGCACAACACCTAGGAATAAAAGGAAATATCTGTCTGGTTGATATGAACAACTAGGCAAACTAAAGAGTATAACTGAAGGTAAAACTTTAAGTTTTAGAACGAATGAAGAGGCATTACAACACCTGTCCACATTTTTATTGTGGTCTGCATCCTCGTTAGGGAGATTCACCCTCTCCATTTATCCTGTTTACCATTATAATGGAAAGCAAAAGGAAACCCCAGGTTTTGAGTTGTCTATGGAACAGGAAGTTAAGGGAATCTATGGAACCCAGATGGCAAAAAAACCCAACAGGGGTTAAAAACCTCCCTTACTCTAACCATGAAAAGAAAAAAAAAAAAAAAAAAAAAAAAAAAAGTCTTTTGTAAAAGGACAAATGGCTGAAACAATGTTCTGTTACATGGGACCTAAAAAGGAATTGCTGCGCCTCATGAATAATCCAGCTGCAATTTAGGTGGTGGGAACCCCTCCATAAAATAAAAGAAGTGTAGGGTATGGGAAAAAAAAAATAGAAACCAATAAAGACGACACAACATACATACCTAGGTGGATGCAGTATCTGTCCCCCGCTGCCTCTACACAGAGCTAAGCGATCAAAGAGCACTGATTGCTTAGTTCTCAGTCTTCAGTGAGCAGAGAGCCGATGACTGTTAGTCACTGGCTCTCTGCTCCTCCAGCACTGACTGGATCACTGGGCTGTGGAGGGGGCGGAAGTGGCTGGGCTCAGGATCTCTCCAGAGGCTGAATACAGCTCTCAGGAGTGCAGAACAAAGTGCACTCCTGTGATCCCCAGGAGAAGCAGGGCCAATAGAGCTTTGGCCCAATTTCTCCTTTAAAGTGGATGTAAACCCAATGTCATCCTTTCTAAACTACTGCCATAGGGGTTATCTATAAGGATATACATGCCTCCTGCATGTATCTTTACCTGTCAAATGTCTCCCCTCTGTCTGTTATGAGACCCGAAAAACTGCATATTCTGTGGGTGGGTCTGTTGTCTGGAGCTCGGTGGGTGGAGTTGTGATGTCAGACTCCCCGCCCACCTCTACACTCCCCTTGTCAATATGAATTTTCTCCTGTGTATTTCTTACACTGAACTTCTGCTATGATCTCTAACATCCAGTGAAAAGATAGGAAAGTAACCACATGACTTCAGCATGCCAAATCATGCTGAGGTGTGGAACGGCCAATCCTTGCAGAGCTGCTGAAGAAAGGAGTGGGGGTGGGAATTAAAAAAATAATGCAGATCTTAGGCTAGGGCACAAGATATGTAAATCACCTGTCACTCACAGCAAGGGGGAGGATTTGACAGTTTCTCTGTTTGTCAAGATTTATCTCACTGAACAATAAAAGAGGATTGCTCAGAGCTGGATTAACTCTTTGTGGCAAGACTGGGCTCAAATGATAGGAAATCTTATACTCTACAGTATGACAAAATATATATATATATATATTTTTTTATTTCGGGTTTACATCCACTTTAAGGACACAGAAAACATCACAGCAATGCAAGTTTATTTTACACCCATACATAAAAAAGGTTCGGTTATTGACAAAAATAATGAATGTTGTGCCTTGCTTTACTCTAACAGAGGTATAGCAAGATTACATTTGCACCAGAGTGGATTATTGTCCAAATTACATTAGGTTGACTTTCACTTCCTGCCTTTGGGATGAAACAGAAATCTACTTAAAGGAGAGTTCCCCCATCTAGTCAGATGCTCCCGATATTGGTGTCATCATTGGAAGAATTCCTCACTTTTTGCTCTCATATCAACTCTAAAATGTAGCATTTCTCCTTCCTTTCTGTCTCAGGGACGATGGTCACCAGAATAAACAGTAGGCCAACCCTACTCAGTGGGGACACAGGCGACAATTAAAACTTGGCAGAGGGTCCAATTCCGGGGTAGGCAACCTGGGGCCGGCAACATGGGGCCCTCCAGCTGTTGCAAAGCTACATTTCCCATGAGGCATTGCAAGGCTGGCAGTTACAATTTCTCCCAGAGGCATGATGGGACTTGTAGTTCTGTAACAGCTGGAGGGCCCCAGGTTACCTACCCCGGTCTAATTAGTTTGTACTCAATCCAAACCTAAAAGAAAAAAAGGTTTTGCCTTTTACACACAACCACAGGCTTATGCTAGGTGGATCTTTCCCACCTAATAACCACTACACCTAATAGAAAACCATTTCCACCCTGGTTCCAAATCAAAGACTCAAGTCATGACAGCCAGAGAACTACCATCTTCAGAAGACTAAATGTAAAAAGGCAGCCTTTGTATCTTTCATGACAGGTCTCTTTCCATGAACCTTGCCTTCATTAACAAAATTTAACTGTAGACTCACAAATCCCCTGTACAAAACAGTATATACAGTATGCTCATGAAGTGTTCTCCGTGTTATTTAAAACGTCTGTTTAGACTGCCCTTAAAAATCTCTACTAAACATACAGAACTTTGACAAGTGGGATACACCTTTACAGCAGGGGAAAAAAAAAAAAAAAAAAAAGCCACAAGATTTAATTTGGTAACTGCAGCAAGGCTAGATTAATGCTGTACACATGTTTACTCATAGCATGCAAGTTTTTTTATTTTTGCTTTACAAAAGATTGTATATATTAATTCAGACTGTAGAATGGGAACTCTAAACCCCGTGGCTTTGGTAATTTTGAGATTAGGTAGATAGGTTAGAAGCTGGTCTTAGAAGCAATACACTGTATTGTATATACCCCTCTACACAACTATAAAGAAAAACCTTGTAATGTTACTTAATATTTGTGCAAAATGACTTTTTATTGACAGCAGTGTTCTAATGCAGTTGCTAAGCAACTCTTATAATCCATACAGAGTAGCAGTAATCGTGATCTTCAGACTTTATCCACAGCATTAGTCAGCTAAAACTACATATAACTGTAGGTCAATAGCACAAGCAGCTTTTATCTGGAAGCCACCACACATTTCCACAAGCTCTAAAAAAACCGAACTCGTGAAAAAAAAAAAAAAAAAAAAAAAAAAAATTAAAGTGGTACCTACAAAAATCTTTCATGTGCAAAAAAATAAAAAAAATCTTTCCATGTCATGCATGTTAGACTGAATAGGGTAGATTTACTAAAGCTGTGCATAGTAACCAATTGCACTTCAGCCTGTTCAGTAAAACTGGCCATACAACTATGTAGTACAAGGACCTGCCCGATTACATACAAAATTTAAAATTGTTTAGGTTTGACCTCATATTATATGGTTATGATAAATCTAAAAAGGAAAGTTGAAGAAAATGGTACAATGTATGGCCAGACTCAAACCTCATACACACGGTACGAAAATCAGAATGGTATTGTTGTTTGACAGGCTGCTGTCCAAAGTTCTTACAGCTAGTACGCTCCCTTCAACAATTGTTTTCCAATTTTCGGCCCACAAATGTTGGATGACAGGCAAGTAAATTTTTGTCAAACGACAGCTCCGTCAGATTTTCGGATTGTCAGTACACAAATCCGTCACAAAAAGTCGAAAGTACAAATACGCATTCTCGGAATCAATGCTCAAACAAGAAATTAGCAGGAGCCCAAGAGCTGAAATTACTCGTAGTAATTCACTACGTTTGTGTTATGTCAATTTGTGTAACGTTAGTATGCAAGACAAGATCCCGGCACATGCCCTTTTGACAAAAATCAGATGCTCGGTTGTCCAACAATTGTACCGTGTGTACGAGGCTTTAGGCTTTGATAACAAGTCTGGGTTCACACTGAAGGCGGGTTTGAAATCGTGCAAGTTCAGCTGAACTCGCACTATTTCAATCCCGCTTTTCAGTCTGACTTGGGGAGCGATTTTAGAGACATCTGTGTGGGCTCCTGCACAGATGTCTAATGAAAATCGCCCCCAAAATAAAAAGTAGTGCAGGAACTAATTTTGCGAATCAGTGCGACGCCGCACCGATTTGGACGATGCCGTTGATAGGTGGCGATTTGATATGTCAAATCAGCCCGATGTGAATGGGGGCTTAAACCTATAAGCTGAATGTTTACCATGTACAGCTGCACCAACTTTAGTAAATCTCCCTCACTGTCTGTGGATTTATGGAGGAGACAGTGGGTGTATTCAGATACCCAGGAGGACCATCTTGATGAGAAGGAATTGGAGCGCACAAGTTGGCTAGGAAAATCCAGATTTTACTTGGCTGGTTTACAGGATCAATTGAATCCATCCTCTGGCTCTCTACCATCTCACTGTTGCCTAGCCTTAGTCTTCAGTTGGGTTACAGGGAGGCTGAAAAGTCACAATGAATATTGAACAGACCTCACCTCCTCATGTCAACTAGGGAGAAGGTGGCAGTGACAAAACACAAACTTCCAAAAGTTAAGGAAAAGCAGTAAGACCCTACGGGGCCTTGCTATGAACATCCATGCATAGTAACGAATCAGCTTCCATCTTCAGCTTGTTCAGTTAGGTTAGAAGCCAATTGGTTCACACATGTTCCAGATTCTGGCTGCCTCGACGTTGATAACTCTTCCCTCCCCCCCCCCCCCCCCTCCTGGGGTCCTATGAATTCGAACATCTCCTTTTTAGTTCTATAAAGCCATCTGTAACAGAAAGCTGAAGAGGGAGGTTGAACAAAATTCCACTGCTTAAGACTATGGCTTGGAGTGATCAAGCGGACTATCCACTTAGTATATTCAGCAGGTGGCATCATTGCTTTGCTTAAACACAATCAATACTATATGTCTTAACATGCATTATTCCTGCAGAAAATAGAGCAGGGTGTGATCACTTTTTAGATGGATTATTGGGAACAAAGGACTCACATCAACTAAAGAGTGATTTCAATTATTACCAGATTGAGTACTACCAGTTCCTATAGCATACCACCTTTGCTATCTATGCAGTGCTACATGTCTGTATGGAATGGCAGGTCAACATATACTGTTTAACTGCTTTCTTAAAGGGCTCATTCACTCAGTCCCAAGAAACGTGCAGAAGCAGTTGTTTACTTTTTTTTTCTACCGCTGAAGTGCATGCAAACAGCTTATATAAAGTGAGTAAGTATACATCGGTTGTACAGACTTATCTGCACAGTTGAGTTTGACAGGTACGCAGGGACAAGTGCACAGACTTGGACGCAGAGTCTGTGCACCCAGGTCCGTACACCTGTCCATGCATAACTGTCAACCTTTGCTGCGTGGGTAAGTCCATGCTGCCAATATGTATACGCTTTATATGGTCTGCTTGCATGCAGTTCAGCAGTAGAAAAAAAAAACACAGTAAACAAATGACTCTGCAGGCTGCATGGTGCTGAGCGCCCATGTGAATGATCCCTTAAAGTACCTTCTAGAAGCGTTCTTTGAATGGGACTTTAATCTTCCTTCACAATGTTTGCAAAAATACTTTGGGTAGTCATGGAAGGAAAGAAAAATTCAAAATACATTAGTGTACATACATAAAACATTAAAAACATCTAATTTATTGCTGCTAATCAAACCCTGAGAAAGATTTAAGCAGCAACAAGTGTTGGTAACATTCAGCTGCTATTTTAACCAATTTCAAATTTATAAAACTAAAACAATTCACCATTATATCCCAAACCAGTGTATTAAAAAGGAACAAATACACAGCATAATCCTTTCATAAAAAAATAACAATATTTCTACAAAGTGTGGCACAAACAACTAGAGTGGCTACAGCACAGAATTGTCTGTACATGAGATTTATGCATACACTAAATATGCACTCAATAAAAAGGTCCACAGCACTGTGCAGAAAGCACTTAGCACAAGCGGGAATCCAATAATTTATAAAAACACAACAGCAAACACCTAATTATTTTAAAAATATTATACCCAACACGTATATATCTAAAAAAAAGCACATCTAAAACTCTTGAGATTACAGAAATCAGACATATAGATACTGACAAGCAGGTTAAAGATACTCTTTAGGCAGTGAGCAGCTTTGACCGATGCACATAATATTCACTTTATTTTGTTTAATTATCACTTTTAGGGAAATCCCATCCCAGCTGGGTTCAAATAGCCTAATTTTGGTACTTAAAGTATAGTAAAACTCTTTAGAACTACTAAAAAAACGGAGGAGTTTTAGGCAAGAGGTACAAAATAGGTTTTTCTCATAATCGGTTGTTATAAATGCAATGTGTGAGGATCTTCTATCTTCATCTATGATTGTTGTATTGCAAAAGATTTCTCCAACCAAGTGGAAGAATATTCTAGCAATTCATAGTTAGAACGGACTGTGAAGGAAGTTTTTATAATGACACACTGAAGTAGCTGTATATTTAAAAGGCATCTTGCCTAATGCCCATCCATACACAAAAATAGATATGGCTGTCATTGCACACAGGTCTTCATTTTTCAATGTATGAAATGTAACAGCTTGTATTGCCTCTAGCAGCCAATCAGATTCAAATGATTTGTTCGAGGACAACACGGGCGCCTTTTTGCAGAATATGCAATAAATGAGGGTGACAGATTTGTAAGTATGGCAAGTGGTTTAAGTATATTAAATCATGATTTGTATGCGGGGCAGAGATAGAGGATAATCATCTACATCACTTTGGCTTGATTAGAAGTTATTGAAAAGTGGTTGACAATTTCAATCAGTGACAGATTTGCCAATATTAAAATCATTTAATGCCAAATGCAGCCAACACTGATATATAAATGCTGTATAAAATGGACTGCATAGTCCTCAGCATTCTTATGTTTTGTAGTGACTTCAGGTCTAGTATTGCAGACCACTGATATGTGTCTCTATTTCTTCCCGATTGGCTTAACAGGAGGCATCACATTGCACGGCACCCAATGCCCATTAATGAGCTGTTGCGCCACCCACAGAAAAAGGCACATGCACCTTTTTCAAAAAAATGCAGCCCGCATGAAAATCGCATGGTCATTTTGACCATGCGATTTCCCTGCTGTTGCTGCACTAGCACCACGATTTTACATGCATGGGGGTCGATGAGTTTGGCTGTGGGTGCGGGAATCGCAGCGATTCCCACACCCATAGGCCTGAACCTAGCCTTCAGCTAGACAATGTAAAAATGTGTTTATTCCAGCTTACACTATGGTAAACCCTTTGCAGAACTGCAACACCATCATTTGCCTTTTTACTCCCTGCAGCAGTCAGGGGAAACTACTGGTAATATCTCACCTTTGGAATCTTGTAGAGTTGATCAAACACCATTAATTAAAATTGAATTTAGGCTCAACACACTTCATTCCCCATATTACATAACATAGCGGATGAAGTGTGTTGCGCCTGAATATAATTTTATTTAATGGGGTTTGAACGATTGTACTTGTGGAAGGCTCCCACTTTATGGATTATATACGATTTATAGACTTGGTAGGATATTGTAAAGTATTTTTTATATTATCAACAAATGCTACTTGGCGAGTCGCTGACCTGGAACAAACATGTTAAGGTGTCTGGTCAAGGGATACGCACACGCTTCTAGATTGGTGACTCAAAGTAAAAAAAGATTAGGGTGACACTTCAAAAAAACAAGTCAGCAATGACAGGCCCCAAAAATGTATATCCTAGCAGGTTTCATTTACAATTCAATTTTGGCTGGCCTTATAGCATTCAAGAAACCTTACATTAGGCCTTACTTACAGTACCAGCAAGGAGCTACAATATTGTGCGGTGTAGCAAAATGTAGTTAAGAAATGTGCAATTTACATGGTTAATGGATGCCTGTACTAAAAGTACAGTTATCCTTTATCAACTTCAATCTGCTAGGTACAACAGCATATGTACTGTATCAACATGTGTGTTGTACCAAGTAAAACAAATGTCTTTAGTTTCTTTCAATTTTCTGGTTAGGGCCTCATTCACATGGGCGCTGTGAACCATACAGTGTGCATTTTGTTTATGGCTGGAGCCCATGTAACTGAGCAGGCAACCCATGTAACGCAACATGTATGCAGCAGCTGTACGGACACTGACACTTGCCCCAATTTGACAGGTGTGTATGGGCATGTGAGCGGTTAAAGAATGCAGACAGTGGTTACAGCATGAACAAATGGCCACAGCGCCCATGTCATTAAGGGCTTTTAAGTGTATGTAAATTGCATGCATTTATGCAAAACTAATGTTAATTTACAGGCATGTAAATGCACATAAACTGAAGATCATGTAAACCAAAATAGGAAGAAAAAAAAAAAAAAAAAAAAAAAAAAAAAAAATCCTACTTCTATTGTGCTTGCAGCTCATGCGATCAGGTTTGTCTGAGTGACCTTACACATGTTACCTGTTTGGGTGGGAAAACAATGAGCCAAATAAATATTGCTACCTCAGGACAAATCAGGCTTACAAAAAAAGTCAGAACAAAACTCTAATGCCGCGTACACACGGTCGGACTTTTCGTCTACAAAAGTCCAACGGACGCTGACGGACTAAAGCTGGCTGGTAATCCGATCGTGTGTGGGCTTCTCCGGACTTTCAACGTACTTTTTTAGCCTCAAATCCGACGTACTTTAGATTTGAAACATGCTTCAAATCTTTACGTCGTAACTACGACGGACCCCGAAATCCGCTCGTCTGTGTGCTAGTCCGACGGACAAAAAGCCACGCTAGGGCACCTATTGGCTACTGGCTATGAACTTCCTTATTTTAGTCCGGTGTACGTCATCACGTACGAATCCGTCGGACTTTTGTGTGGTCGTGTGTAGGCAAGTCCGTTCGTTAGAAAGTATGCCGCAAGTCCGCCGAAAGTCTGCCGGAAGTCTGTCGGACAGGCTGTCTGACTTTTGTAGACGAAAAGTCCGACCGTGTGTACGCGGCATAAGGATTATGAAAATCTTAGTAAACTTTCAGCACTAAGAACCTGTAATACTAACTTGTTTTTGTTTGTTTTATTTAAAGCCAAACCAAAAGGTTTTTAAAAAAATATGGGCACCGAGGTTGTCACATGGCCAATCAAGTTTACATTACGCATTTTTCTTTGCAAGAAAATACTTCAAAGAATTTGTTTCTAAACAGGAGTGGTTTATGTGCTAAAAGGAGCTGGTGTAGGCTGAGGAACTCGTGGAGATCATTGGTCGTTGGCTCTATCCAGACTTTCTATGACCCTTCCAAGACGGATATTCAACAACCTTATTTGGTTGTCCAAGTGATCAATTTTTTCTTCCAGGTTGTTATTACTGTTCCTCCTCCAGTAAAGGCCGACAGGTCCAGTCATGAAATAGATGGCCACAACAAAACAAAGAGGCAACATGGCATGCTCTGGTTCTCCTTCATATTTCTGCAGGATATACACACAGGACAGTCCAAAAAGGGAGACTCGAACCAGCCAGAAGAATCTTCCAAATATCACATGCAGGATGTAGAAGAAAAATCCCAGGAACAGAGAGGCAAACCAGTAAGCCAGAAGAACAGCCACCACCAGCATAAGTGCCCTGGTGGGGTTACTGGCCACCATTGTTGGGCTAAAGTAGTGGGCAAAGTGGGATGCTGGAAAACAATATAAAATAAGTGTTAGGTTACATTTTAAATACTACATACAGAGTAGAGGACTAGAAATCATTGAAGCTTACATGCCCAGACCAGATTTAGTAGCTTCAGTATACATTGGGTAACTTGACAATAACTATATGACTAATTTGCCTACTTAAAGGCCAAGTTCAACTTTAGTAACATGCAGTGCTGGTACAAGGGGTGGGCACAGAGGGCACTTACCCTGAGCACAGTGTTAATTTGTGTGTAAAGGGGGCGCTGGGAGCATCAGATGAGTCTCCTGCCTGGCAGACTGAAGTGGCTGTTCTCCTCCTACTCTGTTCTAGCCGCTTCAACTATGTGTTAACTGCATGTCTTGCTCTCCTTCCCAGTGTTTAAGATAAGTTACTTCACTTTGCTCCTCTGATCATTTCACCCCCTTCATCCCCCCTCCCTCTGTCTGCTCATTTCTCCCAGTACAATCCTGCAATTAGACTCTCCTTACACCAATCTTCCTGCCCATCTCCTCATTCACCTTATCTCTGTTTTTCTTATGATCTCTGCTCTCCCCACAGCAAACCTCACTACAGCCTGCCAATCTCAGCGCTGGACATGCTACAAGCACCCTTTCCATTACAGCTTACCTTTTTCTATTCTGGAACTATCCTGTGACCATCATTCACCTTGCACATTCTCTGCAGCTTTTTACTCTGCTCTTTATTAACACTGCAGGGGCTCATTCACTCTACTGCAGTAACTGGCTTATTTTCACACTGGAAAAGCCAGTCACTGCAATGGCATATATAGAATACAATTGTTTATTTGTGCCCCATTTCCAGTGCAATGCAGCTCAGAGGCAATAAAATGCAGACATGCTGAACAGGCCCTTACTACCCCACCGCCTTCGTGTTTTTACTCTTTCCTTATCCCCGATTCCACATTTTTCTATTTATAATTCAAATGTTATCACCCAGGGGCCAGTTCACACTTTGCTGCAAATCCGCACCACATCTAATTCGCAAACCTGTTCATGCAAACTGATTACGTAGTAATATTACCCACTCACCACCTGTCAAACACCAGCAATGATAGACACACATGGTATCAAGCACTTTCAGGCCCATTCCTCCCTCAGTCTTGGTTCACACTGGTGTGATGCGGGAAACCCTAAAAATTCAGTGCCGGTTCCCACATCTCAGACCGATTCACACTGACATCTGCGAACCAGTGGGGGTGTCAAAGTTACTGACACCCCCAGATTGGTTCGCAGATCGCAGTTCGAACTGTCAAATGGTGCAGAAATCAGATCGCATAGTTGTGAGCACCCAAAAAAAGGGTCCTGCACTATTTTGGTGCGAATACAATGCAATTTCAGTCATACAAACTGTATGGCTGAATTCACATCGCACAGACATCGCATGTGATGTGCACAGCAATACAGTGCACATTACATGCGATGTCTGGCATCAAACCAGTGTGAACCCAGCCTCAGAGCCCCACTACAGTCTTTTAATTCCATGCACCTTCAGAGCCCAGCTTCCCAAACCCACTGAAATAGTTATCAATCAGTCCCCCCTTAAACTGACCACGAATGGAAGGCCATTTTCTCTTTTTAGTGATACCACTGACGCAGGGACATTTTTGTCTTTGCCACTGTTAGACCCATATTTGTGCATCAATTTTAAACTCCACATTACATACATTGGCCCCAATCTCTCCTCCATAGGGGGGGGGGGGGGGGGGGGGGCAGTTTGCAAACTTCGCCCTGGGCACTGGATGACCTTGTCCCGGTACTGGTAACATGTTACCCCCGTCTTTAGGGGGTAACATGTTACTATGCAACACAGAGGTGCCTGCAGAGAGCGCTAGACAGTGTGTGCAAGAGCCTGACATTGCACCCACAATCCAGCGATTGCACCTGTTCTGCTTCTGCAGACTACTAAGAAGAAAAAAAAAAAAAAAAAAAAAAAAAAGGGCATTTCTGCACTTTCAGTGTTATCTCAAACAGCCCTCCTAGTTCTTATTGCGGACTGCAGAATGATTAGCCTTCATGTTGTAGAGCTCCGAGAGTGGTTGAGTAGTTTAGCAAGACAACTGGAAGGGTTGACATCATTTAATCCACATAAATGCTGTGAGCAGGGCTTAAAGCAGTATTAAACCCAAAACGTATTATATTGCAGCTTACCAATCCTTGGGTGTGGTGGCTGCATCTTTTTTTTTTTTTTTTTTTTGTTTGTTTAAGGTTTTTTCCCCTCCGTTTTCATCTGGTGATCTGGCCAGTAACACACCTCCTGTATTAAAGTACCCTCACTCTTGATCAAGGAGCACCTTTGGAAAGCAGCATTGTCAGTCGGGGGGGGGGGGGGGGGGGGTTGTTAGATGTACTAGCAGATTTACATACACTACCAAATTGAGGCCAAGCTCCAGCTAATGCTTTATAAGCAGTTACAGCAAACATTTTTCTCTTTTGGGATAAAGGTTTAATACGAATAAAAAAAAATAATTTGATAATCGTAAGCACCGCTGCTAGTTTCAAATGGTTGGTCTCATCTCAGTAACTGATGCATTCTGCTGGAGAGCTTGCTCTGTTGAAAAACATACATACTGGCTGGATTACTAGATGAAAATAGAAGAAAGCCTAAAAGATTATTATTTTTTTTTTTTTTGTCTTGACATACACTAAGTTATGTGTTTAGTGTCACCAAAATGAAATGGGCAATTTAAAGGCTTCAAGAAAGCTACAGTGCTTCGCAAAAGTATTCACCCCCTTTGGCATTTTTCGTGTTTTGTTGCCTCACATCCTGGAATTAACATGGATTGTTTGAGGATTTGCATCATTTAATTTACAGAACATGCCCACAACTTTGAAGATGTGTTTTTTTTTTTTTTATTATTATGAACCAAACAAATATGCAGGTTAACTTTTTCTGTTATTTTGTCCTAACTATTCACCCCCCTAAAGTCAATACTTTGTAGAGCCACCTTTTGCGGCTATCACAGCTCCAAGTCGCTTTGGATAAGTCTCTGAGCTTGCCACATCTTACCACTGGGATTTTTGCCCATTCCTCCTTGCAAATCTGCTTCAGCTCCTTCAAGTTGGATGGTTTGCGCTTGTGAACAGCAAATCTAAGTCTGACCACAGATTTTCCATTGGATTGGTCTTGGCTTTGACTAGGCCATTCCAACACATTTACATGTTTCCCCTTTAACGACTCAAGTGTTGCTTTAGCAGTGTGTTGGGGGTCATTGTCCTGCTGGAAGGTGAACATCCGTCCTAGCCTCAAATCACAAAGAGTAGTACAGGTTTTGCTCAAGAATATCCCTGTATTTAGCACCATCCATCTTTCCCTCAACACCAACCAGTTTACCAGTCACGACTACTGAAAAACATCCCCACAGCATGATGCTGCCACCATCTTGTTTCAAGGTGGGGATGGTGTTCTTTGGGTGATGTGTTGGGTTTGTGCCAGACATAGCGTTTTTCTTTGATGGCCAAAAAAGTTTAAATTTAGTCTCATCAGACCAGAGCACCTTCCTCTATACATTTTGTGAGTCTTCCACATGCCTTTTTCGCAAACTCAAAACGTGCCATTTTGCTGAAAGTAATGGCTTTCTTCTGGCCACTCTGCCAAGAAGCCCAACTCTATGGAGCGTACGGCTTATTGTCCTCCTAGGTACAGATACTCCAGTCTCTGCTGTGGAACTCTGCAGCTCCTCCAGGGTTACCTTAGGTCTCTGCGCTGCCTCTCTGATTAATGCCCTCCTTGCCCGGTCTGTGAGTTTTGGTGTGCAGCTGTCTCTTGGCAGGTTTGCTGTTGTGCCATGTTCTTTCCATTAGGTTATGATAGATTTGATGGTGCTCCTAGGGATCATCAAAGATTTGGATTTTTTTTATAACCTAACCCTGACTTGTACTTCAACAACATTGTCCCTTACTTGTTTGGAGAGTTCCTTGGTCTTCATGACAGTGTTTGGTTAGTGGTGCCTCTTGCTTAGGTGTTGCAGCCTCTGGGGCCTTTCAAAAAAGGTGTATATATGTAATGACAGATCATGTGACACTTAGATTGCACACAGGTGGACATCATTTCACTAATTATGTGACTTCTGAAGGCAACTTGTTGCACCAGACTTTTTATGGGCTTCATAACAAAGGGGGTGAATACATACGCACATGCCAATCATCAATTTTTTTATTTCTGAAAAATAGTTATGTATATATTTTTCTAATTTTACTTCACCAACTTAGACTATTGTGTTCTGATCCATCACATATAATTCAGATTAAAAAAAAAAACATTGAACTAAAGGCTGTAATGTAACAAAATAGGTAAAAAACCAAGGGGGTGAATACTTTTGCAAGGCACTGTACTTAAGGCTTGGTGAAAGCTTTTCAAATGTTTTATAAAAGCTTGTTGTATACTGTGTTCTCTTAAAGGCTCAAATCCAATTGTACATGTTCTTCAGATGCCCATACAGTAACCAATCCTTTCAATTGGAATCTTACTTGATACTACTACTACTTGCTTCAAGGAATTCACTCACAGGCAGCAATTTTAAGCACTTCGGACCCTTTGAAAGTGCCCATGAGGTAGATTCACCCTCTCCATTTATCTTTATGACTGATCGCAGAGAGTGAAAGTGAAAGAAAATACCAGATCTGTTCCAGGAATAGGAGTAGTGCCCCCCAATATACTATTAGATAGTATAAATATCTCCTAAAACGTGCACCATTTAGGAGATATTTACTGTACATGCAGCCAGTGACATCAGTGGCGCATGCGCTCTGAAGGAACGGCAACCTGTGCTGTTCCCTTAGAGCCCTGCGACCGGCGGGAGCGACGTCATCAAACCCGTCCTTGAACCCAGAAGCAAGATACGTTAAGATGGAAGCGGCTTCCAGCTCTGACATCTTGGCATGGGAAGGCTTTGTTTTAAGGCAAGTGTAACAATGTGCTAGTATGCGATGCATACTAGCACATTGTGGCTTTACCTTGCGGGGCAAAAAAAATTAAAAAAAAAAAAGTTCAGCGGTTTACAACTGCTTTAAACCTTCAGGCTGGTATGATGAAGCACCATTGTAAATACAACAAAGAATTTCCTTTAAATATACAAAGCCACAAATTTAAAAATTACATCCTGGGACAGGGATTTCCCTTATTGTGGAGGGACTTGCTCTCACTTCCGGCTATGGGACAGATAGCAAAGGGAAATCTAGCCAATGGGACACATGTGGCAAGGAGCCATGAATTCAGAAGTCTTGCCTCCCAGCTCTGCTCAGAAAGATGGATGGTAAGCTGCAAATGACCTGAGCAAGCACCTAGCATGCGAAATGCACAAGGGTTGCTTTCTTTAATGCCCAATTGTTAGCGCATCTTATTCATTTTAATAAACCTCTGACCATGCAAGCAAGTCCCATTGACCTGTTTGTGCTGGATGTTTTTCAGGCTGTGGATTTCTACAGGAGCTTATTTACCAAAGCAGGTGAGAGTCTTCATATAATAACTTGACTGAATATTCACTTCAATTATCAAATCATTTGAAAATCCACATGCACATGATTAGATAATTGAAGTGCTTGAAGACACCCTTTCCTGATAATGTCAACTATGCCATTTCTACAGCGGTATATTTACTTTTAGGCAGCGGTAATAGAATGCTTTCAGTCCACCAAGGCAGGACAAAATGTTGCAATAAATATCTGACACCTCTTATCTAAAGTATGATGTTACTGATGCTTACAGGCATGCTTCACATAACTCACCATCAATTCCCAGTACATCAAGCAAGTCTGTCCATATTCTCCATAACGTGTCCACCAAAACATCTACTCCATACACAAATCTCTCTGTTAGTCGCGAAAAGAACTATTAGAAGAAAAGAAAGTAGTTAGTAGCTTGACCAAGGCATAAAAGATCTAATGACCCATGAGTGTATGGCCCATAACTGATGTAAGGCAGAATTTGTGTTCAGGAACCATATCATTTGATCTATGCAACAATTAAAGTATCATGTACAATATAAAAGGTAATTACAGCGATAAAAATGTTTTTTCGTGTGGCATTTGAACATCTATGCAATTAACTGAAGGGGGTAAAATTAGGTTAAAAATTTGAGTGGAACCCCGCTTTAATGCAATATATTTTTTACTTTAAAGTGGCAGTAAACTTCAATCTCTGACTTTTAAACTATAGGTAGTGTAAATATCTCCTAAACGTGCACCATTTAGGAGTTATTTACTATACATGCAGCCAGTGACATCATGTGCTCTGAAGGAATGGCCAAAAAGGTGTCATTTGCTGAAGTTAGATGATCTGAATTCTGAGAACTTTGGGTGGTGAGAGATCTTCCTATATTTGTTTATTACTCTGGGAAACTGATTGGGTGGATCTGCCGCATAGCGCAATCACACAGATGTATGCATATTTTCTTTACAAGATGTAAAAGGTAATGATCACTGTTTCCTTAAAGTGGATTGTAAACCCAATTGATGAAATCTGAGCTGGGCACATATCTGCAGTGTCTTGTTATCTCTCTTCAAATCCCTATGTCCTGTAGCTGTCTCCTGCTCAGTTCTTCTGTTATCAGCCTGATAACTCCTGACAAGTTCTCCATCACATATGATAAAAGCAGCCAGAGTTTTGTGTTGGGGAGGATGCTATACATAGATTAGCAGAGCCCTGACAATTAAACAGAGCTCCAAGTCTCTACCTATAAGGAGAGGGGGTGTGTGCCTTTCCTCCAATCAGCTGTCTTGGCTGTATGCCCAGGCTTTACTGCAGTGTTACCCAGGAAGAGAAAATCTCCTAAACAAAGTGCACTTTCTAAAAAGTATATAAAGATATACATGTAAAACTTATGTAGGGAGATTTGTTTAATCTCTGTGTATCATCCGAGGCTGTTCACTCCACTGGGTATATGTGAGGGTTTACATCCACTTTAAGAGAAATTCTCAGACATGTCTATATCTGTGTGTGCTTCTGACAAAAAAAAAAAAAAAAAAAAAGAAGATTTTAGCCCTGGTTCACATTGATGCGATTTCACATGTCAAATTGGCAGCAATTGCCAGTATTGGCAGCGTCAGACTCTGTGCGATGCTGTATTTTCCGTACTGTACCGATTTCCAAAAGTAGTCCCTGTACTACTTTTGGCAATTTTGGGGTGCAATTTCCATTGACATCTGTGCAGAAACCCATACAGATGTCTCTGAAACCACCCCCAAAGTCAGGACTGACATGTAGGAACAAAATTGTGCAAGTTCAGCTGAACTTGCACAATTTCATTCCCGCTGTCAGTGTGAACCTGGGCTTATTGATGTAAAATTTGGTCAGCTTGGATCAGATTAAGAAATTTCTGCATATTTTTGCCGCTTTTCTCCTTCTGACCACAAGAGGGAGAGATTTATAACTGAAACGCCAAGCTGATTTTTCTGTAACAAAAAAAAAAAAAAAAAAAAAAAAAAAACCACGCACACACCCACGTTTGAAGGGACTTTTTTTGAGCAAGATTTTGATTAGATATTAAACTACAATATATGTGAGTCAGCAGAAAATGAAAATAATAGTTTAGAAGGTACAGATTAAAATAAGAAAAATGTACACATCTCCTGTTACACTGCTGCATAACTGTTAAAAAGTATGTTCTTTTAATCAGCACATAAAAAGAGCAGAGTAAACAAGAGATATCCAATAAATGGTGTGATGTGTTTAGGTGAAGTGGCAAGGTCCAGGTCTAGGGGGTCATCTGTAGGACTGAAGAAAAGAGAAAACGACCAAGAGCTAGAGTACAGAAAGGAAACTGGTGAAAGCGGGAGGCAAGGGGAAGTACAGGAGGAAGGAAGAAGCTACTTTTACTTGGGGGTGGAGAGAACATTGCAGGACTGCGATAGAAGAAATAAAAATGAAGTAAGTGTCACTATCTGGAGGTATGTCTAAAGTATTTCGGTTTATGAATTTAGGCGCTCCATGGATCCCCATATGATAGATAAAAAGGGCAGTCTTCAGGGACAAATTATAATAAAACTGACTTGTTGGTAAATCTTAGAGACCAAAATAGGTTGATGAGCCTACAAGACCACCAGATATACAACACGGCCCCCACCTCTAGAATTGGTAAGGCACAGAGGGGTTGATTTACTAAAACTGGAGAATACTTGTTCAGTTAAAGCTGAACTCCATCTTTGGATACACTTTAGGCCCCTTTCACACGGACGCCTCTGTTAAGCTGAATCCACTTACTCAGCGACGGGATCTCTCTGCTGATCCCCACTGAGCAGGCAGATGACAGGTCCGTGTCCACTCCGCTATACAGAGCCGGCAAGGACACAGTCCCACTCTCGTCTATGGGGCAATCAGATGGCAACAGACTGCCTGTCCACTTCCATCCGATCCATCAGACAGCTGGGGAATAGGACATCCATCAGTCTGTGGTGGACAGGATCAGATCGGATGGCAGCGTGGGCCACCGGACATGTGTCTGCTGTCATCTGCTGCTCCATAGAAGTGACTGGAGGTCTGATCAGATCCGTCTGAAAAATGGACAGGTGGGCCTGATCAGACAGCCCATGTGAAAGGGACCTTACATAGTTAATCTGGGCCAGCCCAAATGAACTATGTCCCTTGCTAACATGTGAGGCCACTGGATGTCCAGTATAAAATTTATATAGTTCAGGCCACATACAGAATATCGCACTGTGTTCGAGCCGTGACTTCCAATCTCATACTCGAAACACTATCACAGCAGCGCTGAGTCAGAGAGGAGGGCTGATGATGTCACAATATCTGACTCAGCCAATCAGAAGGAGCTTTGCATTCATTTTTTAGAACACATTGCTTTCTCTGAATGGCTTAGCACCGATTAGATAGACTATTGTGTTCTGGGTAAGAGACCGGAAGTCTTGGCTCGAACCGAGAGCACAGGGTAGGAATACTGTATGTAGCCTCAGCTACATACAATTTGAACCACACATCCAGCGGCCTCACATGTTTTTGGAGGGACATAGTTTGTTTGGGCCAAGCTGGCTTTAGCCCCTCCCAAACTCTACAAAGCCTATAGGCTCCTGGATCTAGCTGAGATTATATTAAGATTCAGAGAAAGCAAAAAGTTTTTCTCTAAAGTGTAGGCAAGCACCCAGTGCATAGATCAAATATTTTTATGCCTAGAACTACAGGTAAAAAAGAAAGAAATATTTGGATAACCAAAGCAAGTCTCCTTGGTCTGGCCTGTATTGTTTATTTGCAATTGAAAGACAAAAAAATAAAGTATTGTATTTATTGGTGTATAACATCCACTTTTTCACCATGAAAATCGGGTGCAAATAGTGCGTGTGTGTTATACGCCAACACTTTTAGCTGCCTCGGAGGGGACAGGGCGGGACGAACGCCGTCAGATTACATACAGTGAGAATCTCCTGTTTACTTGGCGGCGTCTGTAATAGGAAGTCCCGTCTCCTGGGCCACTATTGGACCACTGTTCTGTCTATCATAGGAGATTCTCACTGTATGT
>JBBDGP010000885.1:1560000-1922500 GCA_037952835.1 Lithobates septentrionalis
AGTGGTGTTTACTTCAGTGATTTTCAGCTTCCAGGGGCGTTGGCCTTAAATTGTAAATTCATAGTTACATTGGTCCAAGCTGGATCAATGTAACTATGTATAATACAGCTATACCTGCAATTCTTCTTTTAAAATACATCTGCAGTGCCAAGTGCTGTAAAACAATATATATAATAGACAATAAGACAAGACGTGGCACTTACTAATGGGTTACCTTCAAAACAAATACAGCATATTCTGGATGCAATATTTATTAATCATAAATCATAATCACAATCTCTCCTCAGCCCCAGGATCTGTATGATGATAGACAAGCAGCATATCCCCAAAATGTCCCGGATTCTGCAGGACTGTCCCAGGTTTTAAAAGAAGTCCCGGGGTCCCTCAGATCTCAGTGAAATCCCGCACTCCGCTGCCTGTTACATCCGGGTCCAGGAGGTAGAGGCACCGACGGCTTCCAGTGCGATGCTGCAAAGAGAACAAGTGGAGCAAGAGCCCTTTCTGCCTTTGTATTGCTGGGCTGCGAAAGTGGAGGAGAGAGCCAGACTCTTCTGCTCTGCTGTACATCATCCCTCCAGATACAGCCTTCTCCCTTACTACCAGTCTACTGCAGTTCCTACCTTGTCCTGTGGGTGGAGAGGCTGAGCTGGCTGCTAGAGGACAAAGCTCTGAGCTTTGTCCTCTAGCAAATCTCTCCCCTCACCCTGCAGAGCTGGAAGAATGGAATGAGGTGTGATGTTCTGCACGGCTGGGAGAGGTCTGACAGGTGTGATGTTCTGCAGGGCTATGAATGGAGGACAGGAGTGATGTTCTGCAGGGCTTAGCGCAGGGGACAGGAATGATGTTCTGCAGGGCTTGGAGTGTGGTGACAGGAGTGATGTTCTGCAGAAATGGGAGAGTGACAAGTCCCTTTGTTTACAAACAGTGCTGTGTCTCTCCTCTCCTAGCCCTGCAAAACATCTCTCCCGTCACCCTGCAGAGCTGGGAGAAGAGAATGAGGTGTGATGTTCTGCAGGGCTGGGAGGCTGGGGTGACAGGAGTGATGTTCTGCAGGAATGGGAGAGTGACAAGTCCCTTTGTTTACGAACAGTGCTGTGTCTTTCCTAGCCCTAAAAAACTTCATCACCCTGCAGAGCTGGGAGAAGGGAATAAAGTGTGATGTTCTGCAGGGCTGGGAGAGGGTTGACAGGTGTGATGTTCTGAAGGGCTAGGAGGGGGTGACAGGAGTGATGAACTGCAGGTCTGGGATCGGGTGACAGAAGTGATGTTCTGCAGGGCTGGGAGAGGGTTGGCAGGTGTGATGTTCTGCAGGGCTGGGAGCGGGTGACAGGAGTGATGTTCTGCAGGGCTGGGAGCGGGTGGCAGAAGCAATGTTCTGCAGGGCTGAGAGCAGGGAACAGGAGTGATGTTCTGCAGGGCTTGGAGCGGGTGACAGAAGTGATGTTCTGCATGACTTGCAGAGGGTTGGCAGGTGTGATGTTCTGCAGGGCTGGGAGCAGGGGACAGGAGTGATGTTTTGCAGGGCTGGGAGCAGGAGTGATGTTCTGCAGGGCTGGGAGCAGGGGGCAGGAGTGATGTTCTGCAGAGCTGGGAGCAGGGGACAGGAGTGATGTTTTGCAGGGCTGGGAGCAGGGGACAGGAGTGATGTTTTGCAGGGCTGGGAGCAGGGGGTAGGAGTGATGTTTTGCAGGGCTGGGAGCAGGGGACAGGAGTGATGTTTTGCAGGGCTGGGAGCAGGGGGTAGGAGTGATGTTCTTCAGGGCTGGGAGCAGGGGACAGGAGTGATGTGTTGCAGGGCTGGGAGCAGGGGACAGGAGTGATGTTCTGCAGGGCTGGGAGCAGGGGACAGGAGTGATGTTTTGCAGGGCTGGGAGCAGGAGTGATGTTTTGCAGGGCTGGGAGCAGGGGGTAGGGTAGGAGTGATGTTTTGCAGGGCTGGGAGCTGGGGACAGGAGTGATGTTTTGCAGGGCTGGGAGCAGGAGTGATGTTTTGCAGGGCTGGGAGCAGGGGGTAGGGGTGATGTTTTGCAAGGCTGGGAGCAGGGAGTAGGAGTGATGTTTTGCAGGGCTGCGAGCAGGGGACAGGAGTGATGTTTTGCAGGGCTGGGAGCAGGGGACAGGAGTGATGTTTTGCAGGGCTGGGAGCAGGGGGCAGGAGTGATGTTCTGCAGGGCTGGGAGCAGGGGACAGGAGTGATGTTTTGCAGGGCTGGGAGCAGGGGACAGGAGTGATGTTTTGCAGGGCTGGGAGCAGGGGGTAGGAGTGATGTTTTGCAGGGCTGGGAGCAGGGGGCAGGAGTGATGTTTTGCAGGGCTGGGAGCAGGAGTGATGTTTTGCAGGGCTGGGAGCAGGGGGTAGGGGTGATGTTTTGCAAGGCTGGGAGCAGGGAGTAGGAGTGATGTTTTGCAGGGCTGCGAGCAGGGGACAGGAGTGATGTTTTGCAGGGCTGGGAGCAGGGGGTAGGAGTGATGTTTTGCAGGGCTGGGAGCAGGGGACAGGAGTGATGTTTTTCAGGGCTGGGAGCAGGGGACAGGAGTGATGTTTTGCAGGGCTGGGAGCAGGAGGTAGGAGTGATGTTTTGCAGGGCTGGGAGCAGGAGTGATGTTTTGCAGGGCTGGGAGCAGGGGGTAGGGGTGACGTTTTGCAAGGCTGGGAGCAGGGGGTAGAAGTGATGTTTTGCAGGGCTGGGAGCAGGGGGTAGGAGTGATGTTTTGCAGGGCTGGGAGCAGGGGGTAGGAGTGATGTTCTGCAGGGCTGGGAGCAGGGGACAGGAGTGATGTTTTGCAGGGCTGGGAGCAGGGAACAGGAGTGATGTTCTGCAGGGCTGGGAGCAGGAGGTAGGAGTGATGTTTTGCAGGGCTGGGAGCAGGGGGTAGGGGTGATGTTTTGCAAGGCTGGGAGAGGGGTGACAGGAGTTATGTTCTGTAGGAATAAGAGAGGGGTGACAGGTCACAATGTCCCCCTATCACCCCCCCCCCCCAATGTATGCAGAGGGTAAAGTGTATAAGGGCATTGTTAACACACGGGGCTATATGTACTGGTTCAGAAGGGAGGTAGTGTGTGGGGGAT
The DNA here is from genome assembly GCA_037952835.1 of Lithobates septentrionalis. Classification (NCBI taxonomy): domain Eukaryota; kingdom Metazoa; phylum Chordata; class Amphibia; order Anura; family Ranidae; genus Lithobates; species Lithobates septentrionalis. The sequence goes on from JBBDGP010000885.1 coordinate 1,563,070, forward strand.
CGCTACAGAAGAGAGCAGTCAGTGAATTTAATTTGTGGTAAATCTCAGGTTTCTTCATTGTTTCTAATTAGAATCTATTACATCACGCCCAATATTCAATTCAATCCAACCACGCCCACTTTTCAGTGCAGTGCGCTACGCTTGTTAGTGTGTCTCTAAAGCCTGTCAATCAATCCTGTCCTCAGGGCCCACTAACAGGCCAGGTTTGCAAGATAACTGAAATACATTACAGGTGATATCATTTGCTGCTCAGTGATTGCAGTATTCTTGTCTGCATCTCCCAATACATAAAACCTGGCCTGTTATGCCTCGTTTCCACTGAGCGGATCGGTACGGTACGCTATTTTGGGTGTTTCCATTATGAAAGCGGCCCATACAACCAAACCGTACCATTCAGGGTCCTGCTTCAGATGCGGGGCCATAGAAAATGGAACGGTTCGGTTGGGGCGGAGCTACGATACATTCCATTGATTGGCTGACAGAAAACCCTCTGCGGTGCTATGCTGAGACATTTTTTCTAAACCCTGTATGGGCCCTTGTGGTCCCACTTGCAGTGGAAACGCTCACCAGAATAGACCGGACCATTTTAGGCCATTCAAACTGTACTGACCCGAACCGATCCGCTCAGTGGAAACGGGGCATTAGTGGGCCCTGAGGACAGGAGTTGATGACCACTGGTCTAGAGCACACCGGTGGCATCAATCGGTCGGTTCAATAGAAACTGGCCAACATTCTGCCCGTGCGTACAGCAGCTGGTCCAAAAGAAGCTGGCCGTGTGGCCTGCTTGTGGGAAGGGTCATGACCTTAAAAGGTCTGCTAATCGGCGCTCTCAGCTATAGCGCTGACCTGAGCGTTCTGGTGGAGGGGCGCATCCCCATCAGAACACAATAGCACAGCAGGGGAGATCACGGTACTAACATCAGATAGTTAGTACAGCAGCTCCGAGCTGAGCTGTCAAGTTTTTTAACCCAGCGGGTTGAGCGAAAAAAATAAAAACTAGTGGTGTGTGTACAAGGCTTAACGTGTCTCTCATTCTAAGATGAAGGACTATGAGGGGCAGCACACATCATTCTGATATTAGTAACACACTTCATCTGATTGCAGCTTTCTATTTACCAACATGCTGAGCTCAGGAGATCCGGTGACAAGCCAGCTATGTCATACAATTCAATGAATAGAACATTGCCTGTCTGCCCCCTTATGTACCCTGCATTCTATTCCTCATCAGATTGCAACTTCCTGCTGACTTTCGTATCAAAACACAAGTCCTGATTGGCTAGGATGCCTCCCTTTTGCTGTTGTCCTATTATAGGGGGTTTCTTCTATCACTCCCCGCTCCATGCAGACTGCCAGAGGTTGCCCTGCTCCTACCAGCAGATCTCTGTGTTCCTGACACCCAGTACCAACCACTACTACACACCTACACCCTCCCTATCAATGTGCTGCCCCCCAACAAAACCTACACACGGACAAGCACCGTGCACAGCACACTTGCTACTCTACAGTGCAGCGGTGCCATTACATTGTACGTCACTTCCGCTTCCGGTGTAGCGGAAGCAGCATGTGTCTTCCCTGCACATACATACACACGTTGGGGGATTGTGGTGAATGATCGCTAGAGGTAACAGTAAGTGTCGCTACTTCTTCTTGTGGCATGAGCGTGCTGAGCTGTACATGTACACACTGCCAGTACCATGGCAAATGACACCGAGCATGCTGGAATACAGCCTCTGCTGGCTGGGGCTCACACACACAATAGTACATGCCAATGGCAACCCTCATACAGGGATGCCATATAATGTTGATCTATGTAGGTAGCATTAGATTGCATAGACTAAGTGTACTTTTTCTAGTTTTTGGATAGAGCGGTGAGGGGTTAGAACCTCCTTCAGCTTTTTCTTGCTGTGTCCCCGCTGGGTAGATTCGCCCTCTCTTGTTCTGGTGACTACAAACTCCGTAACAAAGTGAGAGACAGTCCCATGTTTGGATATGTCACCAGAACAGGGGTAGAATGGAACTCTTCCCTTGCGGACCCGTGTTTTAGGGATTTACATCACTTCTCACTAACATGTGCAGGAAAATCCTTTAAATCAGACACTGATGGTGAAATATCCATTTCCTGCACTATCCTAAATGGGGAAAAAAGTACTGTACTTTTATTGTACTATACAGAACACCAGGCTGGGTTATAGGGTGCTATGTGTAGGGTCTATGAACATCCGGCCTGTGTCCTGTACTCCAAGGTATGACATCTACAGTTAGCCTTAGTTCATACTAGAACATGGCGTGGGAAACCCGTGATCTGTGCGTGTTTCCTTAATCACATTCAAAACGCACTGCCCTGGCGATCTGCAGCAGGTGTCAGTGCAATGGTTACTACACCCCAAATGCAGTGGGGTTGCCTGTGTTCTATCGATATGTGCCCTCCGTCGAAAAAAAGTGCCCACGCATGTGCAGGATGGAGCCGCACTCCAGCTGATTTGGCGACCGTGGCGAATGTGCACATCAGAGGAGGCATTTTTCTATGGGAGAGAGAATGTCATGGACAACTTTTACAAGCTATTCACAGAGTGGAGGGACACCGCAGTTCTCATATTGTTCCTCGCTGGGGCGGGGTTTCAGTCTGCTCAAGGTCGCCTTTTATCAGTGTTAAGATTTGAACGAGAAGATCTGGATGCCGCACACCGGAGTGGATTGCTACAACGCCTTTATTGTAAAAGCTGGATCACAAAATACATACAGGACAATCTGACAGGGTTTACAGGGCTCAGCTAACGCGTTTTGCACTCATGGCTAGTGCTTACTCGTCTCTTCATCTCTGAAGGACCTATACTGATTGTTCACCTGGATTTAGACCCACCTGAGCGGTGGAATTCTTTTTGCTTTTATCAGTGTTGCACGGCGGCTTTAGTTTCTTGGTCAGTGCCTGTTGCCTGTGTCTAAAGGCGAGTTGCAACACAGACAAAACCCGCCCTCCAACACAGCCACAAGCTGCCCTGCAGCAGCAAGGCATAATGTTACAACTATGATGTCCCCCTCCACTCTGTGAATAGCTTTCAATTGTGTCCTTGAAATTCCATGGTCCCGTCACTCCAGCTGATCGGGAAATCGGCTGGAGTGCGGCTCCACCCTGCGAATGCGCGGGCACTTTTCGACGGAGGGCATATATTGATAGAACACCTGCACCAAATCGCATGGTACAAAAGTGTGATCTTAAAAGTAGTGTATGGACTTCTTTGGTACAAAGGTGTGATTTGCAAAATGAATAGGCTCAAATCGCACCGCACTGAATCGAGTGCACAGTGCATTCCTGTGTGATTCATAGTGTAAACATAGCCTTAAAGTAGTTGTAAACCCTCACATATACCCAGTGAAGTGACTGGCCTCAGGTGATACATAGAGATGAAACAAATCCTCCTACATAAGTTCTATCTGCAGTCTTCTCTCCTCTACACCTGTTTCAAAGTGCTGAATTATAAAGCTTCTCTGAAAATTCAGAAAAAATGGAACAGAGAGCTGAAGTTGCGCACTGCAGACCTCCGTGAGGAGAGCTCTGAGAGCTGATTGGAGGAAAGAGACTCGCCCCCTTCACACAGGAACAGAGCCGAGGCTGTCACCTTTTTTCTCTTGATGTCAGGAAAAATTGTCGGCAGTGATTCATGGTGATAGCAGAGGAACGAAGCAGCAGACAGAAATGACACTTAGTGCTTTTAATTGAGACAAGTACACACTATAGAGAGATATGCTTTGTCCATATTTCATGTCTGAGGTTTACAACCACTTTAAAGCAGAACAAATTCAACAATGTAACGGTTTCTGAAAACTGTTACATCTATAGCATGCCATGAATGATAACTGCTACAGTTACTAGTGGGCTTATGCTAGCGCTCAGTTGAACTGTCAAGCCATCAAATAGCTGGTGTCATAGCTGATTACATGTGCAGCACCATGGCAGACCAAACAGATGGCAGCATCCCTCACTATAGAGAATAGAAGGGTTTAGTTACACTTTAAGGCCCCTTTCACACTTGCTAGTGGCGCTTTACCATCGGTATTCAGCCACTAGCGGGGCGGTTTTACCCCCCACTAGTGGCCGAGAAAGAAATAAAACCACCGCAAAGCGCCTCTGCAAAGGTGCTTTGCCGGCGGTATAGCCGCGCTGCCCCATTGATTTCAATGGGCAGGAGCAGTATACACACCACTCCTTCACCGTTCCAAAGATGCTGCTGGCAGGACTTTTTTTTTACCATCCTGCTTCCGCACCGCTCCAGTGTGAAAGCCCTCGGGGCTTTCACACTAGAGACAAAGCAGCGGCACTTTCAGGTCGGTTTGCAGGCGCTATTTTTAGCGTAATAGCGCCTGCAAACCGCCCCAGTGTGAAAGGGCTCTAAAGGATCACCTTTTACCATAAAATAATAAATGCACATTTTTTTACAGGTAAAAAAAATGTGCATGTACTTTTTTTTGTTTCTGAAGCATTTCACCAGTGCAGCGATCATCAACAGATCACTGCTGGTGCCATGTGGGACTCCTGCAGATCTGTAAGTGTATCTGTGTCCATACATTGTACAGGCAAGCTGATATAATCTGACAGGAAGAATCAATGAACTACCACAGCGCTGTGGTAGTTAATTGAAATCTAAAAGCCGACAGCAGCAAAGGTTGTCGAGAATTGTAGTTTTTCATTCACAGAGGACTGTGAAAATAGTTTTTTCTAAATTGTGACAGCTAGCAGAGGGAGAAGTTTCCCTACTAGCTTTCGCAACGGGGGGGGGGGGGGGGGGGTTGGGGGCGGGGGGCATCGGGACTTATCCTTTAAAGTGTTTGTAAACACTTTCTTTTTTTGTTAAATACAATAACAAACATGTCATACTTACCTGCTTTTGTGCAAGGGTTTTGCACAGAGCAGCCCCGATTCACCTCTTCTGGGGTGCCTCGCTGGTGCTTCTGGCTCCTCCTCTTCATCGGGTGCCCCGATGGAAAGCCACTTTCCAAGGGGGAAACCGTGCAGGTTTGCTCCCGAGTCCCGCTGGTGCATCCATTGACACAGACAGCGGGACACAGCCCATGCCCCCGTGTCACAGTATTTGATTGACAGCAGCGGGAGCCAATGGCTCCCGCTGCTATCAACCTTTCCAATGAGGAGAGAGAGAGGCTGCATATACTGCATTAAGGTGAAAAACCTTGAGACTTCACAACCACTTTAAGCCAAAATGATTTTTTTTATCTTTACATTTACCTTAAAGGATAAGTTCATGTTTGGGAATATGTTACATGCTCCACCCATTTTTAGGGTGGAACATGTAACATGTTCCCAACGCTGCAGCCGCTGCCCGATTTTTTTTTTTTCTTTTTTTTTTTTTCTTTCTCCGGCACAACAATGGAAATCACATTATTCCCTGTTTTCCCTCATCCCTGTTCATGTCACTGCAACATGGTGCAATGCGATTTTTGAAAAAGTGCAGATGCTTCTTTTGATCCATAGACTTCAATGGGAGAGCTTGGATAGCTCGCATAAAATGCATGCACAGTGCTCAGGATAAATAAGAACACCCCAACAGATTTGTCAGACAGCCTTCACTTCTCTTCAGAATCATAATTTTCTATGGGACACTATACTACAAAATACTCCCACAAATGTGGGCCATTGATTGCAACCAAGATTTGTTAATTTGCACACACAAAGTATTTTTCCTAACAAATTAATTCAAGACCATGTTGCAAAAATGAATACACCCCAATGAATGTCTTATGCTGGCCATACACTATACGAAAAATCAGCCGAACACATTTTCGAAAAACAAACGTTCGACCGTGACCGCAAACGATCGTGCCATCATGTAATGACCGATAAATTGTTCAGTGGACATGAATAAATAATTTTTTGTTAGTTTTTTTTTACATATACCTAGTGCAGACAGTTCGGATGGGAAACACATTAACCTTGCAATTTATCGTACGTTCAGCAGAAATTTTCCAAACTTCCCGTTGGTTTTTTTTCCACAAAAACGTCACAAACGATTATCGATTTGTGCCCATTAACTTGACGAAAAACGAACGAAGTGTCTATATGAACGATTTTTCGGCCGATTTTTCGTATAGTGTATGGCCAGCATTAGGCACAAAGCTACATTTTAGACAACAAAATCCTAATTAACAAAAATAAAATTACATGTGAGTGTAAAAAAATGAATAAAAACCAAGCGCTGATGTGGATAGATATGTGTGATATAAATAAATTGTGCTAAAAAATATATATATAAACCAATATAGTTAGTGCTATAATAAAATCAGTAAATTAAAGCTGCTATCAATATAGGGTGATCAGATAACCAAACAAATAGTACTAAGTATAAAATTGATGCGCTTTAAATAAATAGTGCACAATATGCTGCTACGACTAAGCTAAAATCCAGGAATAAAAAATGCATACATGTGAATAAAATAGATAAATAATTATGGTGCTAATACATGTCTTAAAATAGCCAAAATAAATCTTCAAATTGGTGATGTGACGGTGAATATAAATAAATAATAATGACACTCAGATTACAATGTCCAGATAGAGATAAATAGTGGGGGAAAGTGAAAATAATTAAACAGTTCCTTCCCTTAATCCAGATTGATTGACTCACTGGGTTAGATCGTTTGTCTCAGGATATTTAGTTTTTCTTGCATCCCACTTCAGCCATAATACTGCTGATGATTCGGCTCTCAGGATAAAGGTTTTATGCAAAGCAAGCAAAGAAAAAATAGATCATTGTGCAGTGAACTTACTAGATAGTGCACAAGCAAAACAGGGACAAGAGATACACTCACAAACTCCCGGTCTATTAGAAGCATTCAACTATGCAGATTGCAGTCAGCCGCTGTGGACGAAGTTTCCCATAGAGAAAAAGCTGCTGTTAACCTTCAGGTGTATTGCAGCACTGAACGTCCTAAGCTCCTCCCACGCGTTACATCACTGACACGTGACTTTTTCAAGGATCAGTGTCAGTGATGTAACGCGTGGGAGGAGCTTAGGACGTTCAGTGCTGCAATACACCTGAAGGTTAACAGCAGCTGTTTCTCTGTGGGAAACCTTGTCCACAGCGGCTGACTGCAATCTGCATATTTGAATGCTTCTAATAGACCGGGAGTTTGTGAGTGTATCTCTTGTCCCTGTTTTGCTTGTGCACTATCTAGTAAGTTCACTGCACAATGATCTATTTTTTCTTTGCTTGCTTTGCATAAAACCTTTATCCTGAGAGCCGAATCATCAGCAGTATTATGGCTGAAGTGGGATGCAAGAAAAACTAAATATCCTGAGACAAACGATCTAACCCAGTGAGTCAATCAATCTGGATTAAGGGAAGGAACTGTTTAATTATTTTCACTTTCCCCCACTATTTATCTCTATCTGGACATTGTAATCTGAGTGTCATTATTATTTATTTATATTCACCGTCACATCACCAATTTGAAGATTTATTTTGGCTATTTTAAGACATGTATTAGCACCATAATTATTTATCTATTTTATTCACATGTATGCATTTTTTATTCCTGGATTTTAGCTTAGTCGTAGCAGCATATTGTGCACTATTTATTTAAAGCGCATCAATTTTATACTTAGTACATGTGAGTGTAATTATTCATTAAACAGGTGTTTAGCAGACAGTTGATTATAAAAGGGCGTTACTTAAAAAAAAAAAACCCCTTCCCATTTTATGCTGTCAGCAATGGCACCACATGGAAGAGAAATATCACAAGGCCAGAGAAATAAAATGGTTTCTTTACACAAGAAAAGTGAAGGCTAAAAGAAGATTAGCAAAGCTTTAATTATTAGTCAGAATACTGTAGCAAAAGTGATCCAAAAATATAACTAAGATGGAAAACTGCAGCCATCTCTGAGATGTCCAGGCTGTCCACGGAAGTTAACACTTCGACAGCAGCGTCTTCTGATGAGAAGGGTTGAAGAAAATCACCATGCAAGTTCACTGTAGTTAGCTAAAGAAGTAGAAAGCCAAACTCAGGTGATTGTTTCCCATGACACAATATATAAGCCTGCCTAGAATTTGCCAGGGCCCATGCTGAACAAGAAGACTACTGGGACTCTGTACTCTGGATTGAAGAAACCAAAATAAATGTTTTTGGAACTGATGGCTTCAAAACTGGTGTTGCAAAGATGAGGAGTAAAAAGAAAAATGCATGGTGCCTACAGTGAAACATGGCAGTGTCCTTCTGCATGGGTGTTGCTGGTGTCGGGGGGAGCTGCATTTCATTGATGGTATCATGAACTCATAGATGTACTGGTCTATATTGAAAGATAAGGTGCTACTATCACTCTGTGCCCTTTTTCCAACATGATAATGATCCAAAACACACATCTAAGGCCACTGTTGCATTTCTGAAGAACAGGGTGAAAGTGATTCAGTGGCCAAGTATGTCTCCTGATCTGAAGTCAACCGAACATCTATGGGGAATTCTGAAGAGACAAATTGAGCATCACTCTATCCAAAATCCAGGCTCTAAAAGAGGTAGTTCTTGAAGGATCGAAAAAGATAGATGTTGCAATATTATTATTATTATTATACAGGATTTATATAGTGCCAACAGTTTGCGCAGCACTTTACAACATCGGGGAAGACACAGTACAATTGCAATACAATTCAATACAGGAGGGATCAGAGGGCCCTGCTCGTTAGAGCTTACAATATTTCAACTTGTTTATTCCATGCCTAGAAGACTTTGTGCTGTCCTTACAAATCATGGAAGTCATTCAAACTACTAGATAAGTATTTTTTGTTTGTGGGTGTATTAATTTTTTCATCAATTAATTTGAGTAAAACTGAAGATTTTGTGATCTAAGTTATATTATTAACCTTACTTTCATGTAATGAGCTAAACAAATGTTTTATAAAACTCAGTTTTGTCAGAATTTTGGAAATTGTTCTTGTTTTCACTGAGATATTGATTAAAATCGTACTTTTCAAAAGGGGTGTACTTATTCATGCTGAGCACTGTACATGCATTTTAGTGCATTTTGAACTGAGTTTTGTTTATAAAATTCAGTCTGGTCCTGCTACAAAAAAATGCATGAAAATGCATCAAAACTGTGTAAAAACACACTACACAAATGCACTGAAAACATGATTATGCAACAGAACTGCTCACTCCTATCCTTACAGCAAAGGAAACTACCATCTTAGGCTCGGATCTGCCTTTGCCATGATGCTACACGTGCGATCTGTGATGACCCTAGCCATTTGATGCCTTGACAGTTGAGAACACAAGCAACTGTGACCGTTATTATTCACGGCATTCTTTGAATGTAGATGTTTTGGTAAACTGTTAAATTGATGGGTTTAGTTCCACTTAAAGAAGAAGTAAACTTCCTCTGCTGACATTTACCTATAGGTAAGCCTATAATAAGGCTTACCTATAGGTAGTAAAAAATATCTCCTAAATGTGTACCATTTAGCAGATATTTACATTACATGCAGCCAGTGACATCACTTGTGCATGTGCTCTGAAGGAACAGCCAAGGGTGCCGCTCCTTCCGAGCCCCGTGCCATGAAAAAAAACAGGACATGCACTACTCCCTTTTTTTTTTCTTCAGCACTGCGTGTCGTGATGCAGTACACTGCACCACAACCCACTGTGGTAAATGGGCATGAAATATCACTTTGTTGTTTTCAATAAAGTTGAGAAAAAAAACAAACCATGCCATGCAACATTTAATAAGAGTAAGTCAAGCACAAAACAGTTGTCAAAGAATTGCTCTGATATAAGTGTAGAAAAATGAGGTAGATTTAGACACGGAGGACATGGGGGGGGGGGAAACTACTCAAATAGTGTAGGGGAGAAGCAACCATGACAGTATGTGTCCAGCTTTAAATAGCCAGGAAGGGGAAGTATGACTGTATCTATTTTATCAGATGTAAAAATGAGCCATTACAATTGAGGAAGCACTGTTTAACTCTGGGGTGACCTTGTTGGAATATGTAAAGTGGTAGTAAAGTTTGCCCCCAAAAAAGTAAAAATGGGCCCCCTGCAGTATTACACCATAATGTGCTAGTATGCACCACATACTAGCATATTACGGCAGACTTACCTGTTAAAGCCCTCCAGTTCTGTGCTGTCACCACTTCCACTAGTGCCAGGAGCTTCCACCTTCCCCCAGGCTTCCTTCTGGGGTCTCTTTTTGGGCGCAATGATGTCACCCACCATGGCACACAGCAGGTTTTGTAAATGTGATCTGCGCTGTGCATGTGCAGCTCAGATCACCACAGACAGGCAGGGAGAAACATTTATGACGGAAGAGACCAGTAGGTATCATTGATGCGACATTTTGGTTGTCTTTTTATTTTTACCTATAACCTTTTAATCCTTATTTAACCATGTAGCCTCTGAAAAATCATGTTAAGGACTACAAAAATATGGTTATTTGCAGGGCTCTCATCATGGGTAAAATGAGAAAGAAGCTTAACTGGAAGGCGAGGCAACAAGTAATGTCCACAGAAGATAACTCCTCAGATCCCAAGCAACAAGTGCAAGTGGAGATAGAAGGTGAGACCCCTGTGTAAGGTATAACATAAAAATGCTTTAGAACTAGTTAGAAATGTTATCTTACGTGGTTATATATTTTAGGAGCTGAGCAGATAAAAGGACTGGATAAGAGCAATGCACTAGTGTTACCTTCCAAAAAAGGAAAAAAGAAAACAATTCAAGAGAATGTTTCTACAAAAAAGCCTTTAAGCCGAAAACAGAAGAAGGCACTGCAGAAGGTTCTGGAGCAGAAAGAAAAGAAGAGTCAGGTTAGTGTATTCGGAAGTATGTGCTGTCACTTAGAACAGAACCATAGGCAAGTAGTTGTTACATATATGGGGGAGATTAACAAAAATTGGTGCACACGGAATCTGGTGCAGCTGTGCATAGAAGTCAGCTTCTAACTTCAGCTTGTTCAATTAAGCTTTGACAATACAACCAGGAAGTTGATTGGTTAGTATGCACAGTTGCACTAGATTCTGTGTGCACCAATTTTAGTAAATGTCCCCCATATATATGTGTTGGATACGATTTTATAATTCTGTTCAAGCAAGTCTTGAGAATGGGGCCTCTGGAACACAGAACACCTCCAGAGCTCACCCCTAGCCCACTCATTGGTCAGTAATGGAGTAGTAGGACATGCATCACTTTGATCCCTGTAAGCACGTGCAGGGTCTTCTTGGAACTATCCTTCACTAATTGGAGCAGTATAGGCACTCCCTATCTGCTACCTGAACAAAATCAGGTTAGGCTGAGTGCTTCTCAACCATTCACAAGAAGCCTTGTATGGTATCATTGAGTATAAGGCTAAAGCTACATACAGTTTATATGGTACTGACAGTAGTCACAGCAATTCGTAAAGGCAGTAATTGGCTTTAGCCACAGCAATTAGTAAAGGAAGTAATTGGTTTGGGCAAGTTTGGCCCAAACAGACTATTTGAAGTTAAAATAAACATAGAGTTGGTCTATAATAGAGCAGGATTCTCTGGCTAACAAAGGTAATACCAAGCCATTGTAACTTAAGCTGATCTTATTCAAACAGCCAGTGTCAAATGGATAGAATAACATAGCTGTAAAGTGTTAATCTGTAGTGCCAAGTAGAACAGAACTTAGAGGAGGTCTCCCCCCCCCCCCCCCCCCCCAAGCAAAAAATTAAGTCAGCAGCTACACATACTGTAGCTGCTGACTTTTAATATTGGGATACTTACCTGTCCTGAAATCCAGCGATGTCGGCACCCAGCCAAAGTTTCCATTGGCTCTAGGGCGGTGCTGCCGCCATTTGTAGTAAGGGAACCTGGCAGCCTTGCGGCTTCACAGCCGGTTCCCTACTGTGCATTCGCAAAGCGCGCTGCGCTTTCTGAATGGTCCGGCGACAGGGGAAGGAGGGTGGGGGGGTGAACTTCCGACTGATCGCTCCGCGGAGAGATCTCCCAGAGGTGGGGACAGGTACCTGTCAAAAACAGATACCCGCTCCCCCCTGAAAGGTGCCAAATGTGGCACCGGAGGGGGGGGAGGAGTCAGATAAGTGGGTGTAATTTTTGGGTGGAACTCCACTTTAACGACAAATTCCAGGTTTGTATATTATATACATAGTTCTCTGTATACCATAACTGGCCAATGCTCCTGGAAACTGGAGATCACAAAAGTGGACACCGCTACTCCAGTGATTTCCACATTTCTGGGACTCGTGCTGAGGGCGCTTGGCAGGGGCGCTATTCATAGAATGGTTTGCAATTTTTTAATAAATTCAAAGAGTTTTCTGATTGAGGTGGAGAGGTGGGGCAGTGACTGAGTGGCGCCTGTGCCAAATGGCCCGGCCTTTTGTATTCAGAATGCAGCAGGCCAGCCACTCAGCACAGGTCCTGGAAACAAGTGGAGATTAATGGAGTAGTGATGTCTACTGCAGTGATTTCCAGCTTCCAAGGGCATTGACCTGGTATGGTATATGCAGTTAGTCCCAGCTTGGACAAGTGTAACTGTATAAAGTATCAGTAGCTGGAATTTGTTTTTAAAGATACTTTACTAACTGTTTAACCACTTACGGACCGCCCGCTGTCTTTATACGTCAGTACTTTGAAGAGGAATATCGTTTTTATGGCAGCAGTTAGCTACCATAACCCTGGTATCCTCTTCTTTAGCGGGCGGTCTGCGTTCAGATAAAAGTGGTCTCTGCGGCGTATTCGCCACAAGCTCACTTAGATCACTTGTATCGGCGGTGGGAGAGGCCCCCCCCCCCCGCCGCGCTCCGGTACCCTCTGCCACTTACTGGGGCCATCGATCGGGTCCTTCTCCCTGTTAGGTATGGAGACGAGTGAGGGGAAGATGGCCCCCACCAGTCTCCATATCATTGCAGGGTGGATGCGATGTCAAAACGTCACTTTTGCCCACAGCTCTTAAAGAGACTTTTTTTTTTTATTTATTTAATGCATTTTAGTGTAAATATGAGATCTGAGGTCATACTTTTTTCTATTAAGGGATGTTTACATTCCTTGTAATAGGAATAAAAGTGACACTTTTTTTTTAAAGAACAGTGTAAAATAAAAAGGTAAAATAAATAAGAAAAATTTTTTTTTTTAATTTAAAAGCGCCCCGTCCCGCCGAGCTCGCGTGCAGAAGTGAACGCATACGTGAGCAGTACTTGCATATGAAAATGGTATTCAAACCACACATGTGAGGTATCGCCGGGATTGTTAGAGCGAGAGCAATAATTCTAGCCCTAGACCTCCTCTGTAACCCAAAACATGCAACCTGTAGAATTTTTTAAATGTGGCCTATGGAGATTTTTAAGGGTAAAAGTTTGTTGCCCTTTCCACAAGTGAGTGCAATTTTGAAGCGTGACATGTTGAGTATCAATACTCGGCGTATCATTATCTTTCACAATCCAAAAAAATTGGGCTAACTTTACGGTCTTATTTTTTAATTCAAAAAAGTGTTTTTTTTTTTCAAAAAAAAGTGCGCTTGTAAGACCGCTGCGCAAATACGGTGTGACAAAGTATTGCAACGACCGCCATTTTATTCTCTAGGGTGTTAGAAAAAAAAAATATTTTTGGGGGTTCTCAGTAATTTTCTAGCAAAAAAACCTGTTTTAACTTGTAAACACCAAATCTCAGAAAGAGGCTCAGTCTTTAAATGGTTAATTTTGAGGGCTGTTTCTGTTTTTGTCCCATTCTGTAAGAGATACCTTTTTAATTGTAACATTATGCTACCAGAGCCAGGAGCTCCTGTTCATTATCTTTTTGTTTTTTCTGTAGAGAGCAGATATTCTCAGTAAGCTGAGTGAAGTGCAAGCTTCAGAGAAAGAGTTAAGTCTGCTGTATACAACCTCTAAATTGGGCACAGGTGATCGACTTTTCGCCGCCAAACGGTAAGCTGTTTGATATGCTTCTTTTTGTGGTAATGCTATTGATCAAATGATTTTTTGTTGCACACTAATCAATTGTGAATTAATAGAGATTCTGTTTCGTGTGTGATTTGCCGGCGAACTTTTATATATTGCCACCCTTGTCATCTTTATTTTGGTTTTCTGTAGGTGTAGGAATTTGCAGTGCAGCCTGCAGAAAAAAAAGGCATGGGATTCTGGTCTGCCCATGAAGTTAGAGGTAGAGAGTGGGTACATTTGTCCTGTGTGAACAGTTTTGTTCACTTTCTGATGTATTTCTAATGATGGAAGCAACATGGCAGAGCGGCAGGGAGGGCTGGGATGGTGCTCAGAACTATTCCCGTATTTTTTTTTTTCCTCACAGTAATTCAGAGAAGAATTGGAGCTTTGCAGAGCCTTCCATCTACATACTCCCTCTTTTCCATCTAGATCTGTTACTACTCCATGCTGTTATGTCCTTAGAGCGGAGCTCCAGGCTCCTTCAGAAAAAATGAAAAGTCAGCAGCTACAAATACTGTAACTTAGGATACTTGCCTGTCCACTAATCAAGCGGTGTCTTCACCCGAGCCGATTTTTGAATTGGCTCTCTGGTGCTGCCGCCGCCATCTCGGGAAAGGGAAACCAGCAGTGAAGCCTTGCAGCTTGACAGCCTGTTCCCTGCTGCGCATGTGTGAATGGGCCGAAGGAGGGGGCCGAAGGAGGGGGCCAAACTTCCAGATGAGTTCAGCCGAAAGTGGGAGCGTGTACCTGGTTTTGTAAGGTGCCAAATGTGGCAGCGGAGGGGAGCAGGAGGCAAATAAACAGAGCTTCCCCTTTTGGGTGGAGCTCCGCTTTAAATGTTTACACAGAGCGCAAAACATTTTGCAATGGTTGTAATGCTATGTCCAAAGCAGCAAACTATTTTGGCTAGTTTAGTACAGGCTGCTACTTAGTTCTTAAAGTGTAGCTGAAATTATAAATATTTGTTCCCCCTTCACTCTCTATTACATGTACATCTAATAAAGAAAATTCTGAGACAGACATTGACACAATCTATGGACTTTTTGACGTGATGTTTCAGTATATTTTTTAAACATGGAGGCAGCAGGTTGTGCACATGTAGTATGGTTCTATAAGCTATAGTGAGAAACGAAAACACCCTGTCTGACTTGTAGCCAGCAGCTGAACACTCAGGGATTCATTCACATCATGGGATAGCCCATAGATCCAGACACCCGATGAAAGAGAATAAGTTGGAACAATGCCATATTTCTGGTATGATGTTAGTTTTATTTTGTTTAATTAGTTGTATAATCAGTAAAAGTGAAGTTCTATAAAATGTCTGATACCATTGTAAGCTCATATATGTTAAAAAAAAGCAGTAGCTTGGCTTTTAAATGCCCCAGGCAATGGTGAGCATTTTACATTGTCATGTAGGACATTCTTCCATGAATTTTATAGGTCCTTAGATGATACTGATGGTCCATCTCAGGGATACATAAGCAGCATCAGTGGAGCCAATAAGAAGCGCAGACGACGACAGTCTGAGGAAGAGGCTGATGAAGAGTCTGATAATGTTGAGCACACCGACAGCTCTGATGAGGAGGAGGAGGATGACACTGTAAAGGATAAACTGGAAAATTATGCGGATAATGCAAACTCCACAGTGCAGCCTGTAGCTATAACTCCCCAGCAAAGCTGTCATCTAGAAGACAAGCCTCTTCCTGCTAAAAGGCAACCAACAGCAACTCCATCATCAAAACCAGCAATTTTTATCCCTGTGGACAGGACTCCTGAAATTCAGGTTTGTTTAGTTCATTTTGATATTTCATGGTGTCCTTCCTTAAGGCACATACAGGGGGTCCCCGGGTTACGAACAGGATAGGGACTGTAGGTTTGTTCTTAACCACTTGAGCCCCGGACCATTATGCTGCCTAAGGACCAGAGGTCTTTTTCCAATTTGGCACTGCGTCGCTTTAACTGCTAATTGCGCGGTCATGCAATGCTGTACCCAAACGAAATTTGCGTCCTTTTCTTCCCACAAATAGAGCTTTCTTTTGATGGTATTTGATCACCTCTGCGGTTTTTATTTTTTGCGCTATAAATGGAAAAAGACCGAAAATTTTGGAAAAAAATGATATTTTCTACTTTTTGTTATAAAAAAAATCCAATAAACTCAATTTTAGTCATACATTTAGGCCAAAATGTATTCGGCCACATGTCTTTGGTAAAAAAAATGTCAATAAGCGTATATTTATTGGTTTGCGCAAAAGTTATAGCGTCTACAACTAGGGTACATTTTCTGTAATTTACACAGCTTTTAGTTTATGACTGCCTATGTCATTTCTTGAGGTGCTAAAATGGCAGGGCAGTACAAAACCCCCCAAATGACCCCATTTTGGAAAGTAGACACCCCAAGGAAATTGCTGAGAGGCATGTTGAACCCATTGAATATTTTTTTTTTTTGTCCCAAGTGATTGAATAATGACAAAAAAAAAAAAAAATATTTACAAAAAGTTGTCACTAAATGATATATTGCTCACACAGGCCATGGGCCTATGTGGAATTGCACCCCAAAATACATTCTGCTGCTTCTCCTGAATATGGGGATACCACATGTGTGGGACTTTTTGGGAGCCTAGCCGCGTACGGGGCCCCGAAATCCAATCACCGCCTTCAGGATTTCTAAGGGTGTAAATTTATGATTTCACTCTTTACTGCCTATCACAGTTTCGGAGGCCATGGAATGCCCAGGTGGCACAAAACCCCCCCAAATGACCCCATTTTGGAAAGTAGACACCCCAAGCTATTTCCAGAGAGGCATATTGAGTCCATGGAATATTTTATATTTTGACACAAGTTGCGGGAAAGTGACACTTTTTTTTTTTTTTTTTTTTTTGCACAAAGTTGTCACTAAATGATATATTGCTCACACAGGCCATGGGCATATGTGGAATTGCACCCCAAAATACATTTAGCTACTTCTCCTGAGTATGGGGATACCACATGTGTGGGACTTTTTGGGAGCCTAGCCGTGCACGGGACCCCGAAAACCAATCACCGCCTTCAGGATTTCTAAGGGTGAACATTTTTGATTTCACTCTTCACTGCCTATCACAGTTTCGGAGGCCATGGAATGCCCAGGTGGCACAAAACCCCCCCAAATGACCCCATTTTGAAAAGTAGACACCCCAAGCTATTTGCTGAGAGGCATGGTGAGTATTGGGGGGGGGGGGGGGTTTGGGGGGGTTTTGAACTGTCCTGGCATTTTATGCACAACATTTAGAAGCTTATGTCACACATCACCCACTCTTCTAACCAGTTGAAGACAAAGCCCTTTCTGACACTTATTGTTTACATGAAAAAGTTTTTTTTTTTTTGCAAGAAAATTACTTTGAACCCCCAAACATTATATATTTTTTTTAAAGCAAATGCCCTACAGATTAAAATGGTGGGTGTTTCATTTTTTTTTTTCACACAGTATTTGCGCAGCGATTTTTCAAACGCATTTTTTGGGGAAAAAACACACTTTTTTAAATTTTAATGCACTAAAACACACTATATTGCCCAAATGTTTGATGAAATAAAAAAGATGATCTTAGGCCGAGTACATGGATACCAAACATGACATGCTTTACAATTGCGCACAAACGTGCAGTGGCAACAAAATAAATACATTTTTAAAAGCCTTTAAAAGCCTTTACAGGTTACCACTTTAGATTTACAGAGGAGGTCTACTGCAAAAATTACTGCCCTCGATCTAACCTTCGCGGTGATACCTCACATGCATGGTGCAATTGCTGTTTACGTTTGACGACAGACCGCCGCTTGCGTTCGCCTTAGCGCGAGAGCAGGGGGCGACAGGGGTGCTTTTTTTTTTTTTTTTTTTTCCTTTATTATTTTTTTGCTTTTTTATCTTATTTTTAAACTGTTCCTTTCATTTTTATTTTTTTTAATCATTTTTATTGTTATCTCGGGGAATGTAAATATCCCCTATGATAGCAATAGGTAGTGACAGGTACTCTTTTTTTGAAAAAATTGGGGTCTATTAGACCCTAGATCTCTCCTCTGCCCTCAAAGCATCTGACCACACCAAGATCGGTGTGATAAAATGCTTCCCCAATTTCCCAATGGCGCTATTTACATCCGGCGAAATCATAAGTCATAAAATGCTCGTAGCTTCCGGTTTCTTAGGCCATAGAGATGTTTGGAGCCACTCTGGTCTCTGATCAGCTCTATGGTCAGCTGGCTGAATCACCGGCTGCATTTTCAGGTTCCCTGTTGAGACAGGAGAGCCAGAGAAAAACACGGAAGACGGTGGGGGGGGGGCATTCCCTCCCACGGCTTGTAAAAGCAGTCTAGAGGCTAATTAGCCGCTAGGATTGCTTTTACATGAAAGCCGACCGCTGGCTGAAAAGAATGATACCAAGATGATACCTAAACCTGCAGGCATCATTCTGGTATAACCACTCAAAGTTGTGAATGGCTTACCTGAAGACAAAAAAATGGTTAACAATAAAGCACAGTAAACGGTAAAGTACAAAAAATTGCATACCTGAAAAGCAAACATGATAAAACATAATAACAATAAAACATTGCAGAATAGAATACAGTAAAAAAGAGCAGAACAATAGAGAGAATAGAGAGAGAGAGAACAATAAAACGACAACTATTTTTTTTTTTTATGTTATATATATTTTTTTTTTACACTTTTTTTGTAACTAACTTTTATAACTGTAACCGGTTCCAGGTTCGGGTCTCCCAAAATGCGATGGCATCTTGGGAGACCCTGTGAAAGTGTGCCTAGTCTGTGGAATGCTGTACCCTACGCTAATACTCAACTAGTGCATGGTAGCGTTCAAAACATTCACCAATGCAAAGACCAGGATTGTCAGGACAGGAGGGACAATAATAGCGGGTGTCACGCCTATATCCGCGCTTGCTGCAGACACAATATCTTTTTTGGGGGGGTTCGTTGGGTAGGGGTACTCGGGAGGACATAAAGAAAATGCCTCTCATGCAGCCGACTGCATTTGGTTGGGGATGTGAATGGGGGAAGTACGGGCGCTGCAGAAGCGGTGGGTTCCCAATTGGGATTGGCGAATGCAGCAGGAAGGGCACTATGGGCACGACGGGCCTGTGTTTGTCTTTTTGGTGGCAGCGGGACACTACTTGTGCTTGCCACCTCACCAGCTTGAACTGCACTTATGGGACTCGCCACGTCACCAAGTGTTACTGCAGTGCTGGTTTGACTACGACCGGGGTGTACTAGGCCGCTGGCGCTTTCCAGTTCACCAAAACGCTACCAAAAAATCTGTTG
Organism: Lithobates septentrionalis; assembly: GCA_037952835.1. Taxonomy (NCBI): domain Eukaryota; kingdom Metazoa; phylum Chordata; class Amphibia; order Anura; family Ranidae; genus Lithobates; species Lithobates septentrionalis. Next base: position 1,582,278 of record JBBDGP010000885.1, read on the forward strand.
GCGATCGCAGGGATCAGGCCTGACTCTGCGAACGCTGCAGTTATGCGTTTTAGTCTTTTGTAAGTGACAGTGATCGATCGATACTGCACTTGGGTGGGCTGGGCCGGGCGGAGGGGCAAAACGCAGGTGCTAGCAGGTATCTGGGCTGATCCCACTAACACTGCGTTTGTGAGAACCCTAAACTGCTGGGGATGCTAGTATAGATCTGATCGGATCAGATATTGATCCGTTCAGATACTATACCACTAAGGGTGGTGTACAGTGCGTGCGTGGGTGTTAGCGGTACTGGCGCTAACCTGACGCTGCCTGGGGCTGGTGCTTGCCAGTTCACCAAAATACTACCAAAAAAACTGTTAGCGATCGCAGGGATCAGGCCTGACTCTGCGAACGCTGCAGTTATGCATTTAGTGTTTTGTAAGTGTCAGTGATCGATCGATCGATACTGCACTTGGGTGGGCTGGGCTGGGCTGGGCGGAGGGGCAAAACGCAGGTGCTAGCAGGTATCTGGGCTGATTCCGCTAACACTGCGTTTTTGGGAACCCTAAACTGCTGGGGACACTAGTATAGATCTGATCGGATCAGATATTGATCCGTTCAGATACTATACCACTAAGGGAGGCGTATTCTGCGTGCGTGGGTGTTAGCGGTACTGGCGCTAATCTGACGCTGCCTGGGGCTGGTGCTTGCCAGTTCACCAAAATACTACCAAAAAAACTGTTAGCGATCGCAGGGATCAGGCCTGACTCTGCGAACGCTGCAGTTATGCGTTTAGTCTTTTGTAAGTGACAGTGATCGATCGATACTGCACTTGGGTGGGCTGGGCCGGGCGGAGGGGCAAAACGCAGGTGCTAGCAGGTATCTGGGCTGATCCCACTAACACTGCGTTTGTGAGAACCCTAAACTGCTGGGGATGCTAGTATAGATCTGATCGGATCAGATATTGATCCGTTCAGATACTATACCACTAAGGGTGGTGTACAGTGCGTGCGTGGGTGTTAGCGGTACTGGCGCTAATCTGACGCTGCCTGGGGCGACGCATATCACCGCCGGGCGATCAGGGGGCTAAACCTTTATTCGGTAATAAACGGCGGGTGCCCTGACACTATAAAAAATAAACGAACTAACCAGCGTCACCCGTAACAGTTATATGATGATCAGTGGTGAAAGGGTTAACTAGGGGGCCATCAAGGGGTTAAAACATTTATTAGGTAGTATATGGGGGTCCCTGACGCTATAAAACGCTGACGGCGAACCTAAATATTTACCTCCCTAACTAGCGTCACCAGTGACACTAATACAGCGATCAGAAAAATGATCGCTTACTGACACTGGTGACAGGGGGTGATCAAGGGGTTAAAACTTTATTAGGGGGGGTTAGGGGGGTACCCTAGACCTAAAGGGGGGTAACAGTAACTGTCCCAACACTGTAACTGTCACAAACTGACACTATGCAGTAATCAGAAAAAAACAAAACAAAAAAAAAAAAAGTCTGCTGGTGTCAGTTTGTGACGGGGGGGGTCGATGGGCGATCGGGGTGTTTAGTGTGCCTGGCATGTTCTACTGTGTGTGTAGTGTGTTGTGCACTCACATACCTGTCTTCTCTCCTCGGGCCGGAACGGAAATTACCGAGCCGAGGAGAGATGACATCATTTCCTTTGCTGCTGTTTAGCATACAGCAGCAAAGGAATGATTCGATTGGCCGGCGGCGATCGCGAGGGGGGGGCCACGAACGGATGGTCTCCCCCTCACCTCTGATCGCCGCTGGACAAAAGACGACCGCCTCAGGCACCGGGGGGGGGGGGGGTGTCCGATCGGACCCCCCACCCGCGGAAGGCAAATCACGTACCATGTACGTGATTTTGCCTGTCCGTGCCACTTTGCCGACGTACATCGGCGTGAGGCGGTCGTCAAGTGGTTAAGTCGAATTTGTTTGTAAGTCGGAACAGTACCTTTTTTAAGTGCAAATCTAGTCTCAGAGACAGGATGTAAACCCAAATCAACAGAGAAAGGCAACCGGATGGCAGGGGCGGCATGGTTAGTTCAAATATGTTTTGTTTCTTTTATTTTTTTACTTTTTAGTCACTTTTTTTTAGTTGTATTTATTTGTAGCTTGTCGTTTACTTTTTTTTTTATTTTTGTATAATTTTCTTATTTTTAATATTATTTTTCTTATTCTTTACATTTTTTAATTATTTTTTTTATTTTATTAATTTAATTATTACTGTATTTCTTATTTTTATTTTTTTTATCAATTTTTTTTTCACTTAACTTTATTGCTATCACACAGGAGGATACAATTCCCTGTGTGATAGCAATTGGAGGTGACAGGTTCTCTTTATTGACCCTGTCACTTCCAAAACAGGAGTCCAGGATCGCAGCTGAGCACAGCTCTCCCCTCTCACTATTTTCATGGCAGCAGCGACAGGAGACAGCAGAGAGGTACACTGTATGGCACAGCAGGGAGATGGATGGTGAAAGCAGCCATCAGAGGCCAGGCCGGCCGGCCGGGCGGCTGGCCGCGGTGCACCATCGCGGGGCAGCGGCGTAGGAAAGACCGGGGATCGTGGAGGCTTCGTAGGCCGCACAAGGCCTCGGTCACGACGGGCAGTTTCAGCGGCCTGGCAAGCCACCGGACCATATCAGGCCTGTGGATGGGCAGGCAGGAGGACGAAGGGGACCCGCAGCCAAGCCAGGAACGGAGGAAAGGCTCAGGAGAGGAAGATTCGGCCAGCAGTGACGTCATTCGGGCCCCGTTCGTAAGTAGGGATCGTTCGTAAGTCGGATGTTCGTAAGTCGGGGACCCCCTGTACAGTACGTAGTGCTTATGTGGCTTGGATGGAATCTACCAAAGTACAGAAAATGTAGCAATTGGTATAATTACTAATGAGAGGCATAGACTAGACAAACCTTTGTCTCATCCTCTTGGTCTACCTAGAACCAAATCTGGGCATCTATGCCTTATCTCATGACTGCACATACTTGGAAATGAGATGGTTAAAGCAAATGTAAACCCTCACCTTGTAAAACAACCCATTCAGTTTAAACTAGAAATTAAAGGCAAACCTGTGTGTGTGTGTGTGTGTGTGTGTGTGTGTGTGTGTGTGTGTGTGTGTGTTGTCAGGACAAGTCTGATCATTGGAGGAGAGCAGGCTGAGTTCCCAGCATAGCTAGAGAACTGCCCACGCTGTGCTCTCATGCCTAGTGTGATCAGTTTTTAATCGTAAAGCAGAGGAACTGGCAGGACCATCTTTTGTGTGGGTTTTCACACAAAGATAAGCAATACAAAGAGAACAGGATACTTTTTCATGCAAGTAAATGGTACAGTAGGCACATAGGAATATGAAATGTTGGGGGTAACATATATTCTTTAATTATGTCAAGGGTGCCTTAGCAGCCTGTACTTGCTCCAGCAGAGTCCCTCTATCCATTCGACCTGTTCAGCGATGCCGCCTTTCAAAGGTGCTCCAGGCCCCAGTTACATGCGTGCTTTCTTGCATACAATGCAAGATTCATAGTCCTTAACTGAACGTGAAGACACAGAGGGATACCCATAGCTTTAAACTTTGGACAGAGAAGAACAGCCCTTGAGCACAGAATAAGGTGGGTAATGCCCTTATCCATGCATCCTTAGACTAAACAAGCATTTAAGCAGTATTAAACCCGACGGCAAACTTTTTTTATATTGCAGCTTAACAATTCTTATATGTGTTGGTTGCATTAGTGTTTTTTTTTTTTTTTTTAGTCTGTTTCCACAGGATGGAAGATACAGCATACAGAGTTGCGTTTTATGGGAGGCAGGAACCCACATCTTTTTGTCCTTTTCAAAATACTTTTTACAGCTTACCAGTTCTTAGATGTGGTGGCTGAATTAGTTTTCTTTTTAGGCTTTTACCCTTTATTTGCACCTGGTGACCTAGCCAAGAAGTCTGTTGTTTTTGAACAGAAGAAGCTGACCTGCAGATGTAGCAGTTAAAAGGGTTAGGACAAACCATTTACCACTGACAAGGTTGCTTGCAATAACCAGCTTTTATTCATTTATGTAAACCTTTATCACAAAAGGAAAAAACTGTAACTGCTTTTAAAGTGCGAGCTGGAGTTTTGGCTTCAATTGGTTAATGTAACTAAATCTGCTAGTACATCTAACACTACCTTCGCCCCAAGACTGACAATGCAGCTGTACAGATGTGTCTTTGTTGCTCCTTTATCCAGAGTGCAGATTTTCTAAGGCCTCATTTACATGGGGCAATTACGTCTGTGCCCTATGCAGGGCCATGTTATACTGGCAATAGGCAACAGCGGAACTGCTGACGCAGGGATGCACCCAATGCCTGTGCATCCCCTTGGCGGTAAACATGTCCCTGCACGGATGGAATTTCTCCATCTGAACAAGGCCTAAAGCAGAAATTGTAATCCTAGCCGGATCACCAGGAAGGAAAGCCTAAAAAACAAAACTAATGCAGCCACCATTTTGAGGACTGGTGAGCTGCAATATTTGGTTTTGGGTTTAATACTGCTTTAACCCTGCAGGAGGGGGAGGTCAACTGCAAGGGTAGATTTGGTCTAATTCCCAGCTTTAATGAAAGTTAAGAAAAATCTTGAGAAATGTATTTATTTTTTATTCCAATAACCTTTTTGAGGATTGTCTCCGTCAAGTTCCTCCTACTCTTTTTATTTATGATTTCTAGATAAATGTACTGTGAAAACCCAGTCTGAAATAAAAGTAATGTATTGGTTCTTTAAATAATATAATGAATAATCAAATTAATCCTAAACTGAATTAATCTATAAACTCAAGGTGCAAAAATGTGCGCAAAAAACCAACAAATTAAGCAATATATAAACCACAAAAGCAAGGCATTGTGCAACAAAGCAATAGTGCAAATCCAAAGACATGCTGGTAGATTAATTGGCTTCTGTCCAAAATTGGCCCTAGTATATGAATGTGAGTTGGGGACCTTGGATTGTGGACTCCTTGAGGGTAAGGACCGATGTGAGTGTGCGATGTATGTGTGGAGCGCTACGTAAATTGACGGCTCAATATGAGTACCTTAAATAAAATAAATAATATAATAGTTGAGCATCTTAATGAGACACCATGTACAGGGATAGGGACAATTGTAGTAGCGCCCCCACACTCACTCAGGTTGAACTGGATGGACTGGTGTCTTTATTCAACCTTACGAACTATGTGACTATGTAAATCAAGCAATAAATAAATAAAAAATATACAAATTCAGTTGATGTCAGTAATCAAAAAAAGATCATAAAGAGTCTCTTAATTAAAAAGGTCCTTATATAAATACTGGTGATACCGGTGCTCAGTACTGAGAAGAGTCTTTAAAAAGTGCTAAAGTGCTCCTTCAAAATAAGATTGCCGCTTACCAAACCGTGTTGATCCTGAATTACAGGGATTAAAAGAGCATGAAATTCATCCCCAAAAATGGCGTCCTCTGGGATTGGAGGGATTGTCCAATGCAAACATTCAATAATGCAAACCCTGTAGTGTTCTGCTTTATCAACACTAAAGACTCATAGCAGGCCTTAATCGTGAAGTGATTTTTTTCAGGTTATCTCTGCATAATTCAGACTTTCTTTCCCAATTTAGGAGGCCAGGTTAAAACTTCCTATTCTAGCAGAGGAACAAGTTATTATGGAAGCCATAAAAGAAAACCCTGTTGTAGTTCTGTGTGGAGAGACTGGCAGTGGAAAGACGACTCAGGTGCCACAATTTCTATACGAAGCTGGATATGGAAGGTGGGTTTTCTTATTTTTAAATGAACAAACTATAATCATTTTTTACCTGTGTTGACTAAAATGACAGTTTCTGTTCCACTGCATGGAAGATGGAACATACAAGGTTGAACTGTATGGGAGCCAGGAACCCACAATGTGGTCAGACTGTGACCTCCAGCGGGGATTCTCTTGAAAGTCATATATTTTTTGTCCTTTTTAAAATGATACTTAAAGATTCTTATTTCACAAACTATGTTTTAGTGAATTGTTTGGTATAATGGTGCTGAAATTCAATTTCTCTGAACATTTATTGGGGAACCAAGAAGACCACTGAGGGAATCCGCTCTGCCCTTAGGAGGATGGATACACTTCTGCTTTGTATGTTCTTTCATCAGCAATCTACAACACAGGAAATCAAGGGTCCACTTTTAGCTCAGTGTTCTTTAGAAGTAGGATGTCTTGGGGTTTGCTGTCCAATAAATTATATCTATGCAGCACAAGCCTTTGTGAAGTGCCAGAAAAAAACTAAACATAAATGCCATTAGACTGCAGTGCTTTCCAGTTCAGTATATATAAAAAAAAAAGTAGACCTGGCACCATTTCAGATTTGCACTTATGGCTTTAGCATCAGATTTGTTCAGTGTACTCCCAGTATCAGTTATTCCTTTCTTGTTCAATTAGTTACTGCAATCCTGGTATGTGTATGTACAGTGATTATTACTATGCAACTATTCGGCTGTATGGGGCTTCTTTTTTTTTTCTGACTTTTAATTATTTTTCTGCTTTATAGTAACAAAGACATAATTGGTGTTACTGAACCACGACGTGTAGCAGCAGTAACCATGTCACAGAGAGTGGCACTAGAAATGAACTTGCCTCAAAGGTTAGTATATTATAATGAAATAGTCATTGTGAATCAGCAAGTCAAGCCTTGGGTGATTAAATAGTAGTGCAAGTACTGATACTATAGGTCAAGGGTCTCCAAACGTTCTAAACAAAGGGCCAGTTTGCTATCCTTTAGACTTTAAAGGGGCCAGACTGTGGCCAGTGGGAGTAAAAAATGTCCTGGCATCAGTAACAATACCCCATCATTGTTGTGTATGGGAGGAATGGTGTCCCATTGTTGGTGTCAGTGGGAGGAAAGGTGTCCCACTGTCAGTGTCACGAATTATGCCCCACTGTTAATTTCTTTGCGAGGGGGCCGGATAAAGGCGATCAAAGGGCCGTTTTCCAGTCGTGGCACCCTCTAAAAGTATGCCAAATCTAAGGGCACCCTAGTGTAAAATGACAAAAACATAAGGCCCTACCTCATGTCAGCATCCCCCTTTTATACGTGAGAGTTCTTCATCTGTTAAGCCCCCCCCCCTCCCCAATCCAGAGCAAACCGCGTCCTGTGCTTGCTACACCCCAGGGTGTCGCTTCACCCTGATTGAGAAATACTGCTGTAAAGTGCACCATAAAAATCCGAATGCTTGGCCTTGACCAACGACCATACATTTTAAAAAGATCTACCACTTCAGCCCCGGAAGATTTGGCTGCTCAATGACCAGAGCATTTTTTGCGATATGACACTGCGCTTTAACTGACAATTGCGAGGTCGAGCGAGGCTGCACCCAAACAAAATTGACGTCCTTTTTTCCCCACAAATAGAGCTTTCTTTTGGTGGTATTTGATCACCTCTGCGTTTTTTATTTTTTGCGCTATAAACAAAAAAAGAGCGATAATTTTGAAAAAAAACACAATACTTTGTACTTTTTGCTATAATAAATATCCCCATTTTTTTTTTTTTTTTTTTTAAAAAGCAATTTTTTTTTTCAGTTTAGGCTGATATGTATTCTTCTACATATTTTTGGTAATAAAAATCGCAATAAGCGTATATTGATTGGTTTGCGCAAATGTTATAGCGTCTACAAAATGGGGGATAGATTTATGGCATTTTTATTATTTTTTTTTTTTTTTTTACTAGTAATGGTGGCGATCTGCGATTTTTATCGTGACTGTAACATTATGGCGGACACTTTTGACACATTTTTGGGATGATTGACAATTATACAGCGATCAGTGCTATAAAAATTCACTGATTACTGTATAAATGTCACTGGCAATGAAGGGGTTAACACTAATGGGCGATCAAGGGGTTAACTGTGTTCCTGACTGTGTGTTCTAACTGTAGGGGGAGCTGACAGACTATAGGAGATGACAGATCGTGATTTCTAGCTATTAGGAACGCACAATCTGCATCTCCTCTCAGAACAGAACAGGGATTTGTGTGTTTATTTACACACACACACACACACTCACACACACACGTCCCTGTCCTGCCTCTCGTACCCGCGATCATTCGTGGACGGCGGTCATCGCGACAGTTGGCCACATGCATCGGCACCCCCGCAGTGCAGGAGCTTACTTATAGCTACGACTCGCGGGAACGTGCCAACCTGCTGCCGTATAATGATGGCGGCTAGTCAGCAAGGGGTTAAAACCAGAAATCTGCTATGCAGTGTACCTTTTGGGAAGTTAATGCTTTACCCAATTGCCAGGAGCTCCTTATTGGTCCGTGAGGCTATCACAGTGATGGGCCACTGATGAGGCATCAGAATGCTCTGACATCTGAGCTTAATTAGCATTTGCATTTGCATTATAGAGTGCCTCAGATTTTGGGGTTTCTGGATCCATCTCGATTGAAGAATAACAAATACAGTAGTACCAAGAGGTGATGTGCATCATTTAGGGACATATTCATAAGACTGCATAATCCTTTTTTTATATTTTATTTCACTTTTTGCTGCTGTTGTCCAGTCGTCACTGTACTCATAAAACATATTTGCAATTCCAACTACATTTAAATATGGCTGCTCTTCTTCTCTCAGAACAGTTCAGTGGTTGTTTACCTTTATGCTTTGACCTGAAAGCACACCTTCACCCTCTCTTTTTAATGTCTTCATGGTATGTGTCTTGGCATATGCATCCACACTACCTTTTTCCTACCCCCCCTCAACCTTTTCAGCTGTTGTATGGATATCTACTAAATAAAATAATCTATTTAAAACATATACATCACTTCGCTATCCACAAATACCCCTATCTATAATATCACATAACGTGCAACAGCTTGTAACAGACAGAGTGCAGGGATCAGAAGTATGTAGTGCACAAATTGCAAGAGTCAGGGGTGTGTAATGTCCACAGTCAAGGGAAGAGTGCAGTGGTCTGTATCTCCCCCCCTCCCCAAAAAACAAGTCCTATTCTCTCTCTCCAACATTGCCCTCCGAGCACAAATCATCCCTGCCTTACCTTAAATCCCTCCTTTTAGCACAAGATGTAGCTCAAATCTTTGTTACCTTCCCAGGGCATTGTGTACCTCAGTACAATTCCTTCCTCCCTCCTAAACTTACAGACCTCAGACACAGCACAACAGAATGCCGGGAGGTGTTTTTGCTCCCCTCTATGTGCTGTCACGTGACATGTCGGAGCCAAAGAGGTACCTATAGGCAGCTTCCATTGCCTCTGAAGTGTATGAGATGCTGGCTGTTGCAGTGGGGTGCAATCACTGCTTCAGGGACGCCCTGCAGAAGGACAAGGACACCCTGCAGAAAATGAAATGCCCTTGATCATGGCCAAAATAAATATGCAGCTTTTTAGCTCGGTGACACTTTTGAGAAACTTTGGAAATGTTTTTACACATGTATTAACAACATTTTTTTTCTTTTAAAGTGTGATCTCTTATCAAATCCGGTATGAAGGGAATGTCTCTTCTGAGACCAAAATAAAGTTTATGACAGACGGTGTCCTGCTGAAAGAAATCCAAAAGGTGGGTTTATCAGTACCATGTATCTACTGTTATATATTTTTTCTAGACTAGACAGATCACAGAAGTCACATGGCTAATGCACCCTCCAGAAAAGTATGATGGTATTTTTACATTTTACATTTTTATTTTTTTGTCTTTGCAGCCAATAGTGAGAAACTCCCACTATATGTTTGTGTTTCCATTCACACAGCATGCCTGAAAATTATTTAAAAAAATCTTACCTGTCTAGTTTCTTTAGAGCAGTTTTTTACATAGGACTGTATAGGCGACTTGAATTGTCAGCACAGTACGAAAGGTTAGTTATGGTAAACCTAATTCCACCTTATCACATAGAAGGGGAAAACTATGTAAGATTTTACAGATTATTTCAGAAAATAAAAGATAAGCAGAAATGTTTTAAATATTTGTAGTTATGCTATTTACTGTAAATGTGTAACATATATATAAAGTAGGTGTTAATCCAATGTGGCCGCAAAAGTGGATATAAACCTTGAAGACAGTCTCCAGTCCAAAGATTTGTTTCCTTTGCATTAAAGTGGTTGTAAACGTCAGACATGAAATACGATCAAAGCACATCCCTCTATAGTGTGTACTTGTCTCAATTTAAAGCACTAATGCCGCGTACACACGAGCGGACATTACGGCGGACTTTGCCCGGCGGACTGGATTTCGTCGGACAATTCGATGTGTGTGGGCTCCAGCGGACTTTGTTTTCTCAAAAGTTGGACGGAATTAGATTTAAAACTTGTTTAAAATTTATCCGTTGAAATCGAGTCCGGTCGAAAAGTCCGCCGTCTGTATGCTAGTTCGACGGACAAAAAGCCACGCTAGGGCAGCTATTGGCTACTGGCTATGAACTTCCTTGTTTTAGTCCGGTCGTACGTCATCACGTACGAATTCGACGGACTTTGGTGGATTGTGTGTAGGCAAGTCCGTTCATTCACAAAGTCCGTCGGAAAGTACGTCGAAAAGTCCGCCGGGCAAAGTCCGCCGTAATGTCCGCTCGTGTGTACGCGGCATTAGTGTCATTTTTGTCTGCTGCTTTGTTCCTCTATCAGCATGAATCGCTTCTGGCAATGTTTCCTGACACCTAGAGAATAAGGATGGGCTCGGGCGTGTTCGCACACTCTATGTGCAGAGCCCGCCAGGAAGTCGGCACGGCTCTGTGCTAATCACAGGCAGTGAGACATTTCCCGATCTCTGCAGCCGCACATCGGGAAAATGTCTCACTGCCTGTGATTAGCGCAGCGCAGTGCCGACATCCTGGCGGGCTCTGCACGTGGAGTGTGCGAACACGCCTGAGCCCATCCTTACTAGAGTATAATGGTGACAGGGAAGGGAGCTCCAGCTGATTGACAGCCTCAGCTCCTGTTCCTGTGTGCTGTGTGGAGGGGGGGGGGGGGGGTTGTGTCCCTTCCCTCCAATCAGCTCTCGGTCTTCTCACTGAGCTTTGCAGAGTGTAATTTCAGTTCTCCACCCCCTTTTTTTCTGAACTCTGAGAAGCTTATAAATTCTGCACTTTGAATAGATATGGAGAAGAGAAGACTGTAGACAGGTACAACTTATGTAGGAGGATTTGTTTAATCTCTTTGTATCACCTGAGGACAGTCTGTTCGCTGGGTTAATGTAAGGGTTTACAATCACGTTAGGGTTTTTGAGATTATTGCCAATTTGGGTGAATATAGAGCTTACTGGAGTTCTTCTTTGAATGATAAGTTCACTTTAAAAAAAATATCGATACACATATATTTGATGGGGGGGAAAAAAAGGTGCAAATAATGGTTTTTCAAAACATTGCAACCGCGATCAGTAGTTTGTGGATGCAATGCCAGGCTCCTGCAGACTTTCTCCACCACATTATCCACATCAAGGTATTGACTTCAGTTGTGGAGGAACTCCCAATGGATTACATATGTGGTTACCAACAAACTTGTGTTCTCTTGAAAACTAAAAGTTTGTCTGCCGCAATGGAATATGGGATTTGTAGTCAATTCTTTCACAGATCTTTGTGAATGAATCACGTGGCATTGCTGCACAAATATCAAAACTGACATTGAAGGAGAAAAAAAAACAAAACATGCTGTCACAGTTTGGGTTACAGGTGCAAAAGGTGAAGTTAGTCTTTAAGATTGCTGTAAATTGGACTTGCCGGTTCTTGCATATCGTAATTAAAATGTATGAAAGAAAAAGCTGACTCCAAGCTTTATACGTATGTATGCTTTTAAGTCTGCAGTATGGATTCAAATTTAGGTGTAATATACAGAAGCCTGCTTTATGATGTACAGTATCTCACAAAAGTGAGTACACCCCTCACATTTTTGTAAATATTTTATTATATCTTTTCATGTGACAACACTGAAGAAATTACACTTTGCTACAATGTAAAGTAGTGAATGTACAGCTTGTATAACAGTGTAAATTTGTTGTCCCCTCAAAATAACTCAACACAGCCATTAATATCTAAACCGCTGGCAACAAAAGTGAGTAGTACGCCCCTAGGTGAAAATGTCCAAATTGGGCCCAAAGTGTCAATATTTTGTGTGGCCACCATTATTTTCCAGCACTGCCTGAACCCTCTTGGGCATGGAGTTCACCAGAGCTTCACAGGTTGCCACTGGAGTCCGTTTCCACTCCTCCATGACGACATCACGGAGCCTGGTGGATGTTAGAGACCTTACGCTCCTCCACCTTCCATTTGAGGATGCCCCACAGATGCTTAATAGGGTTTAGGTCTGGAGATATGCTTGGCCAGTCCATCACCTTTACCCTCAACTCCAGTAGCAAGACCGTGTTCATCTTAGAGGTGTGTTTGGGGTCCTTATGTTGGAATACCGCCCTGCGTCCCAGTATCCGGGACGGGATCATGCTCTGCTTCAGTATGTCATAGTACATGTTGGCATTCATGGTTCCTGTAGCTCTGTACTGTAGCTCCCCATTGCCGGCAGCACTCACATACAATGTACTTTACATTGTAGCAAAAGTGTCATTTCTTCAGTGTTGTCACATGAAAAGATATAATAAAATTTCTTTCATCGTACATCACGGGACACAGAGCCATAGTAATTACCATGTGGGTTATAATGCACTTTTAGGTGCTGGACACTGGCACACCCTAAACAGGAAGTTGCCTCCCTATATAACACCTCCCATACCATTTTTCGCCAGTGTCTAAGGTGTTGGTCACGAGTGAAGATGTGCTGTGCTGAGCTCCACTGGAGCAATCCTTGCTGGGGCTACCTATGCAGCCAGATCCATTCAAAGTGTCTTTTTTGGGCCAAATTGAATGGTACCCGGGCCTCGTGTCCGAAGAAACAAGGTCTTTGCTTGTAAATGCCTCTTTTTTAAAGAGCTGGACCCCGGGATCTAGTTCTTTGGTATTTTAAGCCATAAACTTTTACTGGCGTGGTGCTATTACATGTCCAGGATTGTGGGTTCCCTGAGGGTCCCCAGTTCCTGATGGTTTAACGGAACCCACCGTGAAGGGTGAAGATTGGGTCCGTTGGTTTTACCACAGAAAACCCTGTGGCGGGAAAGGTAAGTGGAGTTTTTCTAAGGAATTTTTAAATTTTCTTATGAAATGTCTCCTTTAAAAAAGTAAATGTCATGCCTAAGTGTCACCACTGGGGGCTGTATGGAGCATGGACCTTCTCATGCTTTCCTCAGAGATCACGCCGTGTCACAGAAGCAGCAGGCTTGTTTCCTCCGGCTGGCAGGCAGACCTCTGGTAAGTTTGGGGGGGTTTTGCTTCCACCAGACACCCCCCACCTGGGCTGAACTCTCCCCCTCTTCACGAGGCTGAGCATTAAGGGAGAGCTAAAAAGATCAGCGATGCCGTTTTCTTTCACCGCCCATACACGGCAGCGGCTTTCAGGTCTCCTCCATGCCATCCCTTCCTCACACACATGCGGATCCCGTCGGAGACCTGCACTCGCGCGGGAAAGATAAAGGAGGGGGCGAGATGCGACGGAGGGGGTGGGGCTTAACGCGGCATTGGCGTCCTTCAATGCGGAAGTGGGTTTTAAAAAAATAAAAAAAAAAAAACTCCATTTGTGCTGGCTGTAAAATTTTTCGGAGGGACACAAGAGCAAAGAGGGGCATGAAAGAGGTTGGTGACACAGGCATTTCCTATTTGACACATTTACTATTTGCATCAGGCTGAGCATTAATAGCAGCGGCAGTGGCTGACTATTGCTCAAGCATTGGATGCGATTTCTTCTGGTAGTACCTCTGCTTTGTGCATCAGGCTAAGGTCAGAAGGGGGGGGGGGGGTTGAAACACCCCCAAAAAAGAGCTAAAAGGGTCTCCCTCAAGCTCTGGAAAGACTACTCATCTCTACAAATAGCATCCTCCCCTGAGAGGGGGTGGCTAGTCAGAGTGAGCATCGGGGCCATGAAATGTTTGCAATTGTTTTCAACACTGCAGCCCCTGTTTATGTTATTAAAAAGATCTTTTTCCCTCAGCCAGGATAGGATTGAAAAAAAAAAAAAAAAGGTTAGCTTTTGGCTTTAATCGCATCCCAGTGTGGGACTAAATTTGACAGGTTCTCTTCCATTACCCAACTGAGGAACTAGGGACAGGAGAAAAACAATTCCCTCAGGTGACCGTGGTGAGGCTGATGACTCCTCTCCTGAGGTGTCAAATGCGGAGGGATCAGCTTTCACAATCTGTAAAATTGATGGTGCAATTTCTTGCTGAATAGTCCGCTCCACATTTATGTACCCTTAACTGAGTGTTTGGGTTTGCTAAAGCCTCCTCAATTTGTGCATGCCTTTTCCTGTCCATTCATTGCTGGAAAAGTTTTTTTGTATTTGAGTCAATCACCCAGATAAGCATTTTATTCCCTCCTAAAAAGTTTTTACACTTTAAGCTATGAGCTGTGAATAGGAGTTAGACTCAAATGCTTAGGGATCCAACGGATAAAAAGTTGGAATTCCTATTTTAAAAAAAACAAAAAACACTTTTTTCTCTGGCAGATTGAGTGTCTCAGCCTGCGCTGACAGTAATTGGTTAATCGTTGAGAGACCAGTTTAAACAAGTGTTCAAGGTTATCCTACTCAGCAGGCACAGGATCTGGCAGCTTTATGTTTGCAATAGTTGCTATGAGAGATTCTATCCTTCAGGCCTTGCGCCCTTCGCTAAGCGCCATGCAAGAAGCTCCTGGCTAGTCTTCCTTTTTGCGGTGAAACAGCTATTTGGGGATGTTTTGGATAATAAATCCAAAGAAATTCTAGTGGAAAAAGTACCCCTTTTGCCATTTAAGAAAAAGAGTAAATGTATTTTTGTTTTAAAGCTCCTTCTCCTGTGCCAGGGGCATCAGCCTCCAGGTAGTCACGACTGCTTCCGCCGTCAGGTTCAAAAGGTAATCCTCAGAGTTAACCCAAGGGACAAAATAGGTCTTGGGGGAGGAAACCTACAAGATACTGAAGCCTTCTTATAAGGAGGCTTGCTCGAATAGGGGGAATTCTTCTGCAGTTCTCAAGGATCTGTCAGGAAGAGTGTCGAGACGAATGGGGGACTTCCTCAATAGCTCCAAGGTACAAACTGGAGTTCCCGTCTCCTCGTTTTCCCAGATCAAACGTTCCTAAGGATCCAGAGAAAAAGAAGTCTTTTTCACTGTGCCAAATCAGAATGGACAATCTGGATCTCAAAAATCTAAATTCAATTCCTGAATATAACCACTCTTTTTTCGCATGGAGTCAATCAAATCAGTTATCTCCATCCTACAAGGAGAACGTCTGGCGTCAATTGACATAAAAAATGCATACTTCCATATGCCTATTTCCTCGCTCACTAGTAATGGCTACTTTTCAAGGTGGAAAAAATTAATTTTCAGTGTGTAGCTCTGCTTTTTGGTCTAGTTACTGCACCTTGAGTGTTTACAAAGGTTTTGGCCCCTCTTCTAGCCAGATTAAGGGCCCAAGGTATAACTATTATGGTTTACCAGTTTCCCATCTGCCCATGGTGGCACACTGCTCGATAGAATCTATGCTGCCGGCACTAGAGTCCACCGATTCCGGTAAGCGTACCTACATCTATCCTTTGTTTTGATGGTCCCTTACTGGACACTCAGATTGATGATGGACTTTCCCCTCTGATTCACTGTTTCTCATCATCTTGGCACAGACTGCATTCACAAACAAATGGAGGACTACTTGAGTCGCCAACAGATGTTGCCGGGAGAATGGTTCCTTCATCCCGATATCTTCCTGTCAATATGTCAAAAATGGGGGATCCCAGACGTAGATCTGTTTGCGTCCAGGTTCAACAAAGAAAAGAACAAAGGATCCACTAGCATGCGGAACAGATGCCTTGCTATTCCAGTGGAATCGGTTCTCACTGATTTATGCACTCCCTCCTATTCTGCCTGCGTCCACGACTTCTTCGCCGGATCAAGCAGGAAGGGAAGTCCGTGATTCTTGGGGCCCAGGCAATCTTGGCTTGCAGAGATCGTAAAAATGGCAGTAGGGGACCCATGGACCCTACCGCCACGGCCAGACCTTCTCTTGCAAGGTCCGGTATTCCATCCTACTTTACAAATGCTAAATTTAACGGTTTGGCTATTGAGACCCACACTCTGAAGAAGCGTGGGCTGTCAGGTTTAGTGGTTTCTACCTTGGATAATGCAAGGGAGCCGGCCTCCATAATTGTATATTATGGAGTCTGGGATACATATGTCTCCTGGTGTGAAACCAGGGGTTGCACCCCAGCAAATAGGTCAAAGGTAGAATCCTTGACTTTCTGCAGATGGGGTGAGAAATAAAGCTGGCCTTGAGTGCTTTCTAAGGACAGGTCTCGGCCTTATCGGTATTATTTCAACAACCACTTGCTTCGCATTCTTTGGTTCGTAACTTTATTCAAGGGGTAACACGGCTTAATCTCTGGTTAGGTCACCCCTGAACCCTTGGGACTTGATTTTAGTTTTGTCTGCATTACAAAACAACGTTTTTTTGGGCCGATACGACATATTCCCTTGGTCCTTTTTGACAAGGAAACTATTTTTTTTTGGTAACCATATCTGCTGCAAGAAGGGTATCAGAATTGGCTGCTCTTTCTTGTAAAGAGCCATGTTATTATTGTTTTCATGGATAAGGTAGTATTGCGTCCTCATCCTAACTTTTTACCAAAGGTAGTATCAGGTTTTTATCTAAACCAGGATATTGTTCTACCTTCATTTTTTTCCAGAACCCTGTTCTATGGAAGAAACATCTCTACATTCTCTTGATGTGGTGAGAGCAGTCAAAGTCTACTTAAAGGCGACTGCTCAGATTCGGAAAACGGATGTTTTGTTCGTGTTGCCTGAAGGTCCTAAAAGAGGACAAGCAGCAGCGAAATCTACTATTTCTAAATGGATTTGACAAGTAATCGTTCAAGCTTATGGTTTAAAGAGGTAGTTTCTACCCTCTCAAATCAAAGCGCACTCCTCTAGGGTTGTTAGTGCTTTGTGGGCAGTGCATCACCAAGTCTCCATGGCTCAAATCTGCAAGGCTGCAACTTGGTCTTCAATCCATATATTTACCAGATTCTATCAGGTGGATGTACAAAGACATGAGAATGTCGCCTTTGGGCGCAGTGTATTGCAGGCAGCAGTATTAGTCCTCTGATCTCATGGTGCCCTACTTTTGTTGCGTCTCCCTCCCCTCAGTTGGCATTGCTCTGGGACATCCCACATGGCAATTACTATGGCTCTGTGTCCCGTGATGTATGATTAAAGAAAATAGGATTTTTATAACAGCTTACCTGTAAAAACCTTTTCTTTTGAAGTACATCACGGGACTCAGAGGTCCCGCCCCTCTTTCTAGTATACACGTGTATTGCTTTGCTACAAAACTGAGATACTCCCGGTATGGGAGTGGTTATATAGGGAGGCAACTTCCTGTTTAGGGTGTGCCAGTGTCCAGCACCTGAAGGTGGACTATAACCCACATGGTGATTACTATGGCTCTGTGTCCCGTGATGTACTTCAAAAGAAAAGGATTTTACAGGTAAGCTGTTATAAAAATCCTATTATTAACAAAAATGTAAGGGGTGTACTCACTTTTATAAGATGCTGTATGTTCAGCCAAAAGTTTTTTGTTTTTTTTCTTTTTTCCTTTTTAAATAAGAGTAGGGGAAAGAGAGAACTCTCGTCAGCTTGTTGTGTTTTTTTCCTTAATTTCCTTGTCTGGTGAAACAGTTGTCACTGTGACTGTTGGGGAACATTTCTTAGAGCCCTGAATAGCAGTAAAAACCCAACAGGGGGTTTCCTTCCCCAAAATATATACATTTAAGAAACATGTTTGACTATTTCAGCTTTGGAAGGTTTACCCCCTTCATGACCTGGCTACTTTTTGCGATATGGCACTGTTACTTTAACTGACACTTGCGTGGTCGTGCGATGCTGTACCCAAATAAAATTGATGTCCTTTTTTTCCCCATAAATATAGCTTTCTTTTGGTGGTATTTGATCACCTCTGCGGTTTTCATTTTTTGTACTATATACAAAAAAAGAACGACAATTTTGAAAAAAAAAAAAAAACAATTTTTTACTTTCTGCTATAAAACATTCCCAATAAAAAAATGTAAAAAATCTAATTTCTTCATCAATTTAGGCCAATATGTATTTTGCTACATTTTTTTGGTAAAAGAAAATCCCAATATGTGTATATTGGTTTGCGCAAAATTTATAGTGTCTACAAACTATGGTATATTTTTACTTATTTATTTTATTTTTTACTAGTGATGACGTCGATCAGCGACTTATATTGGGAGGATATTGCGGCAGAAAAATCGGATACCTAAACTGACACTTTTGACACTTTTTGGGGACCAGTGACACTAATTCAGTGATCAGTGCTAAAAAATATGCACTGTTACTGCACTAAGGACACTGGCAGGGAAGGGGTTAACAGGGACGATCAAAGGGTTAACTTTGTTCCCTGGGAGTGATTACTAACTGTGTGGGGGCTGCTTTGACTGGGGGAATAGAAAGATATGTGTTCCTGCTTTGTAGGAACACAAGATCACCACTTTCCCCACTCGCAGAACAGCGCTCTGCCTTGTTTACATAGGCAGACCGCCGTTCTGCCTTTCTCCTGAACGATCGGCAGGTGCTTGCGGACATCCTGTCCGCTGGACCTGCTGATTGGCTCCCACTGTGTCCAATCACAGCGGGGGCCGGTCCCCAGCGGCACGCACGCGCTCCAGACCAAGAAGTGTCTGATCATGTACTAGGTACAGAGCAGCGGCTCTGCTGCAGTATATGTGCGTGGGGCGGTCGCTAAGCGGGATATACACTGTAACTTGGTCTTGGAACTCCCATCACAGTTCAAATTTAATTATACTTGGCCAAGAAAGACATTTTGTATAAATATAGTTCTTCTACCCATGGGTTTACTTTGATAATATTTCAACTGTGAAAATAAAGAAAGAAAGATTGGGACTTTATATGAGGCCATGACTATGCCAGTATATGTACCTCCATCCCTGATACGTATTAAAAGAGGAGAGGGGTTTTGGGACTTTATATGAAGCACATAACTAAATTAAACAAACCAATAATTGTAAAATAGTAGATGTTTATTATTTCATTGGGCATACATAATGTAAAACAGTAGAAAATATATATAATAGGTCACAGTAGATATCATCTAAACAATTCATAAATATATACACAATTGTTCCAACATGATACATTGTAATAGACCTTGGGTATGCAGACCCAAAAATGAAACTTGGTAACATATAAAAATGATAATAATGATGGAAATGGTTCGTTATAATAAAATATTTAATAGATCTAAGATATTGCATATGGTTACTGTGACGTAGCATCATAGGAAAGCTCTACGCGTTTCATGGTCATATCACCACTCATCAGGAGCAGATGCGGATGGGAAGTATCTATAATAAAGTAAAAATGCCAAAATAGTATGACGGTAAATAAAAAGGGGAAGTAGAAAACAAGGAGGGAGGGGGAACAGCAACGGATCCCAAACACACTTATCTAACTGTAGTATATGGATAAAATTGTTAATAATATCAATGATTGGAGGCACTATAGGAGACGTCATCCTATAGTGCCTCATCATACTATTTTGGCATAGGTTTCACATGACAATGAATAATTGACTTCAATGGTAGAGTATTAACTGGTAAAACCACCAGGGTGGTTTCAAAACCTGCCTACTGTTACACTGATGATTTATTTGGAAATAGTCTAGCTTTGTATAGAAAAAGGTTATTTATTCTAGAAAGGAGAGTAAATTTATAGTAATAGAGATGAAGAGTAAAGAGAAGGAAAGAAAAATAAAATAAAAAAGAAGTAAGTACTGGTATTTCGTTTTTTCTATTTAGAAAAATTTTATCTCTTTGTGTAAGAATCTGAATATTTAAAAATAATCCACGGTTGCCATATTTTATTGGGATTGTCTATATTCCCTTGCGTTGTTGCCCTGATCTCTTCCATTCCTTTAATGAGATGTATTTCTTGCAGCCATTACTTAATTGTAGGGGCGGTGGTGCTTCTCCAGTGTCTTGGTATCACTATTTTGGCTGATGTGATTAAGAATCTGGTCAAAGAGTTTTTATACTTTCTTAGAGTGCAATTGGTGACATTTATGAGGCAGCAAGCTCTCTCCTCTTTTAATATGTTCTCTCCTGTGGATCCCACTTGCATGGGTGAACATATGGGCCATGTGGTATACGGGCCAAGGGCCTTAGTCGTTTACAGACACGAATCACGGCTATCCAAGTATAGTTATTGCGTGTTCGGGCCATATGTAATAAAAAGCAGTGAACATGGTGGTCGCGGGTAGAAAATTGCCTAGGGGATTAAGAGCAGACACTTACATTATTAACAGGACGAGAAGACGGTCAGACTGGGCGATTCCTTGCAGCATCATGTTGATCTAACCATTCCGATGCCAGGGTAGGGTCCTCAAAGAAATGCACGCGGTCCTCTCCAACTACCCGGAGGCGAGCTGGGAATAGCATTGCGTATTTGATGTGGTGGGCTCTTAAGCGGCGTTTAACTTCTGTGAACCGAGCTCGCTACCTCTGCAGAGAAGTCTGGAAATGCCGAGATGAATCGGGACTGGAAAGGGATGTTACCTTTTGATCCTAGCCATGCGGAGTACAGCATCACGGTCTTTAAAGTTCAGCAGTTTCGCTATAAAGGTGCGAGGTGGTGCTGCCTCAGGTGGGCGGCGTGCCGGCATGTGGTGAGCCCGCTCCTCCACAAAAGTAGCAGAAAAGGCGCCTCGGCCGTATGCAGTAATCGGGAGCTGCCCAAGGAAGGTGGCGGGGTCTGTACCTTCCGAGCCCTCTGGTAGCCCAATAAAACGCAAATTGGACCTGCGGGACCGGTTCTCAAGTGTTGCAAGGGGTATAGTGTGTCTTCCGCCCGCCCGATCCTGGTTTCAGCTTCGGTGACCCGCTCCCTCAGTTTGGTCATATCATGCCTGATTAATGAGATGTCCACTTTTACTTGCTCTATTTTAGTCGTCAGGGTGGACTGACAGAGTGAAATAGCCTCAAGTACCTTTGCCGTTCCATCTGCTGCTGACTCTGTGTGAGGGGCCACGTGTGCTGCTGGCATGGCGCCATCTTGCTCCTCTGTGTCCCGCTCCGTCCTCCGATATCTTTCCAGAGATGAGGAGGCTGCGGTGTTTCTTTTCGGAGGGGACATGGTCCGGCTTGTATGTGCTGCTGGTTCCCACGATTTAGATATGAATTTAGCCCGTTTTATGGTGCAGGATGGGGGTATAAGGATTACCACGAGCGGAGCTCCGGTCTCTCACGTCCTCTCACATCGCTGTCCAGGCCACGCCCCTTCCCCACTTGCATGGGTAAAAGTCCAGCTGGTTTTCTGGGACTTTGCTTCCTGATGACCAGCTGAGTCTATCTGCCCTCTATAGGACATCCCCAACAATGCAAAGCATACACGTCACACTTTACATCTTGGTGAACTGAGCTTTTGGCAAATAGCAGCATTTCCCATAAATACAGCTTTTGTATGTTCATTGCATCTCTTTGTTCAGTATTTTAATGTGTAAATAATAGTTGTGACTGTATTTGCTGTTAACCAAAAGTACCCACATATACTGTATTTATCGGCGTATAACACGCACATTCATTTTAACCACTTGCCGACCGCTGCACGCCGATATACGTCGGCACAATAGCAGCAGTGGGCAAATGGGCGTACCTGTACGTCCCCATTAATTGGCGCAGCTAGCGCGCGCTGCGTACAGCATGACCGTGCCCGCGGGACCCTCGGACCTGATGTCCGCCGGTGTCCCGGCGATCGTGTCACGGAGCCACAGAACGGGGAGATGCCTATGTAACCCAGGCATTTCCCCGTTCTGCCTAGTGACATGACAGAGATCACTGCTCCCTGGGAGTGGTATTCGCTGTCATGTGAGTGGTAGCCCATCCCCCACAGTTAGAATCACTCCCCTAGTGTTTAACACCTTCCCTGCCAGTGTCATTTACACAGTAATCGGTGCATTTTTATAGCACTGATCGCTGAATAAATGACAATGGTCCCAAAATAGTGTCAAATGTGTCCGACATAATTTCGCAGTCACGATAAAAATCGCAGATCGCCGCCATTGCTAATAAAAAAAAAAAAAAATAATAAAAATGCCATAAAACTATCCCGTATTTTGTAGACGCTATAACTTTTGCGCAAACCAATCAATATACGCTTATTGCGTTTTTTTTGTTTTTTTTTTACCAAAAATATGTAGAAGAATACATATCAGCCTAAACTGAGGAAAAAATTAGTTTTTTTTATTTATATGTATTATAGCAAAAAGTAAAAAATTTATGCTCTTTTTTTGTTTATAGCGCAAAAAATAAAAACCAGAGGTGATCAAATACCACCAAAAGAAAGCTCTATTTGTGGGGAAAAAAAAGGACGTCAATTTTGTTTGGGTGCAATGTCGCACGACCGCGCAGTTGTCAGTTAAATCAACGCAGTGCCGAATCACAAAAAGTGCTCTGTTCAGGAAGGGGGTAAAATCTTCCGGGGGTGAAGAGGTTAAGAGCGAAGTTTTAGGAAAAAAACTTAAATTTTAAAGAAAGAACTTTGAAGCAAAATAAGGGTTAGTGCCCATCTACAGCCTTACCATTGTCCTCAATGCAGCCTGATCAATGCCCATCTGCAACCTCACCATTGCCATCAATCCAGCAGCCTCACCATTGCCATCAGTGCAGCAGCCTCACCATTGCCATCAATGGAGCAGCCTCACTATTGCCATCGGTGCAGCCTGATCGATGCCCATCTGCAGCCTAGAGGGGACAGGGAGGGAGGCGGGACGAGTGCCAACAGATTACATACAATGAGAATCCCCTATTATAGACAGAACAGTGGTCCAGCGGCGGCCCAGGAGACAGAACTTCCTATTACAGAGGCCGCCAAGTAAACAGGAGATTTTCACTGTATGTAATCTGACGGTGCTCGTCCCGCCCCCCTCCCTGTCCCCTCCGAGGTAACTAAAATTTAGGTATTGGTGTATAACACGCACATGCTATTTGCACCCAATTTTCAGGGTGAAAAAGTGTGTGTTATACGCCAAAAAATACAGTATATACACTCTTGTCAGTCCTAAAACAAACCTTTACAAATAGGGCTGCCTCTTTGATTTTATGTTGCCATGCCCTCAGGGCCTTTTCCCCAAGGTCTTGCAGTTTACTCAAATGCTCCCTGCACTGGTGAGGAGGCAGCTGGGAGACACTGGCTATGTCACTTTGAAAAGGCTGACGTATAAAAAAACATTTGTACGTTTTCTGAAATAAGATACATTTTACATATGACTATAAAGTGTTTACTGTTCAGCATGTTTAGTTGTATGTGGATGTCTTTTTCAGGTGGGAGTTGCTTTTAAATACTTTTTTTTATATAGATTACAGTCTACCAGTATTTATCTTAGATTGCGAATATTTAAGCCATTGTTTTTGTTCTGTTTCAGGATTTCCTGTTACACAAGTACAAAGTGATAATAATTGATGAAGCTCATGAGAGGAGTGTGTACACTGATATTTTAATCGGCCTCTTATCGCGCATTGTTCCTCTTCGGACAAAGGTTACTTTTGGTTCTATCTTGCTTTCTCCTTTTACTGTAAAGAGTAAGAACAATCCAAACTTGTGTATTATCAGAATTGCGTTAGGAAGTTGGAAGCAGCCTTTTTATTATTAGAAGACAGGCTACTATAGGGTGACTATTAGGGGTTGATTTACTAAAACTGGAGAGTGCAAAATCAAGTCCAGCTCTGTATAGAAACCAACTAATTTTTTTTTGGTCTAACCTTAATTGAACAAGGCGACATTGGAAGCTGATTGGCTACCATGCACAACTGCACCAGTTTTTGCACACTCCAGTTTCAGAAAATCAACCCCTTTGTGTTTTGTATTGAAGATGCAGTCTGATCAAGCAGGATGATTTTGCATTTAAAATAACTCGGGTGCAGAAAAATGCAGACCCGTTGTCAACCCAGCCAGTCATGCCTCAACTACTCCCCCCTTTAGCTGGAAAGGCAGCGGCCGGGAATGTACACATGCCACGATGCTTTGCTTCACGGCTGCAGCAGGAATCATACCCCTATCATGTTTGGTGAGTACTAGCGCCCGGCAAACGTAACCTATTCAAATAAATAGGAGTGCACTACAACTGTGCGCCATGCATGCAATTGCGGCATGGTAGTCCATCATTTAGGGGGTTAAAATAGGAGGTGATATAATAACTCCTCCCTCCCTGTGAAATTCTCTCTGAACAGCGTTCCAAACGCAAGATGCTTTTCAGGAAAACACCACAAGTATAAACAAGGCCATAGTGTGTCTGCGCTAGGGTTGCCACATCATCCCTTTTAATCCAGGACACACATTAATTACACAGGTTCTGTGGCTGATTAAGGTGGTAATTAAACTCACTTGGTGCCTGATCTGCATTAAATCGGCCTCAGAACCTGTGTAATTCATATGTGTCCTGATTTAAAGGGATGATGTGGCAACCCTAGTCTGCGCCCTCAAGGAATACAGCCAAGTTTGATTGATTTTTTCCTATCCTACTTGTGCACCTGCTACTAGTAGTTGCTGGTATCTTTATCTGCAGAATGACCCTGAATCTGGTTTTGAAAAAATGCAGGTGTGTGTTTGTAGTCTCATCTACACCCACTGGAGCATGAGAGGGTGAGCCAGTGAACCACAGAATCATATGAAAAATGCTGCACACCCAGAAGCTCTCTAATTCTGGCTGCACTTTCTTTTTAAAATGCAAATCAAAGGAGACCTTGGTCCTACTTAAAGTCTTTGTAACAATGAACTTCTCTTATTTGCTTCCTTTTGATCTGTTAAATATACAATTGAAAATATGTTGTATGTTCCATACATGCAAAAGAACCACATTGATCCTGTCAGAAATCAAGTGCTGTCCTGTGCATTCTACAATGTTATCAGGAGTATGTTAGGACTACGCAAAAGGAAGGGAATACTCTGTAGTCCTTACACACTTCTTGTCATAGTTTGACAATGATACTCCTCTGTCAATACAGAGTGAGTGTTGTCACTTTAGGACAGAAGTGTGATCCTGCCAGTGTGTTACTGACAGGATCACCAGGTGGAAATAAAGAGAAAGAAGGAAACTAATTTGGCCTCCTTTGTAAGAACTGGTGGGCAACAATATGTTACATTTTTGGATAGATTCACTGAACTGTCTAACTTTAACACAACTTCAATGTTTACTTGTATATAGCAATAAATGTTCTTTGTTACCTTAAACATCTGTTTAAAGGTAGCAGTCATTTTCTAATTGATATTTTGTTTCTTAACAGAAAGGGAGCCCTTTAAAATTAGTTATTATGTCTGCTACCCTGCGCATTGAGGATTTCACAGAAAACAAGAGACTTTTCCCCGTGCCCCCTCCAGTAATTAAAGTGAGTGAGCTCTTTCTCTGTTCCTTTACATCATCTGGTGCTTTTATCTCACAGGGAAAGTTTTTTCTAATTTTTGGAAAAACTGTGTGTGTGCCTGTTCTTTACTGTGGAGCATAGAATATCCATGTACATTGCTGTATTTTACTTGGGTCTTGGGATAAAATTCTGGTAGTTTCCACCTCATTCATGGATGGTCAGATATTTTCCCTCATTCTCAGGAAATATCCTGTATGGTCACCCTTAGCAAGCAGCTCTTTAACCTCTTCATGCCTAAGGGTAAAACAAGTCTTAATGCCTAAGCACACTTTTGCAACTTTGACATGTGTTAGAAAAACTGTAAAAACTGGTTATGGATATCAACTGATTTTTTTTTTTTTTTTTTAATCAAAGGAAAACTGGGCCAAAATATATATATTTTTTTTTAAATTATTGTAGCTGTACATTTCTTGTTACTACCATAACCTACTATCAAAAGTCAACCCAAAATAAGTTCTCCTCCTCCTTGATCTAGGTATTTTTTTTTTCTTTTTTTTCTTTTTCTTTTTACACACACTTTTTTCTCTCTGCAAGGAGAGAGAAAGATACATTTTATCTTTCCTCTCCATTCACAGAGAGAGAGAGAAACACAGGGTTAGGCTTCACAGTGACTGACTGATCACTGTGCTAGCCAATCAGAGGCTACCACAGTAACCAGGTGGCCCGGAATCGGGAGTCCCAGGTCTCGATCGTTAGTACAGGCCCCGGGGCTTTCGGTGAGACCCTGGTCTCTGTGCTGGGCGTGCGCTCCCAGCACAAAGAGAGATACGCATATATATGTGACCCAACAGAAAAAAGGCCAGTGCATTGGGACCACATATATATTTTATGTTGGCGTTAATGGGTTAAAATGATTCTTGCTAATAGTACCAAGTTATGTTTATTATGGCAATTGGAAATAGCTGGATCCCAATTTGCTTTTCATTTCATATTGAAGGGTGTTTCCTCCTTAATCCTCTAAATCCTATTAGTAGTTTCTAGCCACCCCTATGCAGTCATGCAGGGATTTACTACATTCTTAACATTTTCCAAGGAATAATAGCAGCACAGAGTTTGTCATTTTCTTTTCTCGGACATCACGGGACACAGAGCCACAGTAATTACTGATGGGTTATAGGGTATCACTAGGTATTGGACACTGGTCACACCCTAATCAGGAAGTTCAACCCCCTATATAATCCCTCCCCTTCCAGGGATACCTCAGTTTTTACGCCAGTGTCTTAGGTGTTGGACGTGCAAGGATGTCCTGTGCTGAAGCTCCAAAAGGAATATCCTAAGATCCTATACTGGGGCAAGCCAGGCGACCGGATCCATTCAAAGTGTCTTTTCATGGCCGAATTGGATGGTACCCGGGCCTCGTGTCCGAAGAAACGAGGTTTTACCTGTAACGCTTCTCTTTTTAGAGAGCTGGACCCGCGGATCAGAAAATGGCTTTAAACTTCCTAATTTCTGGCGAGGTGCTTTACAGGCCCAGAACTGAAGGATCCCCCTACTGATGGGGGCCCCAGTCTCTGACGGTTTTTCACAAACGGAGCCCACCGTGAGAGGCGAAGGTTGGGTCTGTGTAAACTGAACCCTGCGGCTGGATAAGGTAAGAGGAGATTCCACAGAATTCAATTCTAGTGGCTTTTCTCCTTTAAGGTAAATGCAGGCTGTGCCTATTGTGACCACCGGGGGCTGCCAAGAGCACAAACCTTCTCATGCTTGATTCTGTCTCAGCGTCCGCTGCCGAGGCTCTCCCTCTGGCTCCAAAGGTAAGATGGTGGGGCTTTTTCTCTGCTGGGATGGTCCCCCCAGGCTAGGGAAAGGCTCAGGTATGCTGGAAGGCGGGTGAGACCGCACTGTCACAGCCGCTGCCGCCACCGAAGCCGCATTGCAATGCAGGGCCCATCACTGCCGGCCTCCTCCTTTATTCCCCCACCTCCAGCCTTCCTTCAGGCTTGTCAGGAAGGGTCGGCTCGCGCGGGAAGCGCTCGTTTTTCAAAAACGAGGGGGGGGGCGGGGCGTCAGCACAGCGTCAGCGTGCTCAGACGCCCCCCAGTGCCACAAAGCATGGCTATTTAAAGCACACTGTACAGGTGCTCTGAGCCTTAGAGGGACACAGAGCTGACAGTCGCATGTAAGGTGGGACACAGGCATTCCCCTGGGCTGCATTTACTAAAGAACACCGGATTGGGCATTTGGTAGCAAGGCTTTTAGCCAGACTACATCGCTCAGCAGTCAGTGTTCGTTTGATACCTCACACCTTGTTGCTTTGCACTATGGGTAGAAGAGGTTCAGGTACCCCAAGAACCAGAGGCACTAGGGGGTCTCGTTCAGGTTCTGAGGACCCCCTGTCTGCTACACCATCCCCTCCTGAGGGACCAGGGGCAGCTGAACAGGGAGAGCCATTGGGGTTAGGGACTACACTTGCTGCCGGCACTTCAGCCCCTGTGTACATTACACAAGAAGTTTTTTCCTCAACCATTACTGGATTAGAGAAAAGACTAATGGCCGTGATTACATCTTCACTTAGTGGAAGAAAACGCACAAGGCCTTCCTCTGCTCCCCAAGACCCTCAGACAGAGGAGCTCTGGGATAAAGGAGATGAATCCCTTTCAGAGGATCGGGATGGGACGGATGATTCCTCTTCGGAGGATTCAGGTGGAGAGGGACCCTCTGCGACTTCCCAAGAGGAGAAAGTCTTAGTGCAGATCCTCACTGGTTTGGTCCGCTCCACATTTAAGTTGCCCATACCTGAAACTACTACAGAAACCTCTTCTGCTTTGGGGTCACTGAAACCTTTCCAAGCAGCACATGCTTTTCCTGTTCATAATTTACTTGAAAAGCTGCTTTATTCTGAGTGGGAACACCCAGATAAGCGATTTCTTCCGCCGAAAAAGTTTTCTACACTTTGTCCTATGGAAGAAAAATTTATTAAGAGGTGGGGAATACCGGCCATTGATGCGGCCATTTCCTCTGTAAATAGTAGTCTGACTTGTCCTGCAGACAACGCTCAGATGCTCAAAGATCCTGTGGATAAAAAGATGGACTTCTTATTGAAAGATGTTTTTTCCTTAGCAGGATCAGTGGCCCAACCTGCAGTAGCAGCGATTGGAGTCTGCCAATACTTAAGAGACCATGTTAAGCAGGTCATCAAAGTATTACCTGAACAGCAGGCCCAGGGGTTGGCTAACCTTCCTGCGGCTTTATGCTATGTTGTTGACGCCATCAGAGATTCTATCGTGCAGACCTCTCGCTTGGGTTGGTGCATATACGTAGAATCTTATGGTTAAAGAACTGGTCAGCCGAAGCACTATGTAAGAAGCTCCTGGCTGGGTTTCCCTTTCGTGGTGAAAGGTTGTTTGGAGAGGACTTGGATAATTATATCAAGAGGATCTCCTGTGGGAAAAGCACTCTCTTACCTGATAAGAAGAAGAGTAAGCGTCCCTCTTTTAAACGGACTCTTTCCCCAGCGCCAGGGGCATCAGCCTCCAGGCAGTCACGACGGTCTCCTCCGTCTGGGGCAAGAAACAAGAGTCAACCCCAGGGACACAAGAGATCCTGGGGGAAGAAGTCTTCTAGACAAGACACTAAGGCCTCTTCATGAAGGGGCGCCCCGCTCGCTCGAGTGGGGGGAAAGACTGCTGCAGCTCTCAGGGCCCTGGCAGAAGGACTTCCAGGACAGATGGGTAATCTCCACGGTAACCTTAGGGTACAGTCTGGAGTTCCAAAAATTTCCCTCTCCTCGTGTCCTCAGATCCGGTGTTCCCAGAGAACCAGAAGAGAAGCAGTCGCTCCTTCTAGCGATAGAGCGACTTTTGTCGCAAGAGGTCATTGTGGGGGTTCCCACAAAGGATCAAGGATTGAGACTCTACTCCAATCTTTTTATGGTCCAAAAACCAAATGGGGACCTCAGACCCATTTCGGATTTAAGAGATCTGAATTGATTCCCGAGGATGCAGTCCTTCCGTTTGGAATCAATTCGGACAGTAGTCTCCATCCTGCAGGGAGGAGAATTTCTGACATCAATAGGCATCAGAGATGCAGGCCTACCTGGGTCCATTTTTCCTGCTCAACTGAAGTGTCTGCAGGCAAAGATCACTGCTCTAAGGGAGCTGATTTTGACAGTCAGGACCAAGAAGGGTCCTTCTGTCCGCCTTTGTATAAGGCTGCTGGGGAAGATGGTGGCTTCATTCGAATTAGTTCCCTATGCGCAGTTCCAGGCAGGACTGTTGCAACACAATATTCTGTCGGCCTGGAACAAGGAGGTGCAGGCATTAGACTTTCCAATGCACCTGTCGCATGCGATGCGTCAGAGCCTCAGTTGATGGCTCATACCCGAAAACCTGCAGAAGGGGAATTCCTTCCTACCGGTTGCCTGGGATCCTCTTGCAGGCAGGACGGATGCGCTGGTGATCCCGTGGCAGCAGCTCTCACTGATTTATGCATTCCCTCCTATTCTGCTACTGCCACGGCTCCTTCGCAGGCTCAGGCAAGAAGGGAAGTCAGCACTTCTGGTGGCCCCCATGTGGCCCAGAAGAACTTGATAAGCAGAAATAGCAGGGATGACGGTGGGTTCCCGGTGGACCCTACCGGTACGCCCAGACCTGTTATCTCAAGATCTAGTATTCCAGCCTGCCTTACAAATGCTAGATTTGACGGGTGGGCTATTGAGACCCATGCTCTGAAAAGTCGTGGGCTTTCAGGTCCTGTCATATCTACCTTGATCAATGCAAGGAAGCCAGCTTCCAGAATGATTTATCATAGAGTCTGGAAAGCTTATGTATCCTGGTGTGAATCCAGGGGTTGGCATCCCAGGAAATATGTCATAGGTAGAATTCTTGATTTTCTACAATTAGGATTAGAGATGAAGCTGGCCTTGAGTACCATCAAGGGCCAGGTCTCGGCCTTATCAGTGTTGTTTCAACGGCCGCTTGCTTCGCATTCTCTGGTCCGAAACTTCATGCAGGGGGTGATGCGTCTTAATCCTCCGGTTAAGGCGCCCCTAAACCCCTGGGACTTGAACTTGGTTCTATCGGTGTTACAGAAACAACCTTTTGAACCAATACGTCAGATTCCTTTAGTCTTGCTGACGAGGAAACTAATATTTCTGGTAGCCATCTCTTCTGCTAGAAGAGTGTCAGAAATAGCAGCTCTTTCCTGTAAAGAGCCTTACTTGATTATACACAAGGATAGAGTGGTACTGCGCCCTCATCCTAGTTTTCTACCGAAGGTGGTTTCAGAGTTTCATCTAAACCAAGACATTGTCCTGCCTTCCTTTTTTCCAGATCCCTGTTCTTCGGAAGAAAGGTCACTACATTCTTTGGATGTAGTAAGAGCAGTCAAGACCTATTTGGAGGCAACCGCTCAGATTCGCAAGACGGATGTCTTGTTCGTGCTGCCAGAGGGTCCCAATAGAGGACAGGCAGCGTCAAAAGCGACCATTTCTAAATGGATTCGACAGTTGATTATTCAAGCTTACGGTTTGAAACGGAACTTTCCCCCGTTTCAGATCAAGGCACATTCCACAAGGGCTATTGGTGCTTCTTGGGCAGTGCATCACCGGGCCTCTATGGCTCAGATCTGCAAGGCCGCAACCTGGTCTTCAGTTCATACATTCACCAGATTCTATCAGGTGGATGTGGGAAGGCATGAGGATATCGCCTTTGGGCGTAGTGTGCTGCAGACAGCGGTACAAGGTCCTCAGGTCTGATAGCACCCTACCGGGTTGTGATTCCCCCCCCCTCAGTTGGCATTGCTTTGGGACATCCCATCAGTAATTACTGTGGCTCTGTGTCCCGTGATGTCCGAGAAAAGAAAATAGGATTTTTTATTACAGCTTACCTGTAAAATCCTTTTCTTTCGACGGACATCACGGCACAGAGGTCCCGCCCCTCTTCTAATACACCTATATTGCTTTGCTACAAAACTGAGGTATCCCTGGAAGGGGAGGGATTATATAGGGGGTTGAACTTCCTGATTAGGGTGTGACCAGTGTCCAATACCTAGTGATACCCTATAACCCATCAGTAATTACTGTGGCTCTGTGTCCCGTGATGTCCGTCGAAAGAAACGGATTTTACAGGTAAGCTGTAATAAAAAATCCTATTATTTGTGTTCAGCCGGTCATGTTATATTGTCACCAGTTAGCAATGTCCAGCACGAAGTCCATACAGATGTTTTGTGTGATGGGTAAAATTCACATTGTAAAAAGCAAATAGATTCAAACATGCTGTCTTTCTTGCCAACATTACAAAGCTCAGGTATACTTCTGTTGCATTGTTGCAGTTGGTTGTCTGGTAAAGAGGTACACAACAGGAGAAAGGTCTGTGGTATAGGTAAAGGTAAGTATAAGGTCTTCAAACTCCAGTATACCACGAAATTGTTATATTTAGCTCATCAGTCTGCTGATTTCTCTTTGACTGTCCTGTCACAGGATAAGAGAGGGACAAGACCTTAGCAGATACTTGCTAAATTGGCTGCTTTGTAATCCCATTTCTGAATACTGAATCCTACTCTTTAATGATTTATATGGACCTGGCACATGACATTGAGATACCAAATGGCAGCAGCCATTGAAAAGCTCTGTATGTATGTAACATCAGTTCCAACCAAACAATAAAAAGTGTGCTATCCTTGTGTTAGGTATAAGTTAATCACATAAGAGACAAGAAAATAAATCAAAGTCCATTTAAAATGTGCAAACAAAAAAATATTTTGATATATATATAGATAGCTCAGATTTTCTAAACTTCAACAGCCCCTCTATCTTTGCCGTAAAGGAATGATTATAACGTGCATCTCCAAAGAAAGAGTGCCTACTACGAAATAACATCACGTGTGAGGCCCCTCCCAGCACACGTGTTTTTCTGTAACCATCATAAAACATAAGTTGCAGTGAAAAAGGTGTGATTTAAATATTTTCACTAAACTTTATTGTAAGGCTCTATCATGAAGAAGCTAAACCCTACCAAGATGGCCACCTCTACACAGACACACATTGCAGAACAAGGCATTATAAGTCTGTCATGGTGGAAAATCAACTGCAGGGAGACTAAAGGCAAAACCATTTGACTGATGATTTTGATATTTGATTATACCAAATTATGCAGGGATATAAATTCGGCACAGGATGTAGCTCCATTACAGGAAGACCTATATAAAATAGAGGGCTGGCAGCAACATGGCAGATGAGGTTCAGTATTGGGAAATGTAAAGTTATGCACTTGGGTGCCAAACATAAACATGGAAAATACAAACTAGGAATTGCTATCCTGGGAAAATCTGTAATGGAAAAGGATCTGGGGATGCTTGTAGATAACAGACTTTGCAATATCATGCAATGCAAAGCTGAAGCTAACAAAGCTAGCAAAATGCTCTTGTGCATTAAAAAGGGCAAACATTCCAGAGATAAATCAGGAACGGAACCCCTTTGCAAAACACAGGATCTCAGCTATGAGGATCAAATACATAGATTACATTTATTCACTATGAAGCATAGGCACTTAGCCATTTTCAACCCTTAAGGCATACCTGTACATCCTTGGGTGGAAATGGTTATACCAGGATCATAGCACAGAGAAGAAGGATCATCTTTTTTTCACTCTCATCTGTGACGAATAATCCTGGAAGTGACAAGGATTTGATCACTCCCAGTTTTGGTTGTTTTTTTGGCCGTTACCAGCCAGGCAAGCATTTAATCTGCTTGGTTTTATTGGATTCTTGGGGGGGGGGGGGGGGGATAGGAGGGATCAGAGGTCTTATAAACCTAAATGCTCAATAATTAGTACCTGTCACTGCCCCAGCTGTTGAATACTTTTTTTTTTTTTTAAAGTGTAAAAATAAAATGAAAATAAAATAAATAAAAATGAAAACGCCCCCATCCCCCCCATGCTAATGCTACATGCATGTAGGTCCCGGAAGCATACGTAAATGGTGATTGCACCACACATGTAAGTTATTGCCGCCAACATCAGAGTGAGAGCAACAATTTTAACACCAGAGCTCAAGTTTAGCTATAAACTGGTAACCTGTAAGGACTTTTGAATTGTTGCTCCTGGAGATTTTTGGGTACCGTAGTTTGTCGTCATTCCAAATTTTAAAGTGATTGTAAAGTCTTGTGTTTTTTTTTCCTATAAAAATAACAAACATGTTCTACTTGCCTGCTCTGTTGCAGTGGATTTGCACAGAGCAGCCTGGATCCTCCTCTTCTCAGTTCCCTCTTCTGTGCTTCTGGCCCCTCCCTCCTGTTCAGTGCCCCTACAGCAAGCAGCTTTCTATGGGGAAACCCGAGCCGAGCCACAGCTCCCTGTGTCCATTCAGACGCGGAGCCCCGGCCTCGCCCCCTCTCACCCCTATGGCTAGCTGACTTTGACAGCAGTGGGAGCCAATGGCACTGCTGCTGTGTCTTAGCCAATCAGGAAGCAGAATCTCGAGGAGATGAGACACTCGTGGACAGAGAGGGACCTCAGGTAAGTATTAGGGGGGCTGAGGGGCGCTACTGCACACAGAAGGCTTTTTATCTTAATGCATAGAATGCATTAAGATAAAAAACCTGCCTTTACAACCCCTTTAAATATTGACACATTTGGTATCGATTTACCCGGCACAGCATATTTTATATTTTACGAAAAAGTTGGGTATTCTATGATATAAATGGCTGTGCAAATATCGTGCATCATAAAAAATCTTCAACAACCAGCATTTTATTCTCAAAGTAATTATCTAACAACCCCCCCCCTATAAACTATGTAATACTGGTGACCAGTCTCTTGCCGTCTTCCTGCCTTTTTTGGGAACAGCTTTCAGCGTTCAGTTCTTCTCTAAAAGGATGCGTGCAAGGTTGTTCAGGCACCTAGTGTCTAATTTTATTCATGCAGTCTATTTGCTATGGTTTAGGAAATGTATGGGGTGGGGAAATTAAAGAACTTCCAGTCCCCAAAGAATAGTCTGTTCAGACGGTAAGAAGCATGCATTTAGAGCCTGCAACATTGCATGTCAACTGTTTTTTTTTTCTTTTTATATATTTTAGGTGGATGCCAGGCAGTTTCCAGTCACTGTCCACTTCAATAAGCGTACTCCATTAGATGACTACACAGGGGAGTGTTTTAGAAAGATCTGCAAGATACACAGGATGCTTCCTCCAGGTAGATATTTTAAGTTTGTATGAGAGTTTGTTCATAAGATATTAAAATGCAAAATGGTTGAGGCTTCTGGCAAACTAGTACAGGAGTATGTGACTTTAGAAGTAGTTGATATATATATATTACAAAACGCCAGCTTCAAAGATACATTTTAATGTCAAATGATGTTCTCCTTTTAGGGGGCATATTGGTGTTTCTCACAGGACAAGCAGAAGTGCATTCCCTTTGTAGACGGCTGAGAAGAATGTTTCCATATAGAGGAAAAAAACAGGCTCAAGGTGAGATTTGCATAACAGTAAAATTATTATTTCTTAATTGTAAAGTACAACAGCGGTCCCCAACCTTTTTGACCCCGGGGAGAGGCTGCATAGAAGAAAAATGTGCTGGGGCGGGTGCGTTTTTGGCGGGCAAATTGTCAGGGCAATGGCTCATGTTAGCAAGTCAATCATCACAGTACCATGGTTGATTTGGTGTCAGGATGATTGAAGCACATTATTTCTATCATTACATTGTAATATAAAATGAAATAGTTCAACTCGCTGTAATGCAGAATCAGTGGGAGTCCTGAGCGTGTCACTTGCCACTGTCGCCTGCCACCAGATGCAGATTGTCACTTTCCACGTCGCATGGCCCCAGATGTGGATTGTCACTTGCCACGTCGCGTGCCACTAAGTGCGGATTGTCACTTACCACGTTGCGTGCCACTAAGTGCATATTGTCACTTGCCACATCGCCTGCCACCAGATGTGGATTGTCATTTGCCACGTCGCCTGCCACCAGATGAGCATTGTCACTTGCCACATGGCCTGCCACCAGATGCAAATTCTCACTTGCCACGTCACCTGTCACCAGATGCGGATTCTCACTTGCCACGTCACCTGTCACCAGATGCGGATTCTCACTTGCCACGTCACCTGTCGCAGACGTGCGGATTGGTCCATTTAGCACAGAGGCAGGCCTCGGTGCAGTGGTGGTATCTGAGTGAGGGCAGATCAGCAGTGAGCAGTGATGCAGGGCCGGCAGTAAGAAATGATGTAATCTCTCTGCTCGCCTGCCGCCGCTCCTCTGACAGTGCAGTCTTCGAGGCCCAGCTGCAAACAGGCGGTGGCCCGGGGGTTGGGGACCCCCACAGGACACGGGGCTAGTATTCCTAGACTATTGGATATATGCTGCTACCTTCAGGTGATTGGACACTGTCAAAAACCTTTTGTCTTGCACTACCCAGCAGTTTCTGGATAGGTTACCCTTGGTGTATACCTGGGGTCCCCTTTTGTAATGTTTGCTACAGGCACTAGATTCTATGTTTTAATTTGTATGTGTATTTTCTTTAACAAAACATGAGAATGTTAATCAGGATAGAGATAGGTAATGCAAAATACTGTCCGGAGAAATAGAATATGCTCATGAAGTCAGCCTGCAGGTGTGTCACAAGATGTTTATTGTATTGGGCTCATGCACACGGATGTTAAAAATGCAACGCTTAGGTGCATACTTTTGTTGTTTTGTACAGAGCTGAACACAGCTGATGGCCAATGCGTCCTTACACACACCGAAGTTATGAGCAATATTGCTTCTGTCTGTGTTGCGGTTTCCTATCACACCCTGTTTTGTGGACAACCTTTTTTACCAGACAGGAGGTGAAAGAATCTGTACAACAGGCCTCTGATTGGACGAAAACATAACACGAGCTCTAATCCTTTCCTACCTTATCCAAAACCTAAAAAAAAATGTTTTGGTTATAGTAATTTTTTAAGAAAAAATGTTGTATATAAAGTGTTTGCTTGCTGTTCATCTAGCTTTAAATTTTCTGTTGTAGCCATAGAAGATGATGATGATGACTCCTCAGAAACTGTAAAAAAGCGTAAGAAGTCCAAACCCAGGAAAAACGTAGTAAGTGTCCAAGTTCAAACTATTGTTTTCAGAACAAAACTCCATGTAATGGTGGTTATAACTATAAGAATATATAAAAAATCATTAAAGAACATACCTTGTCTTTGTTTTTAGACTTTGCCTAAAATAAACTTGGACAATTATTCAGCTTTGCCACTGGATGAAGGAGATGAAGACCGGGAAGCTGGAGGGGATGGTGATGATGAAGAAGGGGAGGGATCGGATTCTGATCTGGATTTAGGAGACGGAGGATCTGATGAAGGTCTGATCACATCCTATTACCCACTCATACAAACATTATATTCTGAATCAATGACTCAAATCAGAAGTTCTGGTTTTACATGCTGCATAATAGTACCTGGTCACTGATTTGTATATAAGCCACCGAGTCTTCAGGACAACCAAGAAACTATTGTTTTTAAAAGGAGGTCAGCAATTGCCAAACTGCGTATTGCTCCTGTGATGGGCGTCCATTAGCAGTATGACAGAGGATTGGAGTAATTTGTATGATATTTCCTAGCTATCAGATATCTTATCTTTGTATGTGAGCTGCTGCCATATATGCAAGTATTCACATCAGGCATACATAATTTGCGGCAATGAAGATTTTTAGTGTATAAAACCACAAAGCGCTGTGATAGTTATTTAAAATAAAGCTCCAAGGATCAAATAAATATGTGAGGCTGCTATCAACAAAGTGTTCAGAATCGCAAAGATTTTCAAAGCAATTTCAGAACTTTTAAATACTGGGACTATACTGATTCCCATTCCGGACTTGGCTGGCTTAGTTGTATTTTCACCTATTTATTTATCATATCAATAGTGTGTATATTTATCTATGGCCAATCATCTGATTTTACACTATTTATATTTAATTTTATTTGTGCACACTGTGACACTAGATATTTATTAGTTTTTTTTTACACGTGTGGTCACGGATTGTAGCTGCATTTTTTGCACCGTATCCGGATTTGTTAAATGAATTCTGTATGTGGGTTATATTTATTTATTTAATTATTTTATTTTTTTTATTATTCTGATCACGCAGTGAAGCGCTTCAATCTTTCTTTCATTTAATGAAGATTTTTACATTCAGCATTTTATTGAACATAAAATACCCGTCTAACCTGTTCATGACCTCACTATAGTCAAATAATGGCTACAGCAAGGGTCGCACTTTGCCGGGAGGCCGTCATATGACGTCCTCCCATGCCTGCGCTGCCTGTGCGACCCATGCGGCATGCATCGCCAGTGATCTGTGATCACAGATCGTGGTAAAGAGCCAATCACGGTGGCTCTTTACCACGTCCAGTCACAGCTAACCACAATGTAAACAGTATTCGCCAGTTATCAGCAATCCTCTCCTCACACACAGTGCGTGAGGAGAGGGGAGCTGATAACCGGCAAATCCACACAGGGGACATCTACACTGATAATCGGGGCACTGATCATCGGTGTCCTGATTATTAGTGCAACCCCAACAGTGCCACCTATCAATGCCAAAAAATTACTTATTTACTAAATTGTATGATAGAAACTAAGAAAACCCTTTTTTTTTTTTTCCCGTTTAGCAAAAAATTAAAACCCCAGTGATGATTAAATACCACCAAATAAAAAAATAAAAGCTCTATCTGTCTTCAAAAAATGATAAAAATTTCATTTGGGTTTAGTGTTGCATGACCGCGTAATTGTCATTCAAAGTGTGACAGAGCTGAATGCTGAAAATTGGCCTGGACAGGAAGGGGGTGAAAGTGCCCTGTAGGCAAGTGGTTAATGTGTATGTTCTTATTTTTCCAGATGAAAAAGCAGACTCTTCCCTCCCACTCTATGTGCTGCCATTATACTCGCTGTTGGCTCCTGAAAGACAGGCCCAGGTATTTTGTTCCTTTTTTTTTTTCCGTACATTTTCCATAGTTAGCAGGTGGGCAGCAATAATATTGTTAAAGCTCAAGGCAAAGACAAACAAGTCTTAAGCTGCATTTTTGGAGTTGATGCCTAAAGTGAACCTGTGCTCTATCTATGGACTTAAAACTATTAGGGCTCATTTACACTTGCTTCGGCTTCAATACACATTAAAGCGCCTACCGCTTCAACATACTTTTATGATATGTTTTTGATGCTTTGATTAAAGTGGTTGTAAAGGTTAATTTTTAATTTTTTTTTTAGTGGCCCCGATCCTGCTGTTCTGGGGTCCCACAGCTCCTCCCCGCAATAGATAACCCCCTCAAGAAGCTCTCTCCCGAGGGGGTTACCTTGCGGGCACGCTCCCATCTCATACACTCTGCGTCCATAGACACAGAGTGTATGTCTCGATCCCGCCCCCGGTGGCCGTGTCATTTGGGTTTGATTGACAGCAGCGCAAGCCAATGGCTGCGCTGCTATCAATCTATCCAATGAAGAGCCGAGAAGACCGTGCCTGAAATCCAGCGTGTTCTCAACGCAGGACTTTCAAGGGCTCAGGTAAGTAAACGGGGGGGGGGGGCTTTGGGGCCAGTAAGCATCGGGTGTTTTTTCACCTTAATGCATCTGATGCATTAAGGTGAAAAACTGGAACCTTTACAACCCCTTTAAGCTTTTTTTTTTTTATTTTTTAAAGGTGTTTATTTTTGGATTTTTGCAATAAAAATAATACAAAAACGATAAAATCATA
Source organism: Lithobates septentrionalis (assembly GCA_037952835.1). NCBI lineage: Eukaryota > Metazoa > Chordata > Amphibia > Anura > Ranidae > Lithobates > Lithobates septentrionalis. The sequence goes on from JBBDGP010000885.1 coordinate 1,621,435, forward strand.
AGAAAACCAATAATATAAACTGTTCTATGTCATAGGTATTTTGATCATTGAAAATATAGCAAAAATCATGAAGTAGTACAGCTATACAGAACAGTAACATCCCAACCAGAAGCAACTCGCACCATTCATACACACACTCATACACACATCTGTCACCCGCGACCCCCAATAATACAGTATAATTATGGCGCTTCTTGTAGAACAACCCCTCATCAGAACGCATACAAATTTCCATCCACATTAAGATATATGTCAAGTAATGTTTGCTAAGAACACAGCTCTTTGCCTCCTCCTTGAGACAACTGTGAGGAGAGGACCTCCCCCCAGAAGTCCTTTGAAACATCCAGCCAAGGCTGCCAGATCTTGGTGAACTTCCTAGGGCATGCTCTGCTCTTATAAATCAACTTAAATTTGGGGAGGGTCCCATGTACAATACGGAAGAAGGCTTGGGCTGAAGGGGGTTCAGTATCTTTCCAATGCAATAAAATGGTTTTACGTGCATAAAACAATAAAATACGTATTAACATCCTAGCATGAGTGCGGGGAACACTATCATTTAGTACTCCCAGGAGACCGACCTCTGGAGTTTGCGGCAGCGGTATATGTAACTTACGGTTGAAAAAGGAAAAAACATCTTTCCAGAAGGCTGCAAGTCCGGGACATGCCCAAAACATATGAAAGAAATCAGCAGCGATTCTTTTACATCTAGCGCATGCAATATCCTGACCCAGTCTCATTGTAACCAACCTAGCAGGTGTATAGTGTAAGTGATGTATAAACTTAAATTGTATCAGGACATCAGCCGTACTGATGATATCCTGAAAGCACACTTCCACTGCCTCCTCCCAGTCCTCCTCAGAAAGCTCAGGCATCATCCTTTGCCATTTACGTTGAGAGTTCTGAAAAGGATCCGCACCCATCACCTGAAGGCGCCCATAGAAGGTCGTCACAAGCTTGTCTATCTCTGGAAATGACAGAAGGTCCTCCATGGAGGATTCTCTGAGCTCTATGGTCAATGAACCAAACTGTGTCCTGAGGGCATGTCGCAATAAAAGGTATTTGAAGAAAAATTTGTTTGCAATGTCATATTTAAGTCGAATGGATTCAAAAGACATTAATATATTGTTTTCAAAAATATGAGAGAGGTGCGTGATCCCATAGCGGGCCCACCATATCGAATCTGGATGACCACAGAGCTCAGGAATGTTCGGGTTCCGCCACAGAGGAGTCTGTGGCGAGATATCGACTTGGGATTGTGCCAGTATCTTTCCCCCCTCCCTCCAGGCCATAAAGCAAACCTCAGCGGGAGAAAATCTGGAACCACCCGTTTTTTTAGACCTATGTAGTTCGTCCTTCAAGGAGGTAGGGGATGCAAATAGAGACAATAGAAAAGCCGTGGATGGAGTTTGGGGGTCAGAGTGCAACCAGTCATGGACATAAGTGAGCTGGGATGCGAGAAAATAGTTCCTCAGATTTGGGCAAGCCAATCCACCCACAGGTTTGGCCGCTTGCAATGATGATTTGGCTATACGAGGTTGGTTACCGTTCCAAATGAAAGTAAACAGGGCAGAGTCAAGTTTTGCAAATAATTTTTTGGTAAGGAAAACGGGGGAAGCCCTAAAACTATAGAGAAATTTTGGTAGAAAGATCATTTTAAATATGTTTATGCGACCAATTAAATTAAGAGGCAAGGACGACCAGGTACGGAATTTCTCCGTCATCTGTTGGACTATAGGGGTGACATTAAGTTCCTCGTACCTAGAGAGATCAGTATGTATCTGGATACCAAGGTATTTAAGGGAGGGCGTCAATTGAATACATGACCTCTGTAGATAGTTGTAGGGGGAGGGGGGACCGATAGCCAAGGCCTGCGATTTTTCCCAGCCCACTTTGAGTCCTGAGACCACACCAAACTCCTCCACCACCTGCATTAATTTTGCAAAAGAGCTTTCCCGTCCATCTAAATATATCAGGGCATCATCTGCGTATAAGGAGATTTTTTCCTCAAGCGGGCCCGAACGGATGCCCCCAATCTCAGCCGTCTGCCGCACAGCCAGAGCCAGTGGCTCAATGGCTATTGCGAACAGCAGGGGAGAGAGAGGGCATCCCTGTCGGGTACCCCGACCCAAGGAAAATGATGCAGAAATATCCATGTTTGTACGCACCCTAGCTCTTGGGTCTGCGTACAGTAAGCGGACCCAATGAATAAAAGTTGGGCCAATACCCATCCGTGCCATAGCCTCCCATAAAAAAGGCCAACTCACAGTATCAAAAGCTTTTAGTATATCTAGGGACAGAACTAAGCCGGATCGCCCCGCACGTGCCGCCTCATGGACATGTAGGTACAACCTTCGGATATTATCAAATGTACTCCTGCCAGGCATGAAACCAGACTGATCTGGTGGTATAAGGGCGAGGATGACAGACTGGAGTCTAAGGGCGAGAATTTTTGCTAAGATCTTTACATCACCATTCAGAAGTGAAATAGGCCTGTAGGATCCGCAGTATTTGCTATCTTTACCGGGTTTGGGTATAACCACAATAAGTGCTTCATTTAAGGACTCAGGGAGCTTCCCTAACTTAAGGGAGTCTTGAAACAATTTGAGGAGCCTAGGAGCCAGTACCTCTGCATGCGCCTGGTACCAATCCGAGGGAAGCCCATCCAGGCCCGGAGCTTTATTAGAGGGAAGGAGGCTTATGGCTTTGGTGACCTCTTCCAGCGTGATGGGTTTGTCTAGGAGGGACTGCTGGGAGGTGTTGAGTACCGGGAGGTCAAGGGATTCAAAGAAGCCCACAAAGTCTGTCTCTGGAGGGGTTTCCGTGCCCTTATATAGTGTGGCATAGAAGTCCGCAAAGGTTTTATTAATGGTCAGTGCGCTGGATGTAATCGATCCGTCAGGTAAGTGAATTTCAGCAATCGTGGTTCCCTGACAGTCCGCGTGAGCAAGATATGCCAGAAGCCTGCCATTCTTCCCACCATGTTCATGTATACGAGCTGAGAGGTACAGCTGTTGCTTTCTAGTCAAGTCCACCAAGTGCAACTGCAGCGCCCGGTGGGCCCCAGTCAGCACGCCCCTGGTTTCAGAGGAGGGGGCGCCCGCATGGCGGGCACGAGCCTCCTCCAAGACCTTCCGAAGCTCATCCTGTGTCCTCCTTCCGGCAGATCTGTAGCTCTTGATTCTCGAGATATAGGAACCCCTCACCACAGCCTTGAAGGCATCCCAAACAGGGCCCACAGGAGCAGAGTCAGCGTTAAGGGACCAATAAATAGTCATGTCAATCGGAATGCCCTCAGCTATCTCTGGAGTAGAGATCCAAAGAGGGCTGAGTCTCCAAGTTCGAAACCCCGGTCTATGACCCAAAGTCAAATCCACCCGTATCATAGAATGGTCAGATTCCGTCTGGGGAAGATACGCTATGGCTTGAACAACCGGTAAAAAATCTTTCGTGGCGAGAGCAAAGTCAATTCTGGAGAGGGTTGCATAGGACCTAGACTGGCAGGAGTACACTTTGGCCTCTGGAAATTTCCAGCGCCACAGATCCACATATCCGTAGGTATTACACCACGCACGGAGCAACCCGGACTCGGACTTCAAAGGTTTTAATCTATCTAGGTTAGGTTGTAGGACCGAGTTGAAATCCCCAAGGATAAGCATAGGACAGCTAGGCAAATTTGCAAACTGAATATCAAGATCAGAGAACATTGCAGCCGTGACCGGAGGGGGGAAATACACCGCCACTAGAATGAAGGGTGTGCCATGTATCGATACATGTAAAATAACATGCTGCCCCTTGGGGTCTAGGATAACTTGGTGACACACGAAGGGTAATCCCTTACGAATTAGTATGGCTACGCCCTGGGCATAATTTGAGTAGGTGGAGTGGTAATGGCTGGCTACCCAGTGTTTTTTGAGCGCCATCACCTTGGCCCCCATTAAATGAGTCTCCTGAAGACACAGGATATGGGGTTTACTATGTTTCAGGGCCGCAAAGATGGACGCTCTTTTAAATTTGGAATTTAGCCCGCGGACATTCCACGAGCAAACAGTTACGTTAGACATGGGGTTGATAGCATAGGAGCATACGGAACAGAAGGGGTTTGAAGCAGAACCCCTCCCCCGGTCACGGCCACATATACAGTTAAGGGTCGCAGTGTCAGACTTCCATTCAACCATACATACAACATACATACAACCATACAACAACAGACATTGTCATGTTTAATACCGAACAGGGGTATCAATTCCCCTGCCCAGCTCCAAAAAAGAGGAGTGGGCCTATACCCAAAACTTGCATCGTGCCTGGGGCGCATGGCCCGGAACAGAAGGCAGGAAAAAATTATAAGTTCAAAGGCAACAAAAAAAGTCATTAGTCAATTATAATGTTTCAAAATAGAATAAGGGGACTGAGTCCCAGAGCAGCTCGGGTCCAGTTATAAACCGGAACTTGGTACTCTCCCTCCGGAGACAAATAGGATCCGCCAAAGTCAGCACACGACCGTACTGAAACAGGGAAAGATTGTCCATCATAACCAACATGGCAAAAAGAAGGGGGGGGGACAGGGGGAAAGAAAAAATTATAATGCAGGCAAGGGGATCCCAGAGCGGAGAGGAGACTTGTGTGTAAACTGTGGGGCCATCATAAGTTGGAGATCCGCTTCAGGCAGGAGGCTTGGGAGGGTGGGGTAATGCTTCCCACCAGGACATGGCATCTTGTGGGGATTGGAAAAAATGAGCTTTCCCTTGATAAGTGACCCGAAGGGTGGCAGGAAAAAGCATGGAATACTGAATATCTTGTTCCCGAAGCTTCTGCTTGATCCGTTGATAGCTGGCTCTACGGTTGCGGACTGTCACTGAGTAATCTGGAAAGAGTGACACCACTGCATTATTGATGCGGAGACTTCCCTTCCGCCTGGCGGCCCCCAAGATGGAGTCGCGGTCCCTGTAATTAAGGAGACGAATCACCATCGTACGTGGGGGGTGTCCCTCTGGTAGGGGGCGCCCAGGGACTCGGTGGGCCCTCTCAATCACAAAACAGGGGGATAACTGTTCTCGACCAAACTCTTGCTCAAGCCAGCTCTCCAGGAAGGCCACAGGGTCAGATCCCTCCACCCGCTCCGGAAGTCCAACCAGGCGCAGGTTGTTCCTGCGTAGGCGGTTTTCAAGGTCATCGACCTTATCCTCCAAAGTTGAAATCTTTCCCCCATATGTATTGAGTCTAGGTAGAATGGGGGTAATAGTATCTTCCAAATCACTGATACGTTGTTCAGTCTCGGTAACCCGGCCACGCAGCTTGTGTACATCTTGCCTCATAATAGTTAAGTCTATCTTGAGCCCATCCACCTTCCCCACCAGATCTGCATGGTTTACCTTAATAGTGGCCAGGACATCTGCCAGTGTAGGTTCTTTAGCGCCATCCGCGACCGCCGAGCCCGGGGTCGGTATCGAAGGGGTGGCTGCAGGGTCCGGAATCTCTGGGGAGGGTGGTGGGGATCCGTCCAGGCCGTCACCGAAGAGATCCGGAGTGGAGGCTGGGGATGAGCTAGGCCCGTGTACAGTATGGCGGCGGCCATCTTGGCAGGAGCGTGTAGCGATGCTCATCTTTACCGGAGGCTGTTTCCTCGTACGCCGCTTTCCCATCAACCAAAATGCCCCACAGTAATGCACAAGACACACCTGAAGGGATTAGGCAGGAAAGGAGTCAGGTGCCGACGATGGATGATCAGGATGGAGCAGGATTGTATAGGGAGAGACCGGAGCTACACAGGAACACGTCCGCTCACATCCCGAGCCAGGCCACCAACCCCTTTAAGCTTTATTGATGTTTCAATGATGCTTCGGTGATGCTCTTTTGAAGCTTTGTTGAAGCTTGGCAGGTGCACTGTGTGTGTGTAGATATCTAATACCCGCAATTTCTTTAAAACAAAGCGAAGCTAAAGCTGGATTAAAGCCTCTTAAAAGCTTTAGGTGCTCCAATCGAGCTTTGCCATAGACTTCTATGGAGGCTTTGAAGCACCACTAAAGCTACATGGGGTATAATTTTTGAAGCAAAGCCAAAGCTAAGCAAACACAAGGTGTAAACAGGAATGTAAGCTAACTATTTTATTTAGTGACAGGAGCTTTGAATGGCGTTCAGAGAGCTTTAACAAAGCGTGTCCAAAGCCATGTTTTGAAGCAAGTGTAAACTAGCCCTTAATGTAGTTTACCAAGCAGTAAAATAACTTTGATCCAAGCTCTCCCATATCTCTCTAGCTGGCATTCCAAAATCGCAACTAAGATTCTAAAGTTAGCTTTTAGGGCCAGTTCACACTGGGAACATGATCCGCATTCCTGTGCAGTTGAGGGCGGTGCGATTTGAACCCATTAATTTTGGATGGGTTGAATTAACACCACACTGCAGCAAAAGTAATGCATGCACTACTTTAAAAACACAGAGCAACCAGATCACATAGTACTTCTGTATTTCTGCACTGCATTTGCAACATCATTAACTTAACTTTAACACCTGCTGCAGATCGTAACTGCGGTGCAGGAAATGCGCACGGAGCATTGATTTCCAGCACTGCATTCTGGGGCTTCAAAGCGCACCGCAGTTACGATCTGCAGCGGGTGTTAATGTTAAGTTAATGATGTTGCAGACGCAGCGCAGAAGTACCATGTGATCCGCTTGCTCTGTAAAAATGGGTAGGGATAGCCCGGGCAGCCACACACCTCTCTTCCTATTTTTGCAGTATGCTTTGCGTCTGGATGGGCCTTTCCTCAGCCTGCATATTCACTAGCCAGCAACATCAAACCCATTGGACCTTGACAGTCTGAGCGGGGACCCTTAAGCATTTACCCAGTAGCTCTGTGTTTTTAAAGTAGTGCATGTGATGTTGCTGTGGTCCGTTGCCATTCAAAATGAATTTTTTTTTTTTTTTTTTTTTTTTTTTAGCAAAGACTGCTGTTTACATTCATGTCTGGCAGGCAGCCAAGATCAATTCTCATAGAAAAAAAAGATTTTTCTGCTTCTGTTCTGAACATTGAAAATTATTCTCTCCAAAATGTCTATAGATACAGAGGTGAATGAGGTCTTGTTTTAAAGTTCACGTTACAGTGCCCCTTTGCCTGGACTGTGGGCATGAAATATCTTCATCTTCTTAACAAACAGTTAAAGTGCTTTAAAACAAGCTTTCGCTGACCTGTGGAGCTAATTATGCTGTGAAGTAATTCCTCTTCAAAGATCACAACATAGACTTTAAAGTCGAATTTCAGTTGATTGTAAATCAGCAGTGTAAATTCTGATAATTACATCCCCTGTACCATTTTTTTCATCCCATTGTAGTGCAATTAGGCACAGCCTACATTGAGAGTGGCAAACTCTGCTTTGAATTCAGATGCAGTGCAGCAGTGTTGCCACACCATCAAGGGAAGCTGTGTAGGTGAACTTCTCTTGCAGGCTCAGTGGGTATATTTAGGATCATTTTTGGGTTGTAGGGGGGTGTTCAAATGCAGATGCACTTAGAATCTAGTGCTGCAGCACATGTTTTTGAATGGGAGACCATAGTTGTACTTTTATGCACATTGTATGGACACAGGAGGATTTTTCTATTAGGTACATTGTGATGTGCCAGTGTGTGCATAGCAGCCCTTGACCAGAAACACATGTTATGCCCTGTACACACGATCAGACATTGATCGGACGTTCGAACAAGAAAATCCATGGATTTTTTCTGACGAATGTTGGCTCAAACTTGTCTTGCATACACACGGTCGCACAAAGTTGTCGGAAAATCCGATAGTTCTGAACGCAGTGACGTAAAACACGTACATCGGGACTATAAACGGGGCAGTGGCCAATAGCTTTCATCTCTTTATTTATTCTGAGCATGCGTGGCACTTTGTGCGTCGGATTTGTGTACACACACGATCGGAATTTAAACGATTGGATTTTGTTGTCGGAAAATTTTATATCCTGCTCTCGAACTTTGTGTCGGAAATTCCGACGGAAAAAGTCCGATGGAGCCCACACACAATCAGAATTTCCAACAACACAATCCGATCGCACTTTTTCCGTCGGAAAATCCGACCGTATGTACAGGCCATTGCTGTAGATGGTATCCATTCACCATATGTATTGTCAGACGCCAGGTACTTATGAAGGTGTTAGTTATATGCCTTTAATGACTTTATGGGTGCACAGATAATTAATCTCTGATATTGTCTGAAATCCTAATGTTTTCAGGCTCCTGCTGTCTGCCTAGATGGCATCAGGGGGAGGGGGCAGGAGCAGGAAGCAGCACAGACAGGAACTGACACTTCCAGGTTTTCTCAAATACCTACTTATGTTTCATGGGTTACAACATGAGAGAAAAAAAAAAAACTTAAAAAAAAAATAAAAATGGGGAAACATACGTATGCTAATTATTCTGTACTGCTGCAAGGTTTTCAGTTAAATTTGAGATCTGATGGCAAGGTCTGTTTAACTCAGAAATGTGTAACTGATTGGCAAAACTCTCTTAGGTATTCCGCCCACCACCCAGTGGCACAAGATTATGTGTTGTGGCCACCAATGTGGCAGAAACTTCTCTCACTATCCCTGGGATAAAGTATGTGATTGACTGTGGTAAAGTGAAGAAGAGATTTTATGACAAAGTGACTGGTGTATCTACTTTCCGTGTCGAATGGACATCGCAAGCCTCAGCTGATCAGAGAGCTGGAAGAGCAGGACGTACAGAACCTGGTCACTGCTACAGGTTTGTGCTGTTTTTTTTTTTTTTTTTTTTTTTTTTTTTTACTATTAATCGATAATTAAGAATTTACAGCCTGAATCTCTAGGACTACAGCAGTCCTTCCCAATCAATGACTCAGACGCATGTTACTCTCAGCTACATTTGATATTGCAATAACTGCTGCATTCAATACTTAGCACAATGATAGCCTAGTTTACACAAACAGATGATTTTATCAAATAAAATTGTCTGTTTTTGTTACATTATTGCTAGCAAAGTTGTTTTTATGTTACTTTTTTTGTTAACACTTATTGGGAGACACAGCAGACTTCTGGAGTATAAGACTTCATGCACACGAGACGCTGGTGCAAACTCTGCTGAACACATGTTTTTAAAAGCTGAAACCGCCGTTTAGAAACGCCCGTTTTGCCGCATTTGCATGCCGCGTTTAGCGGCGTTTTACTGCGTTTGCGTCTAGAAGCATCTGCAGAGCAGAGAATGACATTTTGAGACCCAAATTTGGGGCCCCGTATCTCAGGGCCACTTGGTGCTAGGAACCCCAAATTTGGTGTGCTAACACAGTGGAACTAACACGACAACATTCTTAGCACTAAGTGGCCCCGAGATATGGGGCCCCAAAGTCGGGTCGCAAAATGTCATTCTCTGCTGCATTAAAGTGCTTGACATTTTGCGACCCGACTTTGGGACCCCATATCTTGGGGCCACTTGGTGCTAGAAACCCCAAATTTGGAAATGTTGTAGTACCAGTTCCACTGTGTTTGCACACTAATTTGGGGTTCCTAGCACCAAGTGGCCCCAAGATATGTGACCCCAAAGTCAGGTCGCAAAATGTCATTCTCTGCTGCAGAAGAGTGCTTGACATATTGCGACCCGACTTTGGGGCCCATTATCTCAGCGCCACTTGGCTAGGAATCCCAAATTTAGATATGTTGTAGTGCCCGTTCCACTGTGTTTGCACACCAAATTTGGGGTTCCTAGCACCAAGTGGCCCCAAAATATGGGGCCCCAAAGTCAGGTCGCAAAATGTCATTCTCTGCTGCAGTTTAACATCATATTTCTGTGTTTTCTGGTCCAAAAAATAGGGTTCCTTTAAAAACACTTATAAACGTGACTAAACGCGGTACCGACGTTTAGCCACATTTAGCATCTGAAACATGGAAAACGTTTGCGTCTGAACCCATTTTTTTGGTTAAACACAACTGCCTAAAAACACAAAAAACAAGACTGTGTACATGAACACATAGGATAACATTGAATGAGTTCAGGGGCAGTTGAAAAAAGTGTCCAACTGCCTCCGAACGCGCGTTTAACAGCGTCTCGTGTGCATGAGGCCTAAGCCCTAACCCATATGATAGATAGGCAGAAATTGCTCCTGGAAAGCTAGCAGTATTTTCTTGATCTTTTTTCAACCCAGAGATACATTGCTTTAAATGCTCTGCATCCTTGGGCATGTCTGCTAATCTATGAAAGTTCTCGTTATTCTGATTCAGACACAATTAGCAACATGTAATGCTGCTTTCTACCCCCCCCCCCCCCCCCGCAAGCTTCCTTTATTTTCTTTTTCTAATGGCAGAAAAGGAACCCTCTACCTCTTTAGCCAACTTTGTTCGGTTTTGGTGCATATTTGAGAGAGGACTTGTCACTTCTTGCTGCCATTGATCTCTGCTGATAACCAAGAGACTGCAGGGGGAGCATTGTTTCTGGACTGTGATTATCAGCATTTCTGGGTTACCAAGGAATGGAGGGAGGCGAAATAGTTTCCAACATGTAACTCTTCTCCCATGCATGGGCTGTTTTAACCAATCAACTTTCAGGCTGGGTGAACAAAATTCTGAGTTCTCTCTGCATGTCCAGGTAAGTGGACCTCACTCATACATCTCCAGGAAAAAGTTCCCTCTGTTAGAGGTCGACCGATATATCGGCCGATTTTTGGCATTGTTTAATCGGCATTGGCCGATTGTGCTGATAAAAAAGACCAATTTAAAACTTCAGCGTGACTTGCAAATAACTTCTGTAATAGAAGTCAGTGCAAGTTGCCTGAAGGCTTCCTGTGTCTCTCCTATCTGGGCAGCCTGCCAAGTCTGAGAAAAGAAGCAAAGAGATACAATGTTTATACTTCTCACCTGACTGAACTCTGTGTGTAGGGGTTCTCAGGTTAACCATTTAAAGACTAAATCTTTTCTGCCACTTATTGCTTACAAGTAAAAATCTTGTATTTTCTGCTAGAAAATCACTTAGAACCCCCAAACATTATATATATTTTTTTTAGCAGAGACCCTAGGGAATAAAGTGGCGGTTTTTGCAATATTTTATGTCACACGGTATTTGCGCAGTGGTCTTTCAAACACAATTTTTTGGGGAAAAAATTACACTTTAATAAATTTAAAAAAGAAACTAAGCAGTAAAGTTAGTCCATTTTTTTTCGTCCAAAAGTTTTGATTACCTGTTTTTGTGTATTTAATATTTAAGATATCGTTTTTTTATCTAAATAATACAGACAATAATACAGACAAGTGAACTGATTGGTGGTTTGTTTCGTTTAATGTTTAAATGTAAGACATTTTTTGTATCACTTATTACTTAAGGCAGCTTTCACACTGGAGTGGGCAGGCGTTGATGGTAAAACGCTGCTAGTTTTAGCGGCGCTTTACCGTCATTTTATCGGTGCTATTCGGCCGCTAGCGGGGCACTTATAACCCAGCTACCGGCTGATGAAGGGGTTAAATGCGCCTGTGTAGCGCTGCTGACGAAGTGTTTCGGCAGCAGTGCCCATTCATTTCAATGGGCAGGAGTGGTGGAGGAACGTTATACACTGCTCCAAAGATGCTGCTTACAGGACTTTTTTTAACATCCTGCCAGCGCATCACCTCAATGTGAGAGCACTCGGGCTTTCAAACAGACTTCAGGGGAGCCGTTTTGCAGGCACTTTACAGGCGCTATTTTTAGCCCAGAAGTGCCTGAAAAACGCCCCAGTGTGCTAACTGTTAGATTTTATGACATGAAGGGGGGAAAAAAAAAAACGGCCTAACATATCAGCCCAAAAAAATCGGCATCATATATTGGCCATCGGCCGCCGTGATTTCTAAATATCGGCATCGGCCAGAGAGAAACCCATATCGGTCGACCTCTACTAGCCTCTGCATTTCTACAGTCTGCGTATGCCAGGCAGATTTTTGGTATTCACCAGTTTGCGTCTCCTGCATTTCAAAGGCCTGGAAAAATGTCTTTTTCCACCAATTACAAGGTTGAAATCGCCTCCTACTCTCACCACAATTTCTTCACCACAAATCTTCATCATCTTCAGTGCCTTTTCATACTTTCCAAAGCCTTGCATGATCTTGCCAGAGGGTAATTGGCCCTACTATACTTGACCTCCAGTGTCTCAACTACTACGTGTGTCACTGTCAGCATTTTCTTCACTTTTCCATAGGGTACTAACACTTTAAGCACGCAGAGTCTTCTCAAAGATAATCCTGTTCTCTGGGGATACCTCTGATTCCTTTTTTAGATGATTTTCTCATCAAGGTGTAGACCTATCAGGAGACCTTGCCCAGACTTTGAAGTCTTTTTGAACATCTTGAAGAGGTTTGAATGGATCACAGACTTCCAGAAATGCTCCCTGAATTCTTCTCGCGCACCTGGAATTACCCTGTTTTTGTTTTTTTTAGACACCTTAGCAAGAGTTGCATGCAACCTGTCATGATGTTTGCCCCTGCATGCAAGTTCCTGGCCTGATGATGTCCTTCTAGTCTCTTTGACGAGTATCATGGCCAACCTCTTTAGAGGGTTGTTCTCACCTAGTGGAACAAAGCAACTTTCTTCCTTTTTAATAGCGGCTCTATTCTCCCTTGGTGTCTCTTAGTTGATCTTTCCTCCCTCTCGAGTGAAAGATTTTTCCTCGGTTTTGCAGGGGCCTTGTGCTATCTGCCATCCTTTTAATTGTTTTGCTCTTATGCTAAGGAGTCAGCCTTTCTCACATTTAATGTGCTACAGGCTTTCAGGGCTTCTGTTGACTTTACAACCTCATTCCATAGACTGGGTACTCTGTTCTATTCTCAAAGCTCTTCCCCAAGAGTTTCTCTACATTTAAGGATACCAGGGGTGGAATCACTGGACCGACACTTGGGCTTATATTATTAGGGGGTCAACTTGCTTGTTTTTCTTGTCAATACTCATCCAAGTTGAGTAGTTAGTCAATCCTGGTCCTTTAATCAATAAATGTCAACTTCCCAAGTGTACAAGTCTGCCTAACTGGTCGTCGTTTACCAAGTTTATCATACCAACACATGGCTTTGACTGATGTCAGTATGGCTGCAATGTAATATAGATGGTTGTGTGATTCCCCCTAGTCGGACTGCAGTCTGACCTAAGGCATTTTTATACATAGAGTTCTACTGTATGACCAATAACTCTTCAAAAAAAGGATTTACAGCCCGTACAAGAATCTTTTTTTTTTTTTTTTTTTTGCTCTTTAGTTTTCTGATATTATCTAAACCAGTTGTATTATACTAATACACCCTTCACTTATGATGTTATCTGTGTAGTTGTTGTGACAACCTCTGTCACAGTGGGGATTGACAGAGGTGTTCGTGTGTCTGTATACTGTGTATTGCTTAAAATCCATGTTCTTGTTATCCCGTTTAATTATGCCTTTGCTTCCTATCTACAGGTTATATTCATCAGCTGTCTTCAGTGATTTTGAACAATTTTCTCAACCTGAGATGACTAGGCGTCCCGTTGAAGATCTAGTTCTTCAAATGAAAGATTTGAATATTGAAAAGGTAAAATAGGAAAAAAGCAGCAATTTGTTTAAATGGAAATCAGGTCATCTTTCGGCAAATGGACTTTAACTAGTAAATTGCAATGCTGTTCAATGTGGTTGGATGGATCACAAAAGTACTGTTAAAGGGCCTGTAACTTGAGTCTCTTTGAAATAATTTAGTCTTAAAAAAAATATATAAATAATAACAATACTGAAATGCCTATTTCTTTTTCAGGTAGTGAATTTCCCATTCCCTACACCTCCCTCTTCCGATGCCCTGATTGCTGCAGAAGAATTGCTAATCTCTTTGGGAGCATTGCAGGAGCCTCCAAAAACTGGCAGGTATGCTTACAGTCTTGCTTCTGGAAATGAGCAGACTACAATATTGACAGACTTAAAGTGTTATTAATCCCACAACAGTAAAATCAGTTTATATATGCAGTAAAGCATGCTTTGTTATACTCACTGTGGAACCTAAGGGGTTAATCCTCTGCATTGTGTATTAAGGCTGCATGATCCTGTCTTCTCTGATCCTCCCCTTCTTCAACTGACTCCAATCCATTTCCTGATAGAACAGAGCATTATGGGGCAGGCTGCACATGCTCAGTTTGGTGTGTCTTGCTAGAGTGTTTTTTTTCTTTTCTTTTTTTGGGAATGTGCATGTGATCAGCACAGGGCCAATCAGCATTGTCAATACAGAGGGTCAGGGGTCCTGCAGTCTTATAATTTAGGGAAAAACTCCTTTTACTAGCTTTACCCAGACACTGAGACAAGTCACAAGACAAGCTCTATCGGCTGATGAGAAAAGGTACTTAGCAGTTTATATTTACTAAAATAATTGCATTTCCCTGTTCTGTGTACTGTGGGAGACCAGATATAGTGAATGTAGGGTCCTGGGTTTAGTAACACTTTAACGCAGAGCTTTTGTTTTTCTTGGTTTGTAATAATGTGGGTTAGGGTTCATGCACACTGCAACTGCAGCTCAAAAAAGCTCATTTTACAGGCATTTGAGCTTTTAGTTCTCTGCCTAAAAGCGTGAAGAAGCTTGTGCTTTTTTGTGCTCTTTTGCACGTTTTTATTGAGCTTCTTTGAGCTTTTTTGAGCATAAGCATTATTTTTTTCACAAACCCTCACCTCAGCTAATTTTTCCTACTTTTTTGGGCGTTTTCAAGCTATTTTGAGCTTTTTTGCACTTGTTAATGCTTTTTCCGAGTTTGAGTTTCCAGGTAGAACAAGAGAGCTTCAAAAAGCCTGTAGGAGCGGCTTCTTTGAGATGCAGTGTGCATGGAGTACTTGAGGTGGAACTTTTTCAAACAAACAAACCTTTAGCAACCCACCACAAAGCTACCTTTTGAAACAAGTACATTTTCTAACTAGACACACCTATTCATATTGCTGCTGTCTTATTGTTTACTGGCAGTTGAGAAGGGCAAATCATCTGTTTCAATAGACAAATTAATTTAAAGGAACTTGTCCACATCAAATTGTCATTTCTGTAGGCAATAATCTCACAGATAAAAAGTACTTCTGTCCCAGTTATTGTATAAATATATTAAAATCTCTGTTGCAAGGAAGAACTTGATAATCATTCAGGAAAATGTGCATTTTTCCAAGAAAACCCATTTAAGTTATGAGGTTAGAGGTTCTGGAGCATGCATTTGAACCATGCATTTGAACCATGCTTTAGATGTCCTATTTTTACACTGACTTTGATTAGTGCATTTCATCAGCAAGTAAAGCAATAATGAACACTAGGCTGCTTGCATGCTCTAAACTACAATAATTGCTTTCACACCTTCTCTATATTGCCATCAGTGGGTTTTAATATGTACATTTTCTTTTTATTATTGCAGATTAAATTATCTACAGAAGGCTAAACTCAGCAGTCCAATCACTCCCCTAGGAAGGACCATGGCATCATTTCCAGTAGCTCCACGCTATGCTAAAATGCTTGCGCTGGGAAAACAGCATGACTGCTTACCGTACGTTATTACTATAGTGGCAGCTATGACCGTGAGAGAACTGTTTGAAGAGCTGGACAGGTGGGTGAGCAACAACTGTTTTAATAAGCTCATACCTCTTTATTGGTGTGTGGCAAGTATGTTGTTTGTAGTCAATATCCCACATAATTGGGTAATAACAATACATTATTCTTTGAACCATTATATTCCGAAAGGCCCAATTTTTCGTGATGATGATGTATATCTGTTCTCATAATGAATGTTGCAGAATGTGTGGTCCCAGACCAAACCTGACCGTCCAATAGTCCTTATGTGGAAATCTTAATTATACAATCAAACATTTATTACAGGATGCACCCATCACACTGGCATCCTGAAGCATTATAGGTTTTGTAGAGAGAGAGAGAGAACGATAGAAGCTGCTTCCTTCAAGTTTTCTTTACTTCATTTTTATATGGTCTATTTACAGAGCATGCAGGGAAGGTAGATGAGTCTGTGCTCCTACTGGCTAGAAGTACAAATCTTTTTCCTATGTAATATTTTATATATGCCTGAATAAAAAAATTATTTAAAGTTTTCTTAGTCCTGAGTATAATACAGAAAATAGAAAAAAACGCAGTGTATTCCTTTTAACAACAATTGAGATAATTTATTGGCCAAAGATGTGGATTACATTTCTTTCAATCATTCTACTGAGTTACATTGTAAAAAGGAGCAGTGATACAGAATCTCTATGTAGCATTGCAAAGCTGGAAGCAGAGCCTGCACATGCATTGAGTAAAAATGGGTGCTCCTTTGTACCTAATATAACTACATTTATTTTTAACACTTATGCCGCGTACACACGAGCGGACATTACGGCGGACTTTGCCCGGCGGACTGGATTTCGTCGGACAATTCGATGTGTGTGGGCTCCAGCGGACTTTGTTTTCTCAAAAGTTGGACGGAATTAGATTTAAAACTTGTTTTAAATTTATCCGTTGAAATCGAGTCCGGTCGAAAAGTCCGCCGTCTGTATGCTAGTTCGACGGACAAAAAGCCACGCTAGGGCAGCTATTGGCTACTGGCTATGAACTTCCTTGTTTTAGTCCGGTCGTACGTCATCACGTACGAATTCGACGGACTTTGGTGGATTGTGTGTAGGCAAGTCCGTTCATTCACAAAGTCCGTCGGAAAGTACGTCGAAAAGTCCGCCGGGCAAAGTCCGCCGTAATGTCCGCTCGTGTGTACGCGGCATAAAGTGATTGCAAGGGCTCAATTTTTTACCTTAAAATAAAAAAGTGGTTCATACTTATTTGCTCTGTGCAAACATATTGCACAGAGGGCCCCTTGTCTCCTCTTTTGGGGTCCCCTGCCTGCGCGGTCTGCTCCACCTGTTCTGCATGTGCCACCATAGCAAGCCGCTTGCTCTGGGGGCACATGTGCGAGCACGCTCCCAAGCTGGGCTATAGCGTTTATAGTCACACAGTGCGGCTCGGCTCTGCTCCTGTCTCACTGGATTTGATTGACAGCAGCAGCAGGAGCCTACGGTTCCTGCTGCTCTCAATCTGTCTTGTGAGACCAGTATAAACTCAAACAAGTATTAAGAGAGGTGGGTGGGGGGGACAGCTAGTGGAAATGTTTTTACCTTAATACAGGTAAAGCATTTAGGTAAAAAACCTTTCTTTTCTCGGACATCACGGGACACAGAGCCACAGTAATTACTGATGGGTTATAGGGTATCACTAGGTATTGGACACTGGTCACACCCTAATCAGGAAGTTCAACCCCCTATATAACCCCTCCCCTTCCAGGGATACCTCAGTTTTTACGCCAGTGTCTTAGGTGTTGGACGTGCAAGGATGTCCTGTGCTGAAGCTCCAAAAGGAATATCCTAAGATCCTATACTGGGGCAAGCCAGGCGACCGGATCCATTCAAAGTGTCTTTTCATGGCCGAATTGGATGGTACCCGGGCCTCGTGTCCGAAGAAACGAGGTTTTACCTGTAACGCTTCTCTTTTTAGAGAGCTGGACCCGCGGATCAGAAAATGGCTTTAAACTTCCTAATTTCTGGCGAGGTGCTTTACAGGCCCAGAACTGAAGGATCCCCCTACTGATGGGGGCCCCAGTCTCTGACGGTTTTTCACAAACGGAGCCCACCGTGAGAGGCGAAGGTTGGGTCTGTGTAAACTGAACCCTGCGGCTGGATAAGGTAAGAGGAGATTCCACAGAATTTGAATTCTAGTGGCTTTTCTCCTTTAAGGTAAATGCATGCTGTGCCTATTGTGACCACCGGGGACTGCCAAGAGTACAAACCTTCTCATGCTTGATTCTGTCTCAGCGTCCGCTGCACAGGCTCTCCCTCTGGCTCCAAAGGTAAGATGGTGGGGGGTTTTCTCTGCTGGGATGGTCCCCCCAGGCTAGGGAAAGGCTCAGGTATGCTGGAAGGCGGGTGAGACCGCACTGTCACAGCCGCCGCCGAAGCCGCATTGCAATGCAGGGCCCATCACTGCCGGCCTCCTCCTTATTCCCCCACCCCCAGCCTTCCTTCAGGCTTGTCAGGAAGGGTCGGCTCGCGCGGGAAGCGCTCGTTTTTCAAAAACGAGGGGGGGCGGGGCGTCAGCACAGCGTCAGCGTGCTCAGACGCCCACAGTGCCACAAAGCATGGCTATTTAAAGCACACTGTACAGGTGCTCTGAGCCTTA
This sequence comes from Lithobates septentrionalis, assembly GCA_037952835.1. Classification (NCBI taxonomy): domain Eukaryota; kingdom Metazoa; phylum Chordata; class Amphibia; order Anura; family Ranidae; genus Lithobates; species Lithobates septentrionalis. Next base: position 1,639,573 of record JBBDGP010000885.1, read on the forward strand.
GAGGAACACAGAGCTGACAGTCGCATGTAAGGTGGGACACAGGCATTCCCCTGGGCTGCATTTACTAAAGAACACCGGATTGGGCATTTGGTAGCAAGGCTTTTAGCCAGACTACATCGCTCAGCAGTCAGTGTTCGTTTGATACCTCACACCTTGTTGCTTTGCACTTTGGTAGAAGAGGTTCAGGTACCCCAAGAACCAGAGGCACTAGGGGGTCTCGTTCAGGTTCTGAGGACCCCCTGTCTGCTACACCATCCCCTCCTGAGGGACCAGGGGCAGCTGAACAGGGAGAGCCATTGGGGTTAGGGGCTACACTTGCTGCCGGCACTTCAGCCCCTGTGTACATTACACAAGAAGTTTTTTCCTCAACCATTACTGGATTAGAGAAAAGACTAATGGCCGTGATTACATCTTCACTTAGTGGAAGAAAACGCACAAGGCCTTCCTCTGCTCCCCAAGACCCTCAGACAGAGGAGCTCTGGGATAAAGGAGATGAATCCCTTTCAGAGGATCGGGATGGGACGGATGATTCCTCTTCGGAGGATTCAGGTGGAGAGGGACCCTCTGCGACTTCCCAAGAGGAGAAGGTCTTAGTGCAGATCCTCACTGGTTTGGTCCGCTCCACATTTAAGTTGCCCATACCTGAAACTACTACAGAAACCTCTTCTGCTTTGGGGTCACTGAAACCTTTCCAAGCAGCACATGCTTTTCCTGTTCATAATTTACTTGAAAAGCTGCTTTATTCTGAGTGGAATCACCCAGATAAGCGATTTCTTCCGCCGAAAAAGTTTTCTACACTTTATCCTATGGAAGAAAAATTTATTAAGAGGTGGGGAATACCGGCCATTGATGCGGCCATTTCCTCTGTAAATAGTAGTCTGACTTGTCCTGTAGACAACGCTCAGATGCTCAAAGATCCTGTGGATAAAAAGATGGACTTCTTATTGAAAGATGTTTTTTCCTTAGCAGGATCAGTGGCCCAACCTGCAGTAGCAGCGATTGGAGTCTGTCAATACTTAAGAGACCATGTTAAGCAGGTCATCAAAGTATTACCTGAACAGCAGGCCCAGGGGTTGGCTAACCTTCCTGCGGCTTTATGCTATGTTGTTGACGCCATCAGAGATTCTATCGTGCAGACCTCTCGCCTCTCGCTTGGGTTGGTGCATATACGTAGAATCTTATGGTTAAAGAACTGGTCAGCCGAAGCACCATGTAAGAAGCTCCTGGCTGGGTTTCCCTTTCGTGGTGAAAGGTTTTTTGGAGAGGACTTGGATAATTATATCAAGAGGATCTCCTGTGGGAAAAGCACTCTCTTACCTGATAAGAAGAAGAGTAAGCGTCCCTCTTTTAAATGGACTCTTTCCCCAGCGCCAGGGGCATCAGCCTCCAGGCAGTCACGGCGGTCTCCTCCGTCTGGGGCAAGAAATAAGAGTCAACCCCAGGGACACAAGAGATCCTGGGGGAAGAAGTCTTCTAGACAAGACACTAAGGCCTCTTCATGAAGGGGCGCCCCGCTCGCTCGAGTGGGGGGAAAGACTGCTGCAGCTCTCAGGGCCCTGGCAGAAGGACTTCCAGGACAGATGGGTAATCTCCACGGTAACCTTAGGGTACAGTCTGGAGTTCCAAGAATTTCCCTCTCCTCGTGTCCTCAGATCCGGTGTTCCCAGAGAAGCAGAAGAGAAGCAGTCGCTCCTTCTAGCGATAGAGCGACTCTTGTCGCAAGAGGTCATTGTGGGGGTTCCCACAAAGGATCAAGGATTGAGACTCTACTCCAATCTTTTTATGGTCCAAAAACCAAATGGGGACGTCAGACCCATTTTGGATTTAAGAGATCTGAATTGATTCCCGAGGATGCAGTCCTTCCGTTTGGAATCAACTCGGACAGTAGTCTCCATCCTGCAGGGAGGAGAATTTCTGACATCAATAGGCATCAGAGATACAGGCCTACCTGTGCCCATTTTTCCTGCTCAACTGAAGTGTCTGCAGGCAAAGATCACTGCTTTAACCACTTGAGCCCCGGACCATTATGCTGCCTAAGGACCAGAGGTCTTTTTCCAATTTGGCACTGCGTCGCTTTAACTGCTAATTGCGCAGTCATGCAATGCTGTACCCAAACGAAATTTGCGTCCTTTTCTTCCCACAAATAGAGCTTTCTTTTGATGGTATTTGATCACCTCTGCGGTTTTTATTTTTTGCGCTATAAATGGAAAAAGACCGAAAATTTTGAAAAAAAATGATATTTTCTACTTTTTGTTATAAAAAAAATCCAATAAACTCAATTTTAGTCATACATTTAGGCCAAAATGTATTCGGCCACATGTTTTTGGTAAAAAAAATGTCAATAAGCGTATATTTATTGATTTGCGCAAAAGTTATAGCGTCTACAAACTAGGGTACATTTTCTGTAATTTACACAGCTTTTAGTTTGACTGCCTATGTCATTTCTTGAGGTGCTAAAATGGCAGGGCAGTACAAACCCCCCCCAAATGACCCCATTGTGGAAAGTAGACACCCCAAGGAAATTGCTGAGAGGCATGTTGAACCCATTGAATATTTATTTTTTTTGTCCCAAGTGATTGAATAATGACAAAAAAAAAAAAAAAAAAAAAAATATTTACAAAAAGTTGTCACTAAATGATATATTGCTCACACAGGCCATGGGCCTATGTGGAATTGCACCTAAAAATACATTCTGCTGCTTCTCCTGAATATGGGGATACCACATGTGTGGGACTTTTTGGGAGCCTAGCCGCGTACGGGGCCCCGAAATCCAATCACCGCCTTCAGGATTTCTAAGGGCGTAAATTTATGATTTCACTCTTTACTGCCTATCACAGTTTCGGAGGCCATGGAATGCCCAGGTGGCACAAAACCCCCCCAAATGACCCCATTTTGGAAAGTAGACACCCCAAGCTATTTCCAGAGAGGCATATTGAGTCCATGGAATATTTTATATTTTGACACAAGTTGCGGGAAAGTGACACTTTTTTTTTTTTTTTTTTTTTTGCACAAAGTTGTCACTAAATGATATATTGCTCACACAGGCCATGGGCATATGTGGAATTGCACCCCAAAATACATTTAGCTACTTCTCCTGAGTACGGGGATACCACATGTGTGGGGCTTTTTGGGAGCCTAGCCGTGTACGGGACCCCGAAAACCAATCACCGCCTTCAGGATTTCTAAGGGTGAAAATTTTTGATTTCACTCTTCACTGCCTATCACAGTTTCGGAGGCCATGGAATGCCCAGGTGGCACAAAACCCCCCCAAATGACCCCATTTTGGAAAGTAGACACCCCAAGCTATTTGCTGAGAGGCATGGTGAGTATTTTGCAGCTCTCATTTGTTTTTGAAAATGAAGAAAGACAAGAAAAAACTTTTTTTTTTTTTCTTTTTTCAAATTTCAAAACTTTGTGACAAAAAGTGAGGTCTGCAAAATACTCACTATACCTCTCATCAAATAGCTTGGGGTGTCTACTTTCCAAAATGGGGTCATTTGGGGGGGGTTTGTGCCACCTGGGCATTCCATGGTCTCCGAAACTGTGATAAGCAGTCAAGAGAGAAATCAAAAATTCACGCCCTTAGAAAGCCTGAAGGCGGTGCTTGGTTTTCGGGGTTCCGTACGCGGCTAGGCTCCCAAAAAGTCTCACACATGTGGTATCCCCGTACTCAGGAGAAGCAGCAGAATGTATTTTGGGGTATAATTTCACATATTCCCATAGCATGTTTGAGCAATATATCATTTAGTGACAATTTTGTGCAAAAAAAAAAAAAAATTGTCTCTTTCCCGCAACTTGTGTCGCAATATAAAATATTCCATGGACTCGACATGCCTCTCAGCAAATAGCTTGGGGTGTCTACTTTCCAAAATGGGGTCATTTGGGGGGGTTTTGAACTGTCCTGGCATTTTATGCACAACATTTAGAAGCTTATGTCACACATCACCCACTCTTCTAACCACTTGAAGACAAAGCCCTTTCTGACACTTATTGTTTACATGAAAAAGTTTTTTTTTTTTGCAAGAAAATTACTTTGAACCCCCAAACATTATATATTTTTTTAAAGCAAATGCCCTACAGATTAAAATGGTGGGTGTTTCATTTTTTTTTTTCACACAGTATTTGCGCAGCGATTTTTCAAACGCATTTTTTGGGGAAAAAACACACTTTTTTAAATTTTAATGCACTAAAACACACTATATTGCCCAAATGTTTGATGAAATAAAAAAGATGATCTTAGGCCGAGTACATGGATACCAAACATGACATGCTTTACAATTGCGCACAAACGTGCAGTGGCAACAAAATAAATACATTTTTAAAAGCCTTTAAAAGCCTTTACAGGTTACCACTTTAGATTTACAGAGGAGGTCTACTGCAAAAATTACTGCCCTCGATCTAACCTTCGCGGTGATACCTCACATGCATGGTGCAATTGCTGTTTACGTTTGACGACAGACCGCCGCTTGCGTTCGCCTTAGTGCGAGAGCAGGGGGCGACAGGGGTGCTTTTTTTTTTTTTTTCTTTATTATTTTTTTGCTTTTTTATCTTAATTTTAAACTGTTCCTTTCATTTTTATTTTTTTTTAATCATTTTTATTGTTATCTCGGGGAATGTAAATATCCCCTATGATAGCAATAGGTAGTGACAGGTACTCTTTTTTGAAAAAATTGGGGTCTATTAGACCCTAGATCTCTCCTCTGCCCTCAAAGCATCTGACCACACCAAGATCGGTGTGATAAAATGCTTCCCCAATTTCCCAATGGCGCTATTTACATCCAGCGAAATCTAAGTCATAAAATGCTCGTAGCTTCCGGTTTCTTAGGCCATAGAGATGTTTGGAGCCACTCTGGTCTCTGATCAGCTCTATGGTCAGCTGGCTGAATCACCGGCTGCATTTTCAGGTTCCCTGTTGAGACAGGAGAGCCAGAGAAAAACACGGAAGACGGTGGGGGGCATTCCCTCCCACGGCTTGTAAAAGCAGTCTAGAGGCTAATTAGCCGCTAGGATTGCTTTTACATGAAAGCCGACCGCTGGCTGAAAAGAATGATACCAAGATGATACCTAAACCTGCAGGCATCCTTCTGGTATAACCACTCAAAGTTGTGAATGGCGTACCTGAAGACAAAAAAATGGTTAACAATAAAGCACAGTAAACGGTAAAGTATAAAAAATTGCATACCTGAAAAGCAAACATGATAAAGCATAATAACAATAAAACATTGCAGAATAGAATACAGTAAAAAAGAGCAGAACAATAGAGAGAATAGAGAGAGAGAGAACAATAAAACGACAACTATTTTTTTTTATTTTATATATATATATATATATTTTTTTTTTTTTTACACTTTTTTTGTAACTAACTTTTATAACTGTAACCGGTTCCAGGTTCGGGTCTCTCAAAATGCGATGGCATCTTGGGAGACCCTGTGAAAGTGTGCCTAGTCTGTGCAATGCTGTACCCTACGCTAATACTCAACTAGTGTATGGTAGCGTTCAAAACATTCACCAATGCAAAGACCAGGATTGTCAGGACAGGAGGGACAATAATAGCGGGTGTCACGTCTATATCCGCGCTAGCTGCAGACACAATATCTTTTTTGGGGGCGTTCGCTGGGTAGGGGTACTCGGGAGGACATAAAGAAAATGCCTCTCATGCAGCCGACTGCATTTGGTTGGGGATGTGAATGGGGGAAGTACGGGCGCTGCAGAAGCGGTGGGTTCCCAATTAGGATTGGCGAATGCAGTAGGAAGGGCACTATGGGCACGACGGGCCTGTGTTTGTCTTTTTGGTGGCAGCGGGACACTACTTGTGCTTGCCACCTCACCAGCTTGAACTGCACTTATGGGACTCGCCACGTCACCAAGTGTTACTGCAGTGCTGGTTTGACTACGACCGGGGTGTACTAGGCCGCTGGCGCTTGCCAGTTCACCAAAACCCTACCAAAAAATCTGTTAGCGATCGCAGGGATCAGGCCTGACTCTGCGAACGCTGCAGTTATGCGTTTTAGTCTTTTGTAAGTGACAGTGATCGATCGATACTGCACTTGGGTGGGCTGGGCCGGGCGGAGGGGCAAAACGCAGGTGCTAGCAGGTATCTGGGCTGATCCCACTAACACTGCGTTTGTGAGAACCCTAAACTGCTGGGGATGCTAGTATAGATCTGATCGGATCAGATATTGATCCGTTCAGATACTATACCACTAAGGGTGGTGTACAGTGCGTGCGTGGGTGTTAGCGGTACTGGCGCTAACCTGACGCTGCCTGGGGCTGGTGCTTGCCAGTTCACCAAAATACTACCAAAAAAACTGTTAGCGATCGCAGGGATCAGGCCTGACTCTGTGAACGCTGCAGTTATGCATTTAGTGTTTTGTAAGTGTCAGTGATCGATCGATACTGCACTTGGGTGGGCTGGGCCGGGCGGAGGGGCAAAACGCAGGTGCTAGCAGGTATCTGGGCTGATCCCGCTAACACTGCGTTTTTGGGAACCCTAAACTGCTGGGGACGCTAGTATAGATCTGATCGGATCAGATATTGATCCGTTCAGATACTATACCACTAAGGGAGGCGTATTCTGCGTGCGTGGGTGTTAGCGGTACTGGCGCTAATCTGACGCTGCCTGGGGCGACGCATATCACCGCCGGGCGATCAGGGGGCTAAACCTTTATTCGGTAATAAACGGCGGGTGCCCTGACACTATAAAAAATAAACAAACTAACCAGCGTCAACCGTAACGGTTATACGGTGATCAGTGGTGAAAGGGTTAACTAGGGGGCAATCAAGGGGTTAAAACATTTATTCGGTAGTATATGGGGGTCCCTGACGCTATAAAACGCTGACGGCGAACCTAAATATTTATGTCCCTAACTAGCGTCACCAGCGACACTAATACAGCGATCAGAAAAATGATCGCTTAGTGACACTGGTGACAGGGGGTGATCAAGGGGTTAAAACTTTATTAGGGGGGGTTAGGGGGGTACCCTAGACCTAAAGGGGGGTAATACTCACTGTCCCAACACTAACTGTCACAAACTGACACCAATGCAGTAATCAGAAAAAAAAAAAAAAAACTGCTGGTGTCAGTTTGTGACAGGGGGGGGGGGGGGGTGATTGGGGGGGGATCGGGGGGCGATCAGGGGGGGGATCGGGGTGTTTTGTGTGCCTGGCATGTTCTACTGTGTGTGTGTGTGTTGGTGCACTCACATTGATGTCTTCTCTCCTCGGGCCGGAACGGAAAATACCGAGCCGAGGAGAGATGACATCATTTCCTTTGCTGCTGTTTAGCATACAGCAGCAAAGGAATGATTCGATTGGCCGGCGGCGATCGCGAGGGGGGGGCCACGAACGGATGGTCTCCCCCTCACCACCGATCGCCGGGGCACAAAGGACGACCGCCTCGGGCACCGGGGGGGGGGTCCGATCGGACCCCCCACCCGCGGAAGGCAAATCACGTACACTGTACGTGATTTTGCCTGTCCGCGCCACTTTGCCGACGTACATCGGCGTGAGGCGGTCGTCAAGTGGTTAAGGGAGCTGATTTTGACAGTCAGGACCAAGAAGGGTCCTTCTGTCCGCCTTTGTATAAGGCTGCTGGGGAAGATGGTGGCTTCATTCGAAGCAGTTCCCTATGCGCAGTTCCAGGCAGGACTGTTGCAACACAGTATTCTGTCGGCCTGGAACAAGGAGGTGCAGGCATTAGACTTTCCAATGCACCTGTCGCATGCGATGCGTCAGAGCCTCAGTTGATGGCTCATACCCGAAAACCTGCAGAAGGGGAATTCCTTCCTACCGGTTGCCTGGGATACTCTTGCAGGCAGGACGGATGCGCTGGTGATCCCGTGGCAGCAGCTCTCACTGATGTATGCATTCCCTCCTATTCTGCTACTGCCACGGCTCCTTCGCAGGCTCAGGCAAGAAGGGAAGTCGGCACTTCTGGTGGCCCCCATGTGGCCCAGAAGAACTTGATAAGCAGAAATAGCAGGGATGACGGTGGGTTCCCGGTGGACCCTACTGGTACGACCAGACCTGTTATCTCAGGGTCTAGTATTCCAGCCTGCCTTACAAACGCTAGATTTGATGGGTGGGCTATTGAGACCCACGTTCTGAAAAGTCGTGGGCTTTCAGGTCCTGTCATATCTACTTTGATCAATGCAAGGAAGCCAGCTTCCAGAATGATTTATCATAGAGTCTGGAAAGCTTATGTATCCTGGTGTGAATCCAGGGGTTGGCATCCCAGGAAATATGTCATAGGTAGAATTCTTGATTTTCTACAATTAGGATTAGAGATGAAGCTGGCCTTGAGTACCATCAAGGGCCAGGTCTCGGCCTTATCAGTGTTGTTTCAACGGCCGCTTGCTTCGCATTCTCTGGTCCGAAACTTCATGCAGGGGGTGATGCGTCTTAATCCTCCGGTTAAGGCGCCCCTAAACCCCTGGGACTTGAACTTGGTTCTATCGGTGTTACAGAAACAACCTTTTGAACCAATACGTCAGATTCCTTTAGTCTTGCTGACGAGGAAACTAATATTTCTGGTAGCCATCTCTTCTGCTAGAAGAGTGTCAGAAATAGCAGCTCTTTCCTGTAAAGAGCCTTACTTGATTATACACAAGGATAGAGTGGTACTGCGCCCTCATCCTAGTTTTCTACCGAAGGTGGTTTCAGAGTTTCATCTAAACCAAGACATTGTTCTGCCTTCCTTTTTTCCAGATCTCTGTTCTTCGGAAGAAAGGTCACTACATTCTTTGGATGTAGTAAGAGCAGTCAAGACCTATCTGGAGGCAACCGCTCAGATTCGCAAGACGGATGTCTTGTTCGTGCTGTCAGAGGGTCCCAATAGAGGACAGGCAGCGTCAAAAGCGACCATTTCTAAATGGATTCGACAGTTGATTATTCAAGCTTACGGTTTGAAACGGAAGGTTCCCCCGTTTCAGATCAAGGCACATTCCACAAGGGCTATTGGTGCTTCTTGGGCAGTGCATCACCGGGCCTCTATGGCTCAGATCTGCAAGGCCGCAATCTGGTCTTCAGTTCATACATTCACCAGATTCTATCAGGTGGATATGAGAAGGCATGAGGATATCGCCTTTGGGCGTAGTGTGCTGCAGACAGCGGTACAAGGTCCTCAGGTCTAATAGCACCCTACCGGGTTGTGATTCCCCCCCCCCCCCCCTCAGTTGGCAATGCTTTTGGGACATCCCATCAGTAATTACTGTGGCTCTGTGTCCCGTGATGTCCGAGAAAAGAAAATAGGATTTTTTATTACAGCTTACCTGTAAAATCCTTTTCTTTCGACGGACATCACGGGACACAGAGGTCCCGTCCTTCTTCTAATACACCTATATTGCTTTGCTACAAAACTGAGGTATCCCTGGAAGGGGAGGGGTTATATAGGGGGTTGAACTTCCTGATTAGGGTGTGACCAGTGTCCAATACCTAGTGATACCCTATAACCCATCAGTAATTACTGTGGCTCTGTGTCCCATGATGTCCGTCGAAAGAAAAGGATTTTACAGGTAAGCTGTAATAAAAAATCCTATTTTTGACATTAGAATCGCTTTACCACACATAAATAAAATAAGATAAGATGCACATTAAGCTCATCTCTTTAAAAAAAGTATTTTGAAAAAAATGTTTCTTTTTAACCACTTGCTTGCTGGGCACTTATACCCCCTTCCTGACCAGGCCAATTTTCAGCTTTCAGCGCTCTCACACTTTAAATGACAATTGCGTGGTCATGCAACACTATACCAATATGACATTTTTATAATTTTTTTTCACACAAATAGAGCTTGCTTTTGGTGGTATTTAACTACTTCAATACAGGGCACTTGCACTCCCTTCCTGTCCAGGCCATTTTTCAGTTCTCAGCGCTGTCACACTTTGAATGACAATTGCGCGGTCATGCTACACTGTAACCATGTGAAATTTTTATCATTTTCTTCACAAAAATAGAGCTTTCTTTTGGTGGTATTTTAATCACTTCTGGGTTTTTTATTTTTTCCTAAAAAAAAAAAAAAAAAGTTTTTCTTAGTTTCTGTCAGTAAATTTTGTAAATAAGTAATTTTTCTCCTTCACTGATGTGCGCTGATGAGGCGGCACTGATGAGGTGGAACGAATATGCCGTACTGCTGGGCACAGATAGGCCGCACTGCTGGGCACCGATAGGAGGCACTGGTGGGCACAGATAGGCGGCACTGATGGGTATTGATGGGCAGTAGTGATAGCCAGCATTGACTGGCATCACTAATGGGTACTGATTGCTTACACTTGTGGGTACTCACTGCTGGCACTGGTGGGCACACTGCTTTATTGTAATGAGGGCACTGATTATCAGTGCCCTGATTACATGCCTAGATGTCCTCTGTGAGGAGATGCCGCTGATCGGCTCTCCCCTCCTCACACTCTGTCACTGTGAGGCGAGGAGAGCCAATTACCGGCATCTCCGTGTTTACATGTGACCGGCTGTGATTGGACACAGCCGATCACATAGTTAAAGAGCTTTACAGAGATCGGGGTCACGCTGTGTCCTACCAACACGGCGCGTGCAAGAGCGGCCGTTCTGGGCACCGTCATATGACATCCACCCAGAACGAGAGCCGCACCAACCCGCCGTCATGAGTTTTTTTTTTTGTTTGTTTTTTTTTGCTAAACTAACAAAAATATTTTGAACTTGGTGGCACTGATAAAGCTGCGCTGATGGGTGGCACTGATGGGGCGGCATGGAGATGTGGCACTGAATGGCGGCACTGATAGGCGCTGGTAAGCAGCACTGATAGGCAGCACTGATAAGTGACACTGATGATGAGGCACTGATGGTCACTGGTTGGCAGCACTAGTGGGCACTAAGGGGACTGATGTCCCTCTAACACAAGCCGGTTAACGCCTTTCTTCTTTTCTTCACGCTGACAGCGTGAGGGGAAAAAAAGGCGCTAACCGGCTTCTGCTTACTTCCATAAACAGCTGTCATTGGCTGACAGCTGATCACGTGGTAAAGGGCCCGCTGTGTTTGGCCCTTTACCCCAATCTGTGATCAGCCGAGTCCTAAGGACTCAGCGATCACAGGACCCCCTCGACATTTTAAGCCCTTGCTGTAGCCGTCTTTTGGCTAAACCGTGGTCGCCAAGTGGTTAAAAAATAAGGTGTTCTTACTTATCTGTGAAGGGGGGGGTGGTTAATGATAGGCACATAGCATGCATGTATGCTGATAATGTACGCTAAGTCTAGGCCTATAGATGCACATGCTCTTGATGCACTATGTAGCCAGGAATGTCAGGGTCTTTTCCTTGTTCCTTTTACTCTTTTATTGACATTTACTGCTTCTGTGTGTACCTCCCTTCACATTGGACAAAGGTGATGAATGTGAGTTAGGACAGGTTCACTCCAAAAAAACGCGCTCCAGATCCATTCCGGATGCATTTCAGAGTCTTGTTTTCTGGGTTTTTTTTCACTGCACTAGGGTCCAGTGCAATCCAAAGCAGTATGTTCTAGTTTTTTTTCTGGACCTTTAAAGCCCTGGAACTGACCACACTGGTGTGAACTATGCCATTGGTAACCATATAACCTACTTTCCATGCATTTTTGGTGCAGAAAAAAAATGCACTGGACTGCATGTGGTGCGAACTGGACCTTAGTCCAGTGAGTGGGCAGTACACAGGGAAGTGAGCCAGGGTAAAATGTGTCGCCTTTCAGGCTGTGCAGTGTTGCAGATGTGAGTATATTCAAAAGACCGCCTGTCTGGAATTCCAAAACACTTGGTGCTTTGTATGGAGTTTTGCATTAAGGTTTTGCATTAATCTATTGAACCTCACATTTTAGCATTTGGTCTTTTTTCTTTTTTTTTTTTTTTTTCACAATTCAAGCATGATGATTTTATTTTTTGTATAAATGTGTCATATTACCCAACATAGTGCCTTTTCTTACATTCACGAAGCTTTTTGTAGTTTGTCTTGGGTGTGCTCAAAGCTTGTTTTATGAAGTTTTCCTATTAAAAATTAAAAAAAAATAGTCTTGATCAACTTTTGTAGGAAAACTACGGGACAGAAAGCCACATATACTGTCTCTAAATTCTGTAATTCTATCAATTCTGTAAGATCTCTATAGAGTTCTAAAAAAGTTTTTACATTTGTACTACCGGTATGTGTTATATTGGTAAATGTGAAAAGCATGGAAGCTGATTCGACCAAGTGGGATACAGCATTGCAAGGGTTAGAGTGGCTGACTTTCTTTTTAGGCTGTGCATGCATTAGAGGAAAAAAACTTGACACGTAGTTTTAATATTTGTAATGTCATAATTATGTGTTGTTTTTCTTTAGACCAGCGATTAGTGATGAAGAGAAAGAGACACTGAAATCCAAGAAGGCTCGAGTATTACAGATGCAGAAGATATGGGCAGGGCAGGGCCCCGCTCAAAAGCTTGGTGACTTGATGGTTATGTTAGGTAAGTATTACAGATGTCCTGATTTTTGGAGGGCAGTTGTCTTGGCATGATGGGTGGTGAGATAAAAGGGATGACAGGCTCTGTGACTGCTTTTTATCAGCTTCTCCCCCCCCTCTCAGGTCCAGTTGAGCACTCCAAGTTCTCCAAGTAAAAACTTGTCCCAATAGTCTGCAAAATGAAAAATATAAGCGATTGGTTGGTTGTTTTTAGTCTTAAAGCACTCCCAAGCAAGTTCACCTTCACAGTGATTCTATAAAGGTGACAATGAACCCCAGTGTTATTTCACATCTAAAGGACTGGAGCTCACCTTTTTGTATGAACCTCAACATGTAAGATTCTGTGAGCAATTTTATTGAGCGGAGAGTTACGGGGAAAGCATAGTCAGAATAGGATCAGCCTAAAACGGGGGGTTGGGATTGGCCAGGAGTGGAGCGACGTGGGTAAGGGAGTTACAGGGGAAGAAGAGCAGTATGTGGTGTTGTGCATTAGAGGGGGGGAATGAACTGAGATCCTTACAGTACTTTTGTTAATGTAATTGTTTCAGTAGAGCAGAATAGATGTGGAGAGTAGGAAAGTAAAGAGGAGGAGAAATCGCTACTGGAAGCAGAAACTCCTACTGGCAAATTTAAACTCTAATTTAGGCATTGTTCTTAATAGAAAACTAAATTGTGCTGAGAAAACAAAACCTGTACTTTTATGTTTGTAAGGATATATTTTAAGATCTTCTCATTATTGAGCAAATAAACAACATTTTGTCTTTTATTTGGTTTAATGTGGTGATTTAATAGTGGAATCATGCTGTATCTTTTAAATTACAAATAATAATGTGTCTCATTTTAAACTCAGGTGCAGTAGGTGCTTGTGAATACTCAGGCTTGACTCCCAAATTCTGCGAACGTAATGGCCTCAGGTTTAAAGCCATGATGGAGATAAGACGTTTAAGAGGACAACTTACCACTGCTGGTAAGCTGCACACAAGTTCACTGAAGATAAAATTGTAATCTGTGTGTCATAAGAGTTCATAGCATCTGCTTTCTTCTCTAGTGAATTCACTGTGCCCTGATGTCACCATATTCCTTGATTCTAAGATGCCACCACCTACAGAAAGCCAAGTGAACTATTTGAGGCAGATTGTGATGTCCGGTTTAGGGGATCACATTGCAAGGCGGATTCGTCCTGAAGAACTTCTCAATGAGAAGTGGAAAAATGCTTATAAGGTAGGCAAATTGTGTTACTCATAACTGTATTCTGTCCATGTCTGAGCAAAAATATCTTTTTATGTTATGTACATGCCATCCCATTACCGATTAGTATATGTGCTGGATTAAAGGGGTTGTAAAGGTTCGTGTTTTTTCACCTTAATGCATCCTTACCTGAACCCTCGAACTTGTCCCACGGGGACGCGCTGTCTCTCTGCTAGGGGGTTCTCTGCTGTTGATTGGATAGATTGATAGCAGCGCAGCCATTGGCTCCCGCTGCTGTCAATCAAATCCAATGAAGCAGCCGCCGGGGCGTGGGGGCGAGCCCTGCTATCGGCGTTTATGGATGCTGGATTCAGGAGCGTGCCCGCAAGGAAGCGCTCTCCCAGGGGGTTATCTGATGTGGGAAGGAGCCGAGAGAGCCGCCGAGGGACCCCAGAAGACGAGGATCGGGGCCACTCTGTGCAAAATGAGCTGCACAGTGGAGGTATGATATGTTTGTTATTTAAAAAAAAAAAAAAAACTAACCTTTAGTGTCACTTTAACCTGAACTTAGAAATTTATAGGAGATTCATGTGTTTTCCTCATATGTATTTTGGGAATTGATTTTCCAAGTACATATGAGGACAACAAAGTTAATGACTTTAAACCTCTTCAGACCTGTGTTATAGCCAAAAGACAATTACAGTGCGGCTCTCTTGTTCTGGGAGGGCGTTCATGGACAGAAAGACATCACACGCACACGCACACGCGCACACACACACACACACAAGTTGATTGTGTAATTTGAGCACTGCCTCAATCCTGAAAGGGTATACACGTCCCCTAAGCTTTTTGCTGAAATATGTCCTATGGAATAGGAATTTAAAAAGAAATGGGCTTTTCCATTAGTGGATCCTGTCATCTCAGTTCCGCTTAACTGTATTAAACCCAGAAGCAAATAAATAATATATTGCAGCTGACCAGTCCTTAGATATAGCTAGTGATTACTGTCATGTCCATCTGCTGGCTGCAGGACAGAACCTGCAAGGGCAGTAAAGGCCTTTAAGATGGCTTCCAGGCGCTTATCAACAGAATCTTTTAAAAAAAAAAAAAAACTAAAAGAAGGGGAGTTGGGTTTTTAAATGAGAAGCACGGATACATGCGCCTCCATTCCTGTATTTATGTAAAAGAATGAGACATTTATGTAGAGGCTAGAGAGTAGTCAATATTTACAAAACTTATGTTTATTATACCATGGATGACAAAACACCTCATAAAGGGTACATGCATATAAAAAAACATCATAAAAACATGCTGCAAAACCATGTGACATATCAAAAGGAATAACATAGCATGGAATAGTATAAAAGGCTGGTCTCAATATCACTGACAAATGTTGTAGTAAATTCTTGAATGTAATGAAGTAGAACAGCTTGTGAAGCCATTAGTGTGAACATGATGCATCTAATGTACTTTCGACACATTTCGTTGGGTGATAACAACTCTTCAGGGGCAGATGCAATCGCACTCTACAAAAAGAGAGGACATAAGTAACCAAGGATCTAATACACATCTAAAAGGTGGAAAAAATGTAGTGAATAAAAGGGATGAACATATTGTCCCTAAAGTACTCACATGTACTGTGTATATAAGGCTAGAGGACACAACCAGGAGCATGAGTGGAATCCCAGAGAAACCATGTCCAAATAACGGTGGAGGTGGTCTCCACTTCTGTGGATATAAGTAAATCATTTATAATGTAAATATGTGGTCTATCATTTTTTTTTTTTTTTCGCTTTCATTTTTATGGCTTTTTGATTTCATATGTATGTACCCTTTATGAGATGTTTTGTCATCCATGGTATAATAAACACACGTTTTCTAAATATTGACTACTCTCTGGCCTCTACATATATGCCCCATTTAAAGTCCCAACCTCCTTCTTTTACTAAAAAAAAAAATAAGGCCATTTTATTCAATACACCTTGCTAGTACCAGGTTGGGGCCCCCTTTTGCCTTCAGAGCTGCCTTAATTCTGTGTGGCATAGATTCAACAAGATGTTGGAAACACTCCTCAGGGATTTTGGTCTATATTGACATGATAGCATCACACAGTTGCTGCACACTTGTCTGCTGCACATCCATGATGCGAATCTCCCGTTCCACCACATCCCAAAGGTGCTCTATTGGATTGAGATCTGGTGACTGTGGAAGCCATTGGAGTACAGTGATTGATACTGCAATGTCTATCTGCTAGACTGTTACCAGACAAAACAAATGAACAAAGACCAGGAACGTTTAAGGACTCCCTCTTTTAGAACAAGTTCAGCCAATACCCTTAGTATTATTGTTTTGTGTTGACACTCTTGAGAATATAGTTTGCCAAGTCTCTAGAATGCCATCTTATCTCTCTACCAATGCTTAGGATTTTGTAATTAAAAACTGAACCTGCTGTAAAAAGCATTTCTTACACAAGCCTTTTGACATTGAACACCTATTTGGGTAATCCCTTGATAAAATCATTACGGAAGTCACTGGTGGAAAGGTATCAAAATAGTAGTATAGGTGAGCCCACAGAGTCCTTGCAGCTCTGCCACGAAAACACTTGGGAAGTGTCAAAACTATAGCTAAAAAAGAACAAGCGAAGCAAACTGGATAGTGCAGGTAAAACAATGTATTAACAAAAACTAAAAAAACAGGGAATTGCACTTACAAAAGCTGAGAGTTGTCATCACAGAGCAAGATTTACAGCTTGGATCACTGTATGTGGACTTGACTCGCTCGCTGTGTAAAAGTGTCATCCAGGGAAGAGGAAAGGTACTGACAGCCTGAATGAACCTGGGATGACAACAGCCCACATTGCAAGGATGGAACACCTGAAACGGCTGTATTGCATCCTCCATGCGACAGTCACAACTCGCGGACACCTTACAGATGTGTTTCGAAACTCTGCCTCTTCCTGCAAGTGTTCAACACTGATGAACAGAGCAGCAAACACAGCAAAATTAAAAAAAAAAGAAAATACTTAAAGGGTATCTCCACTTTCGTGGTGGAAAAAAAAAGCAAATGAAGAAAAAATATAGCGTATACAATTGCGACACTAATCATATTGTAATTGAATGTTCTTAAGTCTGTTCTGCAGACTTTCCAATCTGCAGCTGCTGTAATTTTCTGTAAATGAAGTGCAATATGGCTACCTGTAGTTGTTCTGTACACAGAATGTGTACTGACCACTCCCCAGAAACATCATTTCCTGCTTGTGTGATTGGCTCACCAATTTTGACCAGAAGTCCGCCTAAGATACAAGTCAGATTTCAGGCATCCCCTGCAACAAAAATGTAATTTTTGGTGAGATACTCACAATAGCTACACGTCTAAAGGGATGCAGGCCCAGCAGATTTCCTCATTAGTACTGTGCAGGTGCACAGCTGATAGATAATTATGAAACCACTCCCATTAGACCCACTCAGCACAGAGGAACACACAGGGATTTCTTCAAAATAGCAAAAGGTAGGAATCTGCAACAAAGGTTGTTTATAATCCTTGCAATGTACATAGATCACCTAGAGAGGGATCTTTTTTCTCAAGGAAAGTGGAGTTATGCTTTAATCACAAAACTACTATGTTTCAATCAAAATACTAAAACCCAGAAACTCGTCCAATATATAAAGTTAAATGGGGTGCCAAAAAAAGGTAAATAATTGGACTACTCATAAATTCCTCTCCAAGTTGAATCCTAAAGAGTACTGATGTAGGATTACAATAAGGCAACATAATGATCTTTCTGGAATGCTAATCCGAGGACAATCTCAAAAGAACCAAAGGCTTGGTAAATGATTACCTAGCATGGGAAATATTTAATATATATAAATTCTGGGGTGGAAGTGAGATAGACATTAATGATAAATCCAAATAGGAGTTCATTTATATAGGTACCTACAAAAGGCACACATAGCTTTTGGATCTTGCAACATGGACCCAAGAGGGTTAAACCATCTGCATGCTATCACATGTGCATGAATCATTGAAAATGCCCTCTCCAAAAAGAATATTCTGATAGCAGAATATTATTAAAAAATCATAATCTTTATGAAATCTTAAACAGTTTTCAGTTTAGTTTATTCCTTAACAGTCTTGCCTGATTACATTTCCAGACTCCTCTGCTTGAAGATCCAGTGTTCACCCATCCAAACTCTTCCCTGTTCAAGCAGCTTCCCGATTTTGTAGTTTACCAGGAAATTTTTGAAACAACAAAGATGTACATGAAAGGTGAGGTATGATTTAGCTATTCATTGTTTCTTTGTCTTAGATGTATAAATTAAATATGGTGAAAAGGGTGCAGCCATCTAATTGCAGTGTATCTATAAAACACTAGTATAGTCTTAATATACTAAGGACTATTTTGTTTGTTTTCTTACTATTTTTGGTACCTTTAGGCTTCATTCATACGGAGACACAGACCCATACCTCAGTGCAGAGAGTTATATTTATGTGCCCAGGGAATTGCAGGTGTCAGTCTGTCAAAATCAATAAAACGCTGAAAAATGCAGTGATTGTATGGATCTTTAGGCACATGCCACTGTTTATGTCCATACAAGGACATACATCACTGGATGCAGATAATCTGTGACCAGAGCTGTGCTGTCTGTTCCTGAGCTGGAAGTTGAAATTTGCACTTTTTCCCTGAAAGATGTTAGCTGTATTTGATGTTCTTCACCAATAACGTTTCAATGTGACCTTTAAGTGATATGAACTTTTGTACTAGGTGCTTCTCAATACTCACCCCAAAGTGTATCACCTACTGAATGCTCTTTTTGTCATGATCAGAGAGGTAGCAACCTAGGAAAAACAGCAAGGTCCACATACACTATACCGTCATCACAGATCAGCTCCTTTTGAAGGAGGACCAACTCCATTGTATATTCATGAGAACCAAGCCTCACTTCTATCAGTCCGACCATCGATATCACACACACAATATACAGTGTACATCAAACTGCTTCCAGATTCAACATGAGTTTTCATAGAAATCTGTGGATTCCTTTGGCTGTAATTCTTAGTTTGTATTCCTTTGCTGAAACTGCATGTTTCAGAGACCCTTCTAATGCCTTTTGCCATTATTGCAGGAGTTTCATCCATAGAGTCTGAGTGGATTCCTGCTCTGCTTCCACAATACTGTCACTTTGCAGACCCTCTGGAAGACCCTCCACCATTCTATTGTGCTGAAACAGGAAGAATAAAATGTCACAGAACCAGTACTTTCTGTATGTATATTGTGAAATACTTGCTCAACTTTACTTGCCAACATGTTTTCACACCTATGTGCTCACAGTTTAGATTTTGTAAATGCACGCTTGCTGTAATGCTACTGACATTGGAGCTGATGAAATTCAAAGCGACAAGAGTTCATGCACTGCCATCTGGCTTTTAATGTCTGGTCAGAGATAACATTTTAGGGGATTTTGCAGCTGTTTGCACTATGCCCCCCTATAGATGTAACATTTTATCTTCCAAGGGTGCTGTCCTAGAGTTATGAGCCCCATACATGCCCTTACCAATGGACCCATGCTTACACAATACTAACTTTATAAAAGTTAATAGATTTTTTGAATATAATATTTAATGGGTGACTTGCAGTATACTGTATAGGTCAAATGTCATTCTCTTGTGGAGCTAAATTATGAGAATTCTTTTCAATTTTGACTTCGGTGCTTCATGTTTGCTTCTCATGATCTTAACACCTAACCATTAGGATGTTAACTTTGATAATTGTAAAATTTTTTAGTTAAGATCACCTTTCCAGATGGTATGTTCTAATCTCTTAAATTAAATAAAAGATATGTGGCGCTATTCCATCAATCAGTAGTACCACTAGAAATATAAAATGTAATGGGCAGATCAAACCCCACCTTCTAAAGTAAATGTCCGGAGAAAGTACCCAATAAATGTTACCATACACAAGTGGATAAAAGAATGGTGGAGATACAATTCTAAAGTATGGGAAAATTTAGAATCTATAAATATACTTTCAATGCTTAATAAACAATACCGGTTTCCCCTCATTAAGTGAAAACAAAATATTTTTCAATGTGAATCTGTGAAAAAATAAAGCTGACTTCTCAAATAAGATATTTAGAACCAAAGTTCATGCAAAAGTGATGAATCAGTGCCTTACAGATAAATCAGTATCTCATAAATAATCACTGTAGATTAAATAAATAAATATATGAATATAAATAATGACTAATATGGTAAAAGTGACCCTTAAACGTGAGCTTGCGTATATAAATATTAAAGTGACAAATAGTGCACAAAAAATGTGCAATAATTGATAAATAGCCAGATGAAAATTTCAATCGTACCATAAAATAATAATAAATAAGTAATTAAGACAAATAAAAAATATTAATAATAATAGGGCAGCCAATCCCACTACAGAGATGCTGTCCCAAACGGTGACAATAGTGCAATGAAGTCCATATAAAGAGTGCAGTAGTGGTGGGTGTTTTCCACAGCAAAGTCTTTAAACACAGTGCAAAAACAATGTGCAGTGACTGGTGATTTTTTCTTTTTCTATGCACGTTTTAGTGCATCTCCCAGGTGTTTCCCCCAGCCTCTCACCTCCAGAAGCGGCCCCCAATGGGCCAAGTAGAGCGGGTGGATAATAACTCGGAGAGGATGTGTTCCCTGCAGCGTGTCTTTAAGCATCAAAATGAGTCTGTCTCTCATCCACAGTTCCCAGCGCTCTCAGCGGTCCCAGCAATTTAATCAAGAACAGAGGAGAGGTCTCATGGTGTAGTATTTAAAAACACATTTATTTGGAAAAAAACGTAGTAACTTACATTAAAATATGCAGCAAACGGTAGATGTAAGCAAAGCTTCCGGGTTCGGCCGTCCCCGAGAAGCGCCGGCACCTGACTCCTCCTACCCTGACGCGTTGCGTCACAGCACGTGACTTTATCAAAGGGATCCCTTTCCAAATAAATGTGTTTTTAAATACTACACCATGAGACCTCTCCTCTGTTCTTGATTAAATTGCTGGGACCGCTGAGAGCGCTGGGAACTGTGGATGAGAGACAGACTCATTTTGATGCTTAAAGACACGCTGCAGGGAACACATCCTCTCCGAGTTATTATCCACCCGCTCTACTTGGCCCATTGGGGGCCGCTTCTGGAGGTGAGAGGCTGGGGGAAACACCTGGGAGATGCACTAAAACGTGCATAGAAAAAGAAAAAATCACCAGTCACTGCACATTGTTTTTGCACTGTGTTTTAAAGACTTTGCTGTGGAAAACACCCACCACTACTGCACTCTTTATATGGACTTCATTGCACTATTGTCACCGTTTGGGACAGCATCTCTGTAGTGGGATTGGCTGCCCTATTATTATTAATTAATATTTTTTATTTGTCTTAATTACTTATTTATTATTATTTTATGGTACGATTGAAATTTTCATCTGGCTATTTATCAATTATTGCACATTTTTTGCTGAACATATGTTTTTTTGTGCACTATTTGTCACTTTAATATTTATATACGCAAGCTCACGTTTAAGGGTCACTTTTACCATATTAGTCATTATTTATATTCATATATTTATTTATTTCTTCTACAGTGATTATTTATGAGATACTGATTTATCTGTAAGGCACTGATTCATCACTTTTGCATGAACTTTCGTTCTGAATATCTTATTTGAGAAGTCAGCTTTATTTTTTCACAGATTCACATTGAAAAATATTTTGTTTTCACTTAATGAGGGGAAACCGGTATTGTTTATTAAGCATTGAAAGTATATTTATAGATTCTAAATTTTCCCATACTTTAGAATTGTATCTCCACCATTCTTTTATCCACTTGTGTATGGTAACATTTATTGGGTACTTTCTCCGGACATTTACTTTAGAAGGTGGGGTTTGATCTGCCCATTACATTTTATATTTCTAGTGGTACTACTGATTGATGGAATAGCGCCACATATCTTTTATTTAATTGAATTTTGGGGAACTGAGTGGACCTGTCTATGTTGGCGGCTCTCCATCGGGTGGTTTACCGTCAGTTTCAAGATTTTCTTGCCCACATTGTGGTTTTGCGCACTAGTTCTCATTTATCTATGTTCTAATCTCTGCTCTCTCCCATAGATCGAGTTGGATGGCAGCTGCCTGCTGTGATTGTTGATTATCCGTGTGGTCTAGAACGTTACAAATATTTTGCCAAGTTTTTGTTGGAAGGAAAGGTATGAATAGAAATTAACATAGCTGTACAAAAAGGCAGAATTGGAATGAAACAAGAATGTATTTTTATTTGGATGCAAAAAAAAAAAAAAAAGACTTCTGTCTTATCCGTTCCTCTGTGGATATTTATTACTATCACACTTACAATTGGGCACTGGCATAAGTGTTGCACACACATACAGCAGTAGAACTCAGGTTTTGTTTGGCTATCTATACAAATATACACACATTATACAACCTCATTATTTCTGAACTATGTTGAGTACATTGTATGTAAATGTGAAATCTTTCTTCCACAGTACCCAATCCTTCATATAAAACACATATCACAAACCAGTCATTGCATCTTTTACTGGCTTAGGTACAGCTTGAGACATTTTTAGTAAGGTATTTTATTCTGTCCTATTGGGGACCCGTTTGGTATTGTAACTGTTTTCTGTATTGTATGTCTGAGCTTGGATTGTCAAGTGACCTTGATAGCTGTCATGTACCTGTGTGTAGGCAGAAATGACAAGGGGGCTTCCCTTGTAGTTCTGGTCCAAACACACCTGAACAAGGATGCAAGGCTCAGGGCAGTACTGGTGCTGGAGTCCTCAACAGTAGATAGTGGCCTATAGAGATGGTCTTCAGAGACCATAACCGATTCAGCAGAAGGACATCTCATGATCACCCATGGAAGGAGCTGTGGTAGGTGACCTGTGAACTTGTGCTGTAAAAGTTCAAGGTAGAACCCAGAAGGTGGATCTGGAAGGCAGGGTAGCCAGGACTTTAATGCAGGTAGGTGGGAGAGATGGGATCTGGAAGCTGAGCTGGAGTCCTACATGTTGGGAAACTGGAAGAGAAGACATAGTCAAGAGCCAGGCCAGGGTCATACACAGGTAGGCAGCCAGTAACCAAGGCAGGGCCTGGAAATAAGCACAGGTAATTAGCAACAACAGAAGCAGGGTCTGGAGGCAAGCTGGGGTCATACACAAGAGAAAGGTCAAACAGCATGCCAAGGTTACGTTTAGGAGAGAGTCAAGGAGATATCCAGGGAAAAGCCGAATTAGCAACAGGTAGTCAGGCAGCAGAAAAAAAAAGGAAATACATGAACAAAGGCCACATGTAGCTAATGATCATCAATGATCAGTCACTATTTGTTGCCTCTAATAGAGCGCTTGGCACCAGTTCTGAAATTGGGCATTTATGAATGTGCGCTGGCGTGCGCAGAAGCGCCGACTTGTGTCCCTACACAGGTTCCTGGAAGGGATTCCTTGTCTACGTGCTGGTGCATGCGCACTTCTAGTAATGTTCTGATAGCTTTGCTCCTGCTGGTATAGCTACTATCAGTAAAGCCATGCAAAAAAAGGTCTGGGGAGAAAACTTAGACAAAAAGTGATACAGTGGTCTTCCTGGGGGTTGTGTAGGGGGCTAATAACTATAAAATAATATGATAATAAATAAAACATGTAATTGCTGTAAAGCCTAAAAGATGGACAAGGCCGTTTTTGGATAAGAGCACTCTGGAGTAAGTGTCTGAATTTAATCAAACTGATCTCCAAGCAGATACAAGACAGAAACAAATGCAGTTTTGTATTCATTAATAAACCATTAACCCTTTTGCTGCTTTTACATATTATTACGGCGGCAGTGCCAGCATGTAAATAAACTCTCAGCTGCTCTAGCAGCCAGGATTTTGTTTTAAATTTTCTTCTCCCAGCTACCGATTTATAAAGTGACTCAGGCAGCTGTTTTGAAGATACTGCTTCTGTTTATTGATCTTAAAGTATAACTAAAGGCAATTTTTTTTTAGTTTTAGATAGAGTGGAGAGGAATTAGAATGCTTGTCAGTATTTATTGCTGTCTGTGCCCCTGTTAAGGAGATGCACCCTCTCTATTTGTCCTGTTTATCGTTATCGTTAAAGTGAAAGTAAAAGAAAATCCCAAATTTTGGGTTGTCCCCAGAAAAGTAATAGAGGGTAAATCTTCCATTGAGGACACTCGTTCTGGTGAGCTGGGGGTTCCCAAGAAATTCCCTTAATATGCACAGATTTCCTCTCACTTCCTGTTTGGCTATGGGACAGGAAGTGAAGGGAAATCTCCACAATCGGACAGAAACTACAAGAAAAAAATTCTGACAGCTTGTAACCCTCCCTTACTCTATCAAATATGAAAAAAAATAGTTTTGCCCATAATTCTACTTTACAAGTTCAGTTGGAAGTTGCACTTCCAAGTTCAGAGCTGTCAAGCCAGGAAAACAGATTGAGCACAGTTTCTGCTCTATATGATTAGGGAGAGTACAGTATGATGTAAGGAGTCAAATAGACCAATAGGCTTGTTGGCCCCCTTGAAATCACATTGAAGTTAGAAAAGAAATCAAAGTTTTATAAAATAAGTACTCTCCAAAATTTGAAAAACCCCCTGCAACCCTGTACACACTGCAATGAACCATAAAGACTTAAAGCATCACCAATGGGCAATTTTGGGTGCTGTAGATCTTTGCCATTTTATGGGTGCGCAAAAAAATGAGGTTTGTTATATTTGGTATCTATTTACTTGACATTATATTTAAACAAAAAAACTATGGACTATATTGTGTTTGTGTGCATTAAAATGAATTTGTATTTTTTTTACTGAAAATATAGTAGGTTTGGTAAACTGTTGCGCTACCATCGTCTCATATAAAAAAAATTGCATATAATGTAATCAGAAGAAATGGGCCTTTAGTTATGGCGTTTTGAGGAAAAACGTAACATATATTTCCATTAAAAAGTTCTAAAATTCTAAATGTACAATAAATTATGAAATCCCTCTAAAAAGAGACCATTAAACAGTTGAATATATAAACATATATTCCAAAATTGTGTGTTATGGAGATTGTATGTCCAATAATTTATCCATAAGTTTATGGATATAACACACAGAATATATACATAAAATATTGTCCCAGCACAAATGTATTATATGCTTCATTACATACAATATAGTAATCTATTTGTGAACAGGTATAACAAAAAGTTCCCATAAAAGTGCACATATTTTTATAAAACTTAATCATCCTGACCATAGTATACATTATCATACTGTAAGCATTATTACAAAAACTGAGTTTAGCAAAAGCCAGTTCTGGTATGTCCCCCTATCTCTGCATTAGGGACGGTTTTAACCACTTTGCATCCAAGCCAGTGCTCACTCTTCGCTCCTGAGTGTAAAAATCTACTTTTTTTTTGCTAGAAAGTTACTTAGAACCCCCAAACATTGTATGTGTCTATATATATATATATATATATATATATATATATATATATATATATATATATATATATATATATATAGCAGAGGCTCTATAGGGGAAAAAAAGGTGGGTTTTTCAATTTTTTTAGGTCACACGGTATTTGCGCAGCGGTTTTTCTAACGCAATTTTTTTTGGGAAAACATACAATTTAATGAATTAAAAAAAACAGAACACAATATTTGACCCATTTTTTTTGTATAATGTGAAAGATTGTTATGCAGAGTAAATAGATACCTAACGTGTCATGATTTAAAATTGCGTCTGCCCGTGGAATGGTGGCAAACAATGGTGCTTAAAATTCTCCATAGGCGACCCTTTAAACGCCTTTACAAGTTACCAGTTTAGAGTTACAGTGGTGCTAGAATTATTGCTCTCGCCCTGACATTCGCGACAATACCTCATGTGTGGTGTGATCACCGTTTACATATGCGCATGAAGTAACGTATGCATTTGTGTGTAAGCATGGGGGTGCTTTAAAAAAACATTTTTTATTTATTTTATACAAAACTTTCTTTTTTTTTTTTTTTTTTTTACACTTTTTGTTTTTAACTTTAACTTTTGTGATTAACTTTATTGCTATCACAATGGATGAACAACATCCCTTGTGACAGCATTGGCTGTGACAGGTCCTCTATTAGACCCCAAATCTCTCCTCTGGCCTCCAGTGCAGTCAATAAGACACAGATCAGTCTGATCGGCTGCTTTCCTGGATGCTAACAGCCAGGTAAACAAAGAAGCGGAACTGGAAGTGACGAACTACTCGCCCCCCGGTTTCCAGGGTCACACATAGAGAGGAACAATGTCCGTTCTTCTCTGTCTCTTCCATTCAGCCATCACTGCCGGTCACATCGCTCCCGGGCTCTACCGTCCTGTCGTGGAGGGTGGGGTGGGACAAAATCAGCGGTTGAAAAATTCCATACCAGGGTGATGCCTGTAGGTGCACGCATCATCCCGGTATAAGCACTTTAACCTAAGGACATGGACTTCCTACGGGTGGGAAGTCGTTAAGTAAACAGAGGATCAAAAGACCAAACAGGTAAACCTCAAAAGAATCCACTAAACAGTTGGGGATCTATTAGAACAGAGAGCAGAGAACACAGGGTTAGGGCAGCAGCAAGTCAGGGGGGCCAGCAAATAGTAAAGGATAGTCCAAGTGCCTAAACGTTCATCCAAACCTCATGCTGATGACCGAACTTGGAGATGGTATCTAAGAGAGAGACATTAAAAAGGCTCCCCTTAATCTATTTCCCAGCAAGACCTGCTTTACTGCTGCACAACAGCAGGCAGGTTTTCAGTGTACACTCCAGCATAAACAACATGTTCCAGGAGAGTGAACGCACAATGACATCACTCAGCGTCATACCCAATGATGCATACGCTGGCCATCCAGGACACTGGCATGTCATGATACATTATCCATGTTAGTATAGTGCCAAGACCACAGGCATGCCATGCACATTGGTGGACCTAAGAGATAGGTGAATAAAATAGTTGCAATTACCATATTTTTTTCTACAGGGCCTTTGCTTTCATAAAATATATAATGTTTTAGGGGTTTTGGGTAACCTTAAAAAAAATTGCACATATTAAAAGCACCCATTTTTTAAGTGCATGTAGTGTAAGTACCTACATTTGACTTAATATCAACCGACTGCTGTCCCTGTACAGCAAAGCTCAGAGTGGAAAAGGAAGAAGCCGCATAAGAAGACAATCATTTCCTGTACCAACAATAAGCATGCTGATTGGAGGAGAAAGCAAAGTGACAAAAACGGGTCATAGCTTTGTTGCTTTTAAGGGTTACTAAACCCTCTTTTTTTTTTTTTTTTTTTTAAATGACAAACATATCATACTTGCTTCCACTGTGCAGTTTGTTTTGCAGAGTGGCCCCGATCCTCGTCTTCTGGGGTCCCCCACGGGTGCTCGCGGCTCCTCCCGCATCGGGAAACCCCCTAGAAGCGCTCTCCTTGGTGGGGGTCCCCGTGCGGGCGCGCTCGCGAATCCAGCATTTGCGTCTATAGACACAGAGTGCCGGACTCGGCCCCACCCCCCGGCGCCTGCGTCATTGGATTTGATTGACAGCAGCGGGAGCCAATGGCTGCGCTGCTATCAATCTATCCGATCAAGAGCCGAGACAACGGGCAGAGAGGTTGAGCACGTCTCTATTGTGGCAATTACGAGGCTCAGGTGAATAAAACTGGGGGGCTGGTCAATGACAGAAGTTTTTTCACCTTAATGCATAGGATGCATTAAGGTGAAAAAAATACGGGGGTTTACAACCCCTTTAACTGGCTGTTTAGAAGCTAGGGGTGGGTCCATGACAGCCTGGGCTCAGAAGAAGTGGGTTGAATTCTGCTGGTCATATTGTGACCCTGAAAATTAAGGACATCTAATGGAGAAAAAGTACTGCGGGGGGGCAGCTTCAGATTTAAAGTAAATTGTGCAGTAAAAATGTATTTTTTTCTTTTAATGGGCTGTTCATATTTTATGCTTGGAGTCCTGCTTTAACTACTGTATTGACAGTACTTGTAATATAGAAAAGGAATATTTGCAAACTCAGAATAGCCTAATGTACATGTATAGAGGCATCAGAGAATGCTCCCTGGGAAAGCTATGCAAATAACCCTTTTCCTAAAGAAGAAAGTACATGTGAGGATTGGGAGTTTTACATAGCAGGCCTTTGCTGGACCACAACACCTATTCTTGGGCTGAACTGTTTGGGCCTCTGGGCCACAAGCACAGAATAATTGACTCTGGTCAGCATGCAGAGTGTAGGAATACATTGTGCAGGAGGGAAATGTAAATATGTAAATTTACGTTGGTATATGGGATGAGTTTGCTATTTTAGTCAGTTTTTGTTCTGACATTGTACAAAAAAAAAAGTGTGCTCTGTAAACACTAACTGCCATATTTTTTTATAGGTGATAACAAAATTGGGCTCCTACACCAATATTCTCTTGTCAAGCCCCACAACCATGCTTAAATCATGGGCCAAGTAAGTAAAATTTACTCACAGATACCCACACATGTCATTATTCTTTTTTACAGCTTGTAATAGATATTATCTTGGTATGAAGTTGTACTGGCCAAAAGCTTGGTAGTAGACACCCAAAGGCCATATCGCAAATGATTTTCTAATCGTGATATGTGACGTGCTACAGAATTACTCTCCTTAGTGTTTTGATGATAGGAGACCTGATTTCATGGGCAATAGGTGGTCTGAATCGCAGCAATTTCTAGCTCAATTGCTGAGCGATTTACTTTTCTCTATTATGCATTAAAGGGCACAACTTGAGGATAATTAAGCAACATATGGTCATACTGCTGCCTACAGGAAAAATGGACACTAGGCACATAGATAACTGAAGGGCAACTCCCTTGGTGCTTTAACCACTGCTCAGTTTTGCTTAGTGTCATTAAGAGAATGGATGCCTCCTTCCTTTCTGCTATATTGTCGACAGCTACTGGTAGATTTAGGCCCAGTTTTGCTTAGCCTACAAGCGCAGGTTTTCTAAGTTCCTTAGGTACAGTAGAGTTCTATGCTCTTTGTAATGGCCCTGCAATGACCACCAGTCAGTTTCCCGTTTACTTTGGATTCTGCTATTCAGGTAAAGCCAGTATTTCTGGGGATTTTGTGCAGATTTATTGTAACCAGAGCTACATCTGTCCCTGTTTCTGAAGACTCACTGTTAATGGCTACCAGGCTATGCTTGGTCAAGGAAAGGTTTCCCTTTTTTGCATTTGGGCTCTGTTTGTAACTTCCTTCAGAAGCAACTGTTACTGACTGGCCTGTATGGTGAGGGAAATTTATTTATCTATTTTCTTTTAAGTAGGAATTCTTTATGCCTTTACAGGCTTGTATTTATTGTGCTTAAATTTATCCTTGTAAACCCCTCCTTTTTCTCTCCCTTGAGCTATACATTTCAGTAATTTTTAGGGCAGCCTGTTACTGTACTCTAACGGCCATCTTTTTGTCTCGGCCTGGATCTGCGGAGCACTTCAGTGAATGTGTGCAAACATCAGCCGCCAACCTCTTTCTTTTATCTGGTTCCACTCCACTGATGCTGTCAAAAAAGATAACTCTTTCTCTGGGAGTGAGGTGCCCTCTGGACACTGCTGACTATATAGAAGTCTCTACCACTGTATGGACAGCAGTATTTTCCTGCAGGTACAGTGGGGAAAATAATGATTTGATCCCCTGCAGATTTTGTAAGTTTGCCCACTTACAAAGAACTAAGGGGTCTTTCATTTTTATTATAGATGTACAGTGCCTTGCAAAAGTATTCGGCCCCCTTGAACTTTTCAACCTTTTGCCACATTTCAGGCTTCAAACATAAAGATATAAAATTTTAATTTTTTTTGAAGAATCACCAACAAGTGGGACACAATTGTGAAGTGGAACGAAATCTATTGGATATTTTAAACTTTTTTAGCAAATAAAAAACTGAAAAGTGGTGCGTGCAAAATTATTCGGCCCCTTTACTTTCAGTGCAGAAAACTCACTCCAGAAGTTCAGCGAGGATCTCTGAATGATCCAATGTTGTCCTAAATGACTGATGGTGATAAATAGAATCCACCTGTGTGTAATCAAGTCTCTGTATAAATGCACCTGCTCTGCGATAGTCTCAGGGTTCTGTTGAAAGCGCAGAGAGCATCATGAAGACCAAGGAACACACCAGGCAGGTCCGTAATACTGTTGTGGAGAAGTTTAAAGCCGGATTTGGATACAAAAAGATTTCCCAAGCTTTAAACATCCCAAGGAGCACTGTGCAAGCGATCATTTTGAAATGGAAGGAGTATCAGACCACTGCAAATCTACCAAGATCTGGCTGTCCCTCTAAACTTTCAGCTCAGACAAGGAGAAGACTGATCAGAGATGCAGCCAAGAGGCCCATGATCACTCTGGATGAACTGCAGAGAACTACAGCTGAGGTGGGAGAGTCTGTCCATAGGACAACAATCAGTCGTACACTGCACAAATCTGGCCTTTATGGAAGAGTGGCAAGAAGAAAGCCATTTCTCAAAGATATCCATAAAAATTCTCATCTAAAGTTTGCCACAAGCCACCTGGGAGACACACCAAACATGTGGAAGAAGGTGCTCTGGTCCGATGAAACCAAAATTTGAACATTTTGGCCACAATGCAAAACGATATGTTTGGCGTAAAAGCAACACAGCTCATCACCCTCAACACACCATCCCCACTGTCAAACATGGTGGTGGCAGCATCATGGTTTGGGCCTGCTTTTCTTCAGCAGGGACAGGGAAGATGGTTAAAATTGAGGGGAAGATGGATGCGGCCAAATACAGGACCATTCTGGATGAAAACCTGTTGGAGTCTGCAAAAGACCTGAAACTGGGACGGAGATTTATCTTCCAACAAGACAATGATCCCAAACATACAGCAAAATTTACAAAGGAATGGTTCACAAATAAACGTATCCAGGTGTTAGAATGGCCAAATCAAAGTCCAGACCTGAATCCAATCGAGAATCTGTGGAAAGAGCTGAAAACTGCTGTTCACAAACGCTCTCCATCCAACCTCACTGAGCTCGAGCTGTTTTGCAAGGAAGAATGGGCAAGAATTTCAGTCTCTCGATGTGCAAAACTGATAGAGACATACCCCAAGCAACTTGCAGCTGTAATCGCAGCAAAAGGTGGCTCTACAAAGTATTAACGCAAGGGGGCCGAATAATTTTGCACGCCCCACTTTTCATTTTTTTATTAGTTAAAAAAGTTTTAACAATCCAATAAATTTCGTTCCACTTCACAATTGTGTCCCACTTGTTGGTGATTCTTCACAAAAAATAAAAATGTTATATCTTTATGTTTGAAGCCTGAAATGTGGCAAAAGGTTGAAAAGTTCAAGGGGGCCGAATACTTTCGCAAGGCACTGTATTTTAAATGATAGAGACAGAATATGAATCAGAAATCCAGAAAAAACACATGATACAAATGTTATAAATTGAGTTGCAGTTCAGTGAGTAAAATAAGTATTTGATCCACAAGCAAAACATGATTTAGTACTTGGTGGAGAAACCCTTGTTGGCAATCACAGAGGTAAGACATTTCTTGTAGTTGGTGTCCAGGTTTGCACACATCTCAGGAGGGATTTTGGTCCACACTTCTTTACAGGTCTTCTCTAAATCCTTAAGATTTCTTGGCTGTCGCTTGGCAGCTCGAAGTTTCAGCTCCCTCCATAAATTTTTTATAGGACTCACTAGGCCACTCCATGACCTCAAAGCGGAGCTCCAGTCCCCCCCAAATTACTGCAGCTCCTGACTTTTACTACTAAGCACATGCCTGTCCAAGGATCCCACTGTGTCCATTCTTGCATCGGCTCTCATGTGCTGGCGCCGCCATCTTGGGTAAGGGAAACCAGCAGTGAAGCCTTGTGGCTTCATTGCTGGTTTCCTACTGCACATGTGCGAATTGCACTGCACTTTCATAATGGGCCGGGTGTGCCAGGTACCCGCTCCCCACAAGGTGCCAAATGTGGCACTGGAGGGGGGAGGAGGCAGACGAGAAGAGCTTCTCCTTTTGGGTGAAGCTTCGCTTTAATGTGCTGCTTCTTGAGCCACTGCTTTGTGGCCTTGGCGGTATATTTTTAATCATTGTTATGCCTGAAGACCCATCCACGACCCATCTTCAGTGTTGTGGCTGTGTGAAAAAGGTTCTCATCCAAGACTTTACAATACATGGCCCCGTCCATGGGTCCCTCAATGCTGCAAAGTTGGCCTGTACCTTTAGCAGAGAAACAGCCCCACAGCATAATGTTTCCACCTCCGTGCTT
Organism: Lithobates septentrionalis; assembly: GCA_037952835.1. Lineage (NCBI taxonomy): Eukaryota > Metazoa > Chordata > Amphibia > Anura > Ranidae > Lithobates > Lithobates septentrionalis. Next base: position 1,671,492 of record JBBDGP010000885.1, read on the forward strand.
GACTGTAGGGATGGTGTTCTTAAGGTCATAGTCAGCATTTTTCTTCTTCCAAACACAGCGAGTGGAGTTAATGCCTAAGCTGTACGATATGTGTCACCGCAAAACCAATGTTTCAAAATATGAATGAAAGGGGAAAAAAAAATGTTTTAAAGAATATTGTAGATAATATATAAATTTGTTATTACATGGTCTGCTTCAGCTAAAATAATTTCACTATTAAGGTGAAAGTGAAAAAAACGTGTATATATAGATAACTGTGCAAATAATTTGTGCATAATAATACAAGAAACAATCAATATACAGTGAATTTTTAAATTGTCCAACATCGCTGTAACATGTAAATAACGAAAAAATGTTGCACTGTCAGAATAGTGATATATAATAAAGTCTTTCATCAATATATTATCATAGCATATAAACCATTAACCACTTGCCGACCGCCTCACGCATATATACGTGAGCAGAATGGCACGGGCAGGCAAAATCACGTACCTGGTATGTGATTGCCTTCCCGCGGGCGGGGGGTCCGATCGGACCCCCCCCCCGGTGCCAGCTGCGGTCGGCATTTGGCTGGGAGAGTTGAGAGACGAGGGGGAGGCCATCCGATCGTGGCTCCCCCCTCGCGATCGCTCCCAGCCAATGAGAAACATCCTCTGCCTCTGTATAGTACACAGAGGCAGAGGATGTGATGTCATCTCTCCTCGGCTCGGGAGTTTCCTTTCCGGCCCGAGGAGAGACGACATGTGAGTAAGTGCACAACACACACACAACACAGTAGAACATGCCAGGCACACTAAACACCCCGATCCCCCCCCAATCACCCCCCCCCCCCCCTGTCACAAACTGACACCAAGCACCAAGCAGGTTTTTTTTTTTTTTTTCTGATTGCTGCATAGTGTCAGTTTGTGACAGTTACAGTGTTAGGACAATTAGGGTTAGCCCCCTGTAGGTCTAGGGTACCCCCCTAACCCCCCCTAATAAAGTTTTAACCCCTTGATCACCCCCCGTCACCAGTATCACTAAGCGATCATTTTTCTGATCGCTGTATTAGTGTCGCTGGTGACGCTAGTTAGTGAGGTAAATATTTAGGTTCGCCGTCAGCGTTTTATAGCGACAGGGACCCCCATATACTATCTAATAAATGTTTTAACCCCTTGATTGCCCCCTAGTTAACCCTTTCACCACTGATCACCGTATAATCGTTGCGGGTGACGCTGGTTAGTTCGTTTATTTTTTATAGTGTCAGGGCACCCGCCGTTTATTACCGAATAAAGGTTTAGCCCCCTGATCGCCCGGCGGTGATATGCGTCGCCCCAGCCAGCGTCAGATTAGCGCCAGTACCGCTAACACCCACGCACGCAGCATACGCCTCCCTTAGTGGTATAGTATCTGAACGCATCAATATCTGATCCGATCAGATCTATACTAGCGTCCCCAGCAGTTTAGGGTTCCCAAAAACGCAGTGTTAGCGGGATCAGCCCAGATACCTGTTAGCACCTGCGTTTTGCCCCTCCGCCCAGCCCAGCCCACCCAAGTGCAGTATCGATCGATCGATCACTGTCACTTACAGAACACTAAACGCATAACTGCAGCGTTCGCAGAGTCAGGCCTGATCCCTGCGATCGCTAACAGTTTTTTTGGTAGCGTTTTGGTGAACTGGTAAGCACCAGCCCCAGGCAGCGTCAGGTTAGCGCCAGTACCGCTAACACCCACGCACGCACCGTACACCTCCCTTAGTGGTATAGTATCTGAACGGATCAATATCTGATCCAATCAGATCTATACTAGCGTCCCCAGCAGTTTAGGGTTCCCAAAAACGCAGTGTTAGTGGGATCAGCCCAGATACCTGCTAGCACCTGCGTTTTGCCCCTCCGCCCGGCCCAGCCCAGCCCACCCAAGTGCAGTATCGATCGATCACTGTCACTTACAGAACACTAAACGCATAACTGCAGCGTTCGCAGAGTCAGGCCTGATCCCTGCGATCGCTAACAGTTTTTTTGGTAGCGTTTTGGTGAACTGGCAAGCGCCAGCGGCCTAGTACACCCCGGTCATAGTCAAACCAGCACTGCAGTAACACTTGGTGACGTGGCGAGTCCCATAAGTGCAGTTCAAGCTGGTGAGGTGGCAAGCACAAGTAGTGTCCCGCTGCCACCAAAAAGACAAACACAACACAGGCCCGTCGTGCCCATAGTGCCCTTCCTACTGCATTCGCCAATCCTAATTGGGAACCCACCGCTTCTGCAGCGCCCGTACTTCCCCCATTCACATCCCCAACCAAATGCAGTTGGCTGCATGAGAGGCATTTTTATGTCCTCCCGAATACCCCTACCCAACAAACCCCCCCAAAAAGATGTTGTGTCTGCAGCAAGCGCGGATATAGGCGTGACACCCGCTATTATTGTCCCTCCTGTCCTGACAATCCTGGTCTTTGCATTGGTGAATGTTTTGAACGCTACCATTCACTAGTTGAGTATTAGCGTAGGGTACAGCATTCCACAGACTAGGCACACTTTCACAGGGTCTCCCAAGATGCCATCGCATTTTGAGAGACCCGAACCTGGAACCGGTTACAGTTATAAAAGTTACAAGTTTGCAAAAAAAACACAAACAAAAATAAAAAAAAATAGTTGTTGTTTTATTCTCTCTCTCTATTCTCTCTCTATTGTTCTGCTCTTTTTTACTGTATTCTATTCTGCAATGTTTTATTGTTATTATGTTTTATCATGTTTACTTTTCAGGTATGCAATTTTTTATACTTTACCGTTTACTGTGCTTTATTGTTAACCATTTTTTGGTCTTCAGGTACACCATTCACAACTTTGAGTGGTTATACCAGAATGATGCCTGCAGGTTTAGGTATCATCTTGGTATCATTCTTTTCAGCCAGCAGTCGGCTTTCATGTAAAAGCAATCCTAGCGGCTAATTAGCCTCTAGACTGCTTTTACAAGCAGTGGGAGGGAATGCCCCCCCCCCACCGTCTTCCGTGTTTTTCTCTGGCTCTCCTGTCTCAACAGGGAACCTGAGAATGCAGCCGGGGATTCGGCCAGCTGACCATAGAGCTGATCAGAGACCAGAGTGGCTTCAAACATCTCTATGGCCTAAGAAACCGGAAGCTACGAGCATTTTATGACTTAGATTTCACCGGATGTAAACAGCGCCATTGGGAAATTGGGGAAGCATTTTAGCACACCGATCTTGGTGTGGTCAGATGCTTTGAGGGCAGAGGAGAGATCTAGGGTCTAATAGACCCCATTTTTTTCAAAAAAGAGTACCTGTCACTACCTATTGCTATCATAGGGGATATTTACATTCCCTGAGATAACAATAAAAATGATTTAAAAAAAAAAAAAATGAAAGGAACAGTTTAAAAATAAGATAAAAAAGGAAAAAAATAATAAAGAAAAAAAAAAAGCACCCCTGTCCCCCCTGCTCTCGCGCTAAGGCGAACGCAAGCGTCGGTCTGGCGTCAAATGTAAACAGCAATTGCACCATGCATGTGAGGTATCACCGCGAAGGTCAGATCGAGGGCAGTATTTTTAGCAGTAGACCTCCTCTGTAAATCTAAAGTGGTAACCTGTAAAGGCTTTTAAAGGCTTTTAAAAATGTATTAATTTTGTTGCCACTGCACGTTTGTGCGCAATTTTAAAGCATGTCATGTTTGGTATCCATGTACTCGGCTTAAGATCATCTTTTTTATTCCATCAAACATTTGGGCAATATAGTGTGTTTTAGTGCATTAAAATTTAAAAAAGTGTGTTTTTTCCACAAAAAATGCGTTTGAAAAATCGCTGCGCAAATACCGTGTGAAAAAAAAAAATGAAACACTCACCATTTTAATCTGTAGGGCATTTGCTTTAAAAAAATATATAATGTTTGGGTGTTCAAAGTAATTTTCTTGCAAAAAAAAATAATTTTTTCACGTAATCAAAAAGTGTCAGAAAGGGTTTTGCCTTCAAGTGGTTAGAAGAGTGGGTGATGTGTGACATAAGCTTCTAAATGTTGTGCATAAAATGCCAGGACAGTTCAAAACCCCCCCAAATGACCCCATTTTGGAAAGTAGACACCCCAAGCTATTTGCTGAGAGGCATGTCGAGTCCATGGAATATTTTATATTGTGACACAAGTTGCGGGAAAGAGACAAATTTTTTTTTTTTTTTTTTTTTTTTGCACAAAGTTGTCACTAAATGATATATTGCTCAAACATGCCATGGGGATGTGTGAAATTACACCCCAAAATACATTCTGCTGCTTCTCCTGAGTACGGGGATACCACATGTGTGGGACTTTTTGGGAGCCTAGCTGCGCACGGGACCCCGAAAACCAAGCACCGCCTTCAGGCTTTCTAAGGGCGTAAATTTTTGATTTCACTCTTCACTGCCTATCACAGTTTCGGAGGCCATGGAATGCCCAGGTGGCACAAAACCCCCCAAAATGACCCCATTTTGGAAAGTAGACACCCCAAGCTATTTGCTGAGAGGTATAGTGAGTATTTTGCAGACCTCACTTTTTGTCACAAAGTTTTGAAAATTGAAAAAAGAAAAAAAAAATTTTTTTTCTGGTCTTTCTTCATTTTCAAAAACAAATGAGAGCTGCAAAATACTCACCATGCCTCTCAACAAATAGCTTGGGGTGTCTACTTTCCAAAATGGGGTCATTTGGGGGGGTTTTGTGCCATCTTGGCATTTTATGGCCTTCAAAACTGTGATAGGTAGTGAGGCGTGAAATCAAAAATTTATGCCCTTAGAAATCCTGAAGGCGGTGCTTGGTTTTCGGGGCCCCGTACGCGGCTAGGCTCCCAAAAAGTCCCACACATGTGGTATCCCCATACTCAGGAGAAGCAGCTGAATGTATTTTGGGGTGCAATTCCACATATGCCCATGGCCTGTGTGAGCAATATATCATTTAGTGACAACTTTTTGTAATTTTTTTTTTTTGTCATTATTCAATCACTTGGGACAAAAAAAAAAAAATATTCAATGGGTTCAACATGCCTCTCAGCAATTTCCTTGGGGTGTCTACTTTCCAAAATGGGGTCATTTGGGGGGATTTTGTACTGCCCTGCCATTTTAGCACCTCAAGAAATGACATAGGCAGTCATAAACTAAAAGCTGTGTAAATTACAGAAAATGTACCCTAGTTTGTAGACGCTATAACTTTTGCGCAAACCAATAAATATACGCTTATTGACATTTTTTTTTACCAAAGACATGTGGCCGAATACATTTTGGCCTAAATGTATGACTAAAATTTAGTTTATTGGATTTTTTTATAACAAAAAGTAGAAAATATCATTTTTTTTCAAAATTTTCGGTCTTTTTCCGTTTTTATAGCGCAAAAAATAAAAACGGCAGAGGTGATCAAATACCATCAAAAGAAAGCTCTATTTGTGGGAAGAAAAGGACGCAAATTTCATTTGGGTACAGCATTGCATGACCGCGCAATTAGCAGTTAAAGCGACGCAGTGCCGAATTGTAAAAAGTGCTCTGGTCAGGAAGGGGGTAAAATCTTCCGGGGCTGAAGTGGTTAAAGTCCTTTGCATAATCCAAAACACATTTATATGTTTAAAGTGATGAAAGTGTCCAAACACCAGTTAATCCTTAGGTGAAAAAAGGGTGATGTCCTTCCAATTAACAGGTGTATCACCTCGTCCCAAAGGGATAGATAAGACAAAAATATCTTCTTACCAGATAATAAGACCTTTCAAGGGCTATACACGCATTAGTGAGTATTCATCCCTCACTTCAGGTATAAGCCAGCTCAACTGTTCAGCCTGTTACGGGACGCCAGTGATGCATATATCAGTCAGACACTCTGACTTGCCAAGGCAAGGAATAGCTGTGACATCTTAGCATTTGTGGCGAGTGTCTGATGTTTTTCCGATATGCTTGTGTAATCTTTGCTGTAAGTAGATTTTCTATTAAACTCTTGTGCTTTTCATTGAACTCTGTGCAAGGAGTTTGTTTTCTCTTCCTTGTAGTTTACTGCATGATTGGGTCTGAGGCTCCTATGAGATTGATATATGCATCATTGGCATGCCTTAACAAGCTGAACAGTTGAGTTGGCTTATACCTAAAGTGAGGGGTTAATACTCACTAGTGAGGGTAATGCTCCAGATGACGTCTTGAAGAGGAAACGTTTACGGCGGAGCCACAGCGTCATTGCGTCACTTTCTGTTTTCACTCGTGGAACGTAGAGGAAGCTCATTGCTTTCTGTTCCCAACTGCAAACACAATTTTTACCAAATGTAAGTGCATAACTACCATTGTAAGTAATAATGGTGGTATAAACGTTATTTGCACTACAGAGTGTAATTTTCTCTCTACATATATGGAGCATTAACGAGGATAAAGGGCTGACGAGGCATTTTTCCTTGGGAGGTCTGTTTCAAAAACACAGCAAGGTGGCTGTAAAGGCACAATACCCCCTAGAGGGGAGAGCTTTCTGGTAAGTGCATATATATAAGAAGAGCACTGAGTGGAGCACCTGCACAGCTTAACTAACGTCTTTGCAAGTCACTGAAAGGATTTTAGTCACCTGTTTCACTTTGAAGAATTTTTTCATCGATTGTTGGCAAATTTTATGGACTGTTTATTTACATAGTTGAGGTTTTGGAATTTTTCATTTTTTATTCACAACTTTCTAATCACTTGGACGTTTTTGTTTTGTTTTTTATGAATTCTGAGTTTTTTGTTTTTTTGGGATTCTGTTTTGTTTTCTAATTTGATTGTATTTGAACGATTGAATTTTTACACTTTAAGGATTACACCCATTAAGTTTTTGGTATCATAGCATACTGCACCTTATTACACAAGCCATTTTAAATTGATACAGTAAGTTGTTTTCAATGGTTTAATTCAATTGATATCTTGTGTGTGTGTGTGTGTGTGGTATATATATATATATATATATATATATATATATATATATATATATATATATATATATATATATAAAATTTGTGTCACAAGCACTTCTGCACGTCACTTTAAGTTGATCAAAACTATGAGGAAAGTATTACATTTCAGCATATCACGTGGCACTTGATTTAGTTTATTGCATTATTTAGAGCAGCGCCATTACCACCATCATTTAATTCCGTTTCGTTTTCAGACCCTACTTAGCTAGGTAATAGTATAAAGTGTAATGACTGCGCTTAGGACAATATGTAGGTATGCAGCCCCCCTAAGGAAACACCCGGAGGTGCTTCAAAACTGAATATGTATATAAATGGGGTAATGGCGCTCCCTAGGGCTTATTTGGGCGGGTGAAAAATAGAAAGTGACTATAGCAATAAAGACCAGTACCCTGGCTGCAGGCCGGGTTGCCCCCCTGGAGTAAACAAGATACTTGACAGTGGTAAGCTAGCGACACTCCCTATAGGGGTTGTACAGCAAAGCTGAGTATTGAAAAGGGAAAATAGAGTGATGAGAAATCATAAAATAAAATAAAAATTTAGAATATAAAATATATATAAAAATATTACAGCCTCTTCACCATATGTGATAGTACTGGTAGGTAGGCCTACCCTGAAGTTACGTGCATTACATGTGAATGAGACCATACATATTGCCTTGTATAGTATAACCTTGCATTTACGTGCACCCACTGTAGTGGTATATATTATTACACCTGTGAAAAAATATATAGGTGATGGTAGCCTCAAAATAACCAAAAATTAACAGTAAGCATAAAGTGATCATATACGTGTCAGTAAACAAAAATCATTTAAACCTTGAGTTAAATTTAGCTCTTGATCTATTTTGTAAATTAATTATTTATAACATTGCACAAATAGTAGGCAGTCCATAATTGTGAAGAAGTCTTCACCATAGTGAGAAATAAAAAATAAAAATAATTCAAAAGCTCGACTTGAGTGCATTCAGCATCCTGGTGACTTGGTGCTCCCCCTCAAGGATCCCCACTCACCAGATCCATTCACCCCAAAGGGGTAATTCGCATGCAGATGTGGCCTCTACGATCTCCCTGCCAGCGTAATGGATGGGTTTCACGGGGTGGTCCTCAGCATACACAGGAGAATGGAGCTTGTTACTCATATGAAAAGAAGGAATGGTAGACTCCTGTCTCCATGTGTTCATCTCTGCTGTTAGATCGGCACTAAGTCTATCCAGCACTCAGCCTACGTTCGCCGCTCTGTTCTAGGAAGCCGGCGTGTGGTCCAAGCCTCAATTGTGGTGCGGGTCAGGGGCCGGATGTGACATCAGCGTTGCTCCACTAGTCTCAACGCATTTTGCATATCATTTGCATCATCCGAAAGCTAGTGGCGCCATTTGGGTTATGGTATTTATGCCCTTAATATTACTTGTCCAATCAGCTTCCCGTGGACCAGAAGTTTGCCTTCTGCCATTTTTAATGCTAGCACGTCTCGCCTATTGCCTGTTAGTTTTCTCTACATCACCCCTTATCTATTAATATACCGTAAACCGGAAGTTTGCCCCTGATGTTATTTCCATTTAACTTTATCCCCTCCATAGGAATGTATCATGGGACTCAATTACCCATATTAGCTGGTTATCTCAAACTGCAATGGGAAGGCTGGATAGGCTTTTACAATCCTATAAAACCAATTAAAAAATGCATACCACCAATAATATTACGTATGTGTGTAATTGGAAAATAAAATAAAAATACCAAAAAAAATTCTTATAGTGAAAATAAAAATAAATAAAAGAAAATAAAGAATAGAAATTAAAAAATAATCTTTGCAAAGAAAAGAAAAATTAAAAAAAAAAAAAACTCAATGAGTTAATGTCTAAGAGCTCAATTTTGGTCTCATCTGACCACAAGCACTTTCTCCTAATCCCTCTCTGAATCATTTAGATGTTCATTTGCAAACTTCAGATGGGTCTGTACATGTGCCTTCTTGAGGAGGGGGACCTTGCGGGCGCTGCAGGATTTCAATCCATGGCGGCGTATTGTTACCAATGGTTTGTTGGGTGACTGTGGTCCCAACTGCTTCAAGATCATTCACAAGCTTCTACTGTGTAGTTCTGGGCTGAGCCATCACTTTTCTCATGATCATGCTTCCCCCATGAGGCGAAATCTTGCATGGAGCTGCAGACCTAGGGCGATTGATGGTTATTTTGTATTTCTTCCATTTGCCAATAAGAGTCGTCTTCTTCTCACCAAGGTTCTTGCTGATGGTCTTGTAGTCCATTCCAGTCTTGTGCAGGTCTACAATCTTGTCCTTGACTCCTTTGACAGCTCTTTGGTCTTGGCCATGTTGGCGAGGTTTGAACGGAAGAAAGAGATTCTGTGGACAGGTGTCTTTTCATACACAAAATGAGTTGCCATTAGAAAAACCTTCTTAAAATTGACAGAACTAATCTCTGTAGCCAGTCTGTGGGAGCCAGAATTAGTGTTGGTTGGCAGGGGATCAAATACTTATTTTACTCGCTGAACTGCAACTCAATTTATAACATTTGTATCATGTGCTTTTTCTGGATTTTTGGTTGATATTTTGTCTTTACCATTTAAAATACACCTATGATAAAAAATTATAGACCCTTCATTTCTTTGTAAGTAGGAAAACTTACAAATTTCTGCAGGGGATCAAATAATTATTTTCCCTAACTGTATGTTTAATCAATTCTGTCCTTCGAAATCCCCAACCTTCCCGTGCACATGCACCAGGGAGGCGCATACAGTGGCATCCTGAGCAACCCAGCTCCAAAGTGCAGATGTCGAGGGGAGTCGCAAATATGTGATGCCATCAGGAGAGCAGGAGAAGCTCTTTAACAGAAAAAGAACACATCTTCGCAAAGATGATGGTTTCTTCTTAAAACAAAAAACAAAGCGCTGGTATCAAGATGCATGCAGGTACCAAGTGCCAGATTCTGTTCACTGGATCCTAAGCATTAGTCCGTGTCCCAATTGCCCTGCACTGGAAGCAGTAGTAATTCATTCCACTTTAAAATTTGATGATTTCACAGTTCCTTTTCCTAACACGTTATCTGGGCTTGGATCTCAAAGTCCCAAACATTTCAACAAGGTGTTTCTCCATCATCCTTATTGGATATATTTCTTGCTCTTTCTTGTTGCTTAAGGACCCCACTGGCAAGCAGCTGGAAGCCGTTTCTCTTTTAATTTACTTCTTGGTGGGCTCTGTTCCCATCTCCGCATTTATTTCCGACACTTTGGCTCACTGGTCTTAATCGCTGAGCAGGGATATGGCAGCTGCAGGGTTTTTCTGTTTAGACCTTCAGGGCAATCTGACTTAAGTACTGGTAGACAGAGCAACAGTATATGACTTTGTTATCACTATCCTTTGTTGGAGATTAGGGAAGAACGCATGGGTATGTGAGGTAGTATCCAAAAATAGTTTGCCCCAGTTGTCTTCCAGGACAGCCTATAGGACATAGAGCTCCTTCCACCAGGGCAGGAAACACATTGCCAGGTTAAAAGGAGATCCAAAAGGCTCTTTTCTCAGTTTAGTGTTTACTCCATTCAGAGGAGACATGTTTCTTTCGGAATTTAATAAGAAGAGTTTAGTCTCTAGACCAGGGGTAGGCATCCTTTGAGAGGTGGAGATCTACCTGAACAACATGAAAGAGATCAAATATCACTGGGGTTTTGCCACCGAATGTAACTAGCAAGGCCTAACTAAATTGTGAGGGAAAATATAATAACCTTAAAAATGGACAGTGTCAGTAGTGCAGTAGATGGTGTCAGTCAGTAGAACAGTGGACAGTGTCAGTATTTTATTAATTTACAATTCTATTTTTTATTATTTTTTAATTTTTTTTAAGCAGCCCTATTGGGAGGTCTTTGGCGAAATAGCAGGGATCTAAAAAGGGCCCTGATGTCTTACTTTTGAGATCGAGAAAGGAGATTGAGGACAAAGTCCTCAACCTCCATCTGTGCAGCATCAGCTGCACAGAATGAATAAACAGGAATAGCTCTGTACAGTTTTGCCAAGACAGACACTTTAAGGTAAGGTAGCTACCAAACTTAATTTTTATTTCACAAAGTTTGTAATGAGTGTAATGTATTTAAGCTTTGTTCGTCAATGGGTTGCTGTAGTGCACCAGACCATTAAAAGAATTGTTGCCACTAACCTTATGGGCTGGGAAAATCATCTTTTACTCATTCTATATTTTCTATGTCTTCACTTACTAAACTGGCAATTTAATACAACTTGAGAGTACATGCATAACCTGGCTCCCGTCCTTTTTTTGATCATCCCCCACCTGCAGCTTTTCCTTTTCAGCCACACAATGCTGGTTTATGCATGGATCTTGTCCTACAACCTTGCAAAGAGGCCATATAAATACCACTAGATAGTAAATACTAAAAATGAATTTTGTGTAATTTGATCAGTCTGCCTGGTTTTTGTATAGTTACCATTTCCTGATAGCATTAGCAGTTCACTGATTTTTGTCTGTTTTATAAAAGCGCATAATTGGTCAACGGTTATCCTTTTATGGGTGAAAAGTACACCCTTGTATTGATGATCATAGTTTTTATTTCTATACAGGTTAAAATACATTTTAAAAACATATTTTTTTTATTTTGGTTTGGCATAAAGGACCTTTGCCTGTGGTGTGTAAAGTTAGCCAACCCCTGACTGCCGTGTGAAGGGCTAGCTACTCTCAGACTGCCGTGTGAAGGGCTAGCTACTCCCAGACTGTAGTGTGAAGAGCTAGCTACTCCCAGACTGCCGTGTGAAGGGCTAGCTACTCCCAGACTGTAGTGTGAAGAGCTTGCTACCCTGTAACTGCAGAGTGAAGAGCTAGCAACCCTGTGACTGCAGTGTTGAGGGCTAACTACCACCTGACTGTTGTGTGAAGGGCTATGCTTTACTTAAGCACTAAGATCCTGCAGGTAATGCATTTATCAGATTTGTTTTTTGTTTTTTAAGGAATTTTATCAAAAGAAAATATAGAGGTGAGCCAATTGCATAAATATGGTGTATGCTAGTGCTTGCAATGCAGACCATATTCTTTAAAATAACATTTCATTTTAATTCCCTATAGACTACAACCTAGAACAGAAGTGTTACTAAAAGCCTTGGTTTCAGGGAAGGCAGATAACCTCTCTTCACTACTGGCCGCTTGGAAAAAGGACCCAAAATGTAAGTAAATGTGCTATACGTTTGTATTTTGAAATGTGTGTGTCTTCTAAGAATAAAATAGAATATATATTCCCGTGCTACTATACAGTATAGCTGTTTAACTGCTGCAAACACCGAAAGGGTCAGTCCATAACCACAAAGTAAACAAAATATATAATGGATGGTGTTGCGCTGTTATTAAAGGTAAATAATCAAACCAAATAAATAAAACAAAATTACCGAATACCAACTAGACAATATATATTGAAAAATGTCCAAACAGTGAAAAAGTCAATGCAGTGCTGAAGATAGCAGTTTACACTTGATAAATTATGCAAAATAAATAACTGAATAAACAATCTTATGCAGTGAAAAAATCAGGTGCTGGATTCCCTCCCCCACTGAGTGCAGGTATAACATATAAAATGACTTGTCCTCTTTTGTGCAAACACATTGTGCAAATAAATGCAAAGTGACTTGTCCTCTTCTGTGCAACTCATCTCAGTGTAGGATGGCCTCTTACCTTACGGCTGTAAGGTAACAGCATATATACTGTATATAATAATGGAGATCAGTAGTGTTCGCAGTGCTGGCTTCTTTTATCCTGATAACACGCTCTGTGTAATGGCATATATCTGCTTCTTTGGGGCCGGTTTTGGCAATGGTATTTCTCTCCCAGTGAGTATATATACACAATATAAAGGAAGAAGGGGGGATTCCAGATAGTGTAGTATTTAGATCCAATATTTTATTGTTAAAAAACAGCTAAAGTACTTGCATCTCTATACATGTTAAAATCAATACACCACGAGCGGCGAGCTTGTACGCTGACATCACTTCCAGTTCCTGTCTGTCCCAACTTGTATCGTCGCGGTCACGTGACTTCATCAGGGCATAAAGACTGGCACTGGAGGTGTCTTTAAATAGGTTAAGCATTTAGCTAATTGAGCAGCCATTTTCTTGTAGCTCAATGTTAAAGAAGTGATGTAGTGGCCATGTTTGAGTGGATTCTCCTACATGGCAAGTATCGTGGCCATTTTCTGATGGTGTGTCTTTTACTGTACATAGCCTACTTAAAAAATAAAAATAAAAAAATCTGCTTGCTTTCTCACCCACAGATTTGCTGCATGCCTTTTGTCAGTGGATTCCTGAAGCCGTACATGGAGACTTATCTAAAGTTTGGCCACCAGTCACCTCCTCTGATTGAGCTCTGCTCTTAAGCTGTCCATAGAATGAATACTGACAATACTTGTTGAAGAACCTTTGCCTAGAAGTGCCTTAAATACTCAGTATTTAGTCAAGATCACATTGCCCACACTGTATCATATTCTGTTCACCAACATACTTTTTTAATGGATATCATACATTGTTACAATGTAACTAAGTTCTTATTGGTTTTTGTGAAATTTCTGTATTATAATCTGCACATGGCCATCAAGGCCCCATTGTGATGGAGTACATACTGTAACATATGTACATACTGAATTGAAACATTTATAACTAAGTATATTTTCTATATTTGTGTGGATGCAAACCAGACTATATTTGGTTAATATGTGTGTGACATAATAGTGTATATTTACTAAAGGCAAATATACTGTGCACTTGCTCCAGAGCTTAGTAAATAAGGTAAAACTTCACTTTGCAAGAATACTCAATCACATTCAAGGAAAATAAAAAACAGCATTTTTGTTTTTACATGATTGGACGATCGAAACCAGCAGAACTTCCCCTCATTTCAAATCTTCCCTTCAGATCTAGAGCAAATGCACTTGCAGTACACAGTGTTTTTGCTTCAATGTGTGGTTCAGCAGGTATCTGCCTTCTGCATCTGTCACAATTTCTCAGGCAGATTACAAATTTTATTCAGCCATCTTTCTCCAGAGCTAAAAAGTGTCCTGCCTCTTATACTCCCAATACTCAACTGTAGTTTAACCCTGATATACGGGTCCTAGTTGATACTGCATCACGGAAAATGAAGAGGACGTAGAAGCAATGTTGGAGCAAGCTGCAGACAACTTCTCTCCCCCTTACTGTCACTACATTGAAGAGGGAGCTTCCCACAATATGCTTGCTAATGTTCAAAAGCTCAATGCCTCTGTACGCAAAAGCCTTGACATTGTACAGGTGGACTCTCTTCCATCTCACCACACTCCTTTGGGCACAAAGAGACCTAAGCTTTTCAAAACGTACTCTGTTCACGAACAGATAGAATGTGCAGTCTTTGTTGACTGGGTCACTCCTGAAAGGATTTTCACTTCCCCATAAATCTTTTCTGACACCTATCCAGTTTAAAAAAAGGGGTCTATTCCTGTAGTTGATGCTTCTATTGTAGTTGATTCTGCTATTATTATGTCCCAGGGAGTTTTTGTACCAGATAACACGCTTCCTCAGGACAGGTTCAAGGAATTCTACTCAAACTTGTTTACAGTACCAAAACCCAGTGGAGGTATCCATCCTATCCTGGACTTAAAATTCCTTGACAATGTCCTTCACAATTCAAAATTTCATATGGAATCTTTTCTGAAATCTATCCAGTTAAAAAAAAAATGGGCTATTCCTGTGGTTGATCCTGCTGTTTCTGTCCTGAACAAACATCTCACTGTACCCTGTGAAGATGTTCCACTGTTTAAAGATTCTGTGGACAGAGCATGTGAGATGCTCTTTGAAACTCTCTTTACCGGCAGCCCTGCAACAAGCTCTTGCTGCTATTTCAATATGTCAAACCGCAGCTACAGTGAGGAGAAAAAGTATTTGATCCCCTGCTGATTTTGTATGTTTGCCCACTGACAAAGAAATTTATCAGTCTATAATTTTAATGGTAGGTTTATTTTAACAGCGAGAGACAGAATAACAACAAAAATATCCAGAAAAACGCATTTAAAAAAGTTATAAACTGATTTGCATTTTAATGAGTGAAATAAGTATTTGATCCCCTATCAATCAGCAAAGTTTCAGGCTACCAGATGTCTTTTATACAGGCAACGAGCTAAGATTAGGAGCACCCTCTTAACCGCTTGCCGACCGCCTCACGCAGATATACTGTGGCAGAAGGGCACGTACAGGCAAACTAACGTAACCCTTGCCCTTTAAGAGACAGCCTGTGAGCGCGCGCCCGCGGCAAACTCCGTGAGGCGGGTCCCGCGGACTCGATCGCCACGGGGATACCCGCGATCGTCTCACGGATAGGAAGAACGGGATATGCTAACGTAAACAAGCATCTCCCCATTCTGCCTAGTGACACTGATCTCTGCTCCCTGTGTTCGGGAGCAGAGATCGCTGACGTGTCACATGTAGCTACACCCCCCCCCCCCCAGTTAGAAACACACCCCAGGACACACTTAACCCCTACACTGCCACCTAGTGGTTAACCCCTTCACTGCCAGTGTTATTTACACAGGAATCAGTGCATTTGTATATGGTCCCAAAAATGTGCGATGTGTCCGCCATAATGTCGCAGTCACGATAAAAATCACTGATTGCCGCTATTACTAGTAAAAAAAAAAAAAAATTATTAATAAAAATGCCATAAAACTATAACTTTTGCGCAAACCAATCAATCGCTTATTGCGATTTTTTTTTATTTTTTACCAAAAATATGTAGAAGAATAGGTATCGGCCTAAACTGAGGGAAAAAAAATTTTTGTTATATATTTTTGAGGGATATTTATTATAGCAAAATGTAAAAAAAAATGTGTTTTTTCAAAATTGTCGCTCAAATACCACCATAAGAAAGCTCTATTTGTGAGAAAAAAGGACGTCAACTTTGTTTGGGAGCCACGTCGCACGACCACGCAATTGTCAGTTAAAGCGACGCAGTGCTGAATCGCAAAAAGTGCCACACTACGCTGTGAAGGACTGAAATCCTGCAGCGCCCGCAAGGTCCCCCTGCTCAATAAAGCACATGTACAGGCTCGTCTGAAGTTTGCTAATGAATATCTACATGATTTAGAGGAGAATTAGGTGAAAGTGTTGTGGTCAGATGAGACCAAAATCAAGCTCTTTGGCATCAACTCAACTCGTGGTGTTTGGAGGAGGAATGCTGCCTATGACCCCAAGAACACCATCCCCACGGTCTAACATGGAAGTGGAAACATTATGCTTTGGGGGTGTTTTTCTGCCAAGGGGAAAGGATAACTTAACCGCATCAAAGGGACGATGAATGAGGCCATGTGAAGGCTTGGACAGCAGAACAAAGATGTCTGTTTGGTGAGGCATTTGGTCAATTCATTAACCACTTCAGCCCCGGAAGGATTTACCCCCTTCCTGACCAGAGCACTTTTTACAATTTGGCACTGCGTCGCTTTAACTGCTAATTGCGCGGTCATGCAATGCTGTACCCAAACGAAATTTGCATCCTTTTCTTCCCACAAAGCTTTCTTTTGATGGTATTTGATCACCTCTGCCGTTTTTATTTTTTGCGCTATACACGGAAAAAGACCGAAAATTTTGAAAAAAAATGATATTTTCTACTTTTTGTTCTAAAAAAAATCCAATAAACTCAATTTTAGTTATACATTTAGGCCAAAATGTATTCGGCCACATGTCTTTGGTAAAAAAAATGTCAATAAGTGTATATTTATTGGTTTGCGCAAAAGTTATAGCGCCTACAAACTAGGGTCCATTTTCTGGAATTTACACAGCCTTTAATTTATGACTGCCTATGTCGTTTCTTGAGGTGCTAAAATAGCAGGGCAGTACAAAACCCCCACAAATGACCCCATTTTGGAAAGTAGACACCCCAAGGAAATTGCTGAGAGGCATGTTGAGCCCATTGAATATTCATTTTTTTTTGTCCCAAGTGATTGAATAATGACTAAAAAAAAAAAAAAAATTACAAAAAGTTGTCACTAAATGATATATTGCTCACACAGGCCATGGGCATATGTGGAATTGCACCCCAAAATACATTTAGCTGCTTCTCCTGAGTATGGGGATACCACATGTGTGGGACTTTTTGAGAGCCTAGCCGCGTACGGGGCCACGAAAACCAATCACTGCCTTCGGGGATTTCTAAGGGCGTACATTTTTGATTTTACTCCTCACTACCTATCACAGTTTTGAAGGCCATAAAATGCCCAGATGGCATAAAACCCCCCCAAATGACCCCATTTTGGAAAGTAGACACCCCAAGCTATTTGCTGAGAGGCATGGTGAGTATTTTGCAGCTCTCATTTGTTTTTGAAAATAAAGAAAGACGAGAAAAAAATTTTTTTTTTTCAATTTTCAAAACTTTGTGACAAAAAGTGAGGTCTGCAAAATACTCACTATACCTCTCATCAAATAACTTGGGGTGTCTACTTTCCAAAATGGGGTCATTTGGGGTTTTTTTTTTTGCCACCTGGGCATTTTATGGCCTTCAAAACTGTGATAGGTAGTGAGGAGTAAAATCAAAAATGTAAAATCAAAAAAAAGATCAGGATTGTC
This sequence comes from Lithobates septentrionalis, assembly GCA_037952835.1. Taxonomy (NCBI): domain Eukaryota; kingdom Metazoa; phylum Chordata; class Amphibia; order Anura; family Ranidae; genus Lithobates; species Lithobates septentrionalis. Next base: position 1,688,990 of record JBBDGP010000885.1, read on the forward strand.
AGGACAGGAGGGACAATAATAGCGGGTGTCACGCCTATATCCGCGCTAGCTGCAGACACAATATCTTTTTTGGGGGCGTTCGCTGGGTAGGGGTACTCGGGAGGACATAAAGAAAATGCCTCTCATGCAGCCGACTGCATTTGGTTGGGGATGTGAATGGGGGAAGTACGGGCGCTGCAGAAGCGGTGGGTTCCCAATTAGGATTGGCGAATGCAGTAGGAAGGGCGCTATGGGCACGACGGGCCTGTGTTTGTCTTTTTGGTGGCAGCGGGACACTACTTGTGCTTGCCACCTCACCAGCTTGAACTGCACTTATGGGACTCGCCACGTCACCAAGTGTTACTGCAGTGCTGGTTTGACTACGACCGGGGTGTACTAGGCCGCTGGCGCTTGCCAGTTCACCAAAACGCTACCAAAAAATCTGTTAGCGATCGCAGGGATCAGGCCTGACTCTGCGAACGCTGCAGTTATGCGTTTTAGTCTTTTGTAAGTGACAGTGATCGATCGATACTGCACTTGGGTGGGCTGGGCTGGGCCGGGCGGAGGGGCAAAACGCAGGTGCTAGCAGGTATCTGGGCTGATCCCACTAACACTGCGTTTGTGAGAACCCTAAACTGCTGGGGATGCTAGTATAGATCTGATCGGATCAGATATTGATCCGTTCAGATACTATACCACTAAGGGTGGTGTACAGTGCGTGCGTGGGTGTTAGCGGTACTGGCGCTAACCTGACGCTGCCTGGGGCTGGTGCTTGCCAGTTCACCAAAATACTACCAAAAAAACTGTTAGCGATCGCAGGGATCAGGCCTGACTCTGTGAATGCTGCAGTTATGCATTTAGTGTTTTGTAAGTGTCAGTGATCGATCGATACTGCACTTGGGTGGGCTGGGCCGGGCGGAGGGGCAAAACGCAGGTGCTAGCAGGTATCTGGGCTGATTCCGCTAACACTGCGTTTTTGGGAACCCTAAACTGCTGGGGACACTAGTATAGATCTGATCGGATCAGATATTGATCCGTTCAGATACTATACCACTAAGGGAGGCGTATGCTGCGTGCGTGGGTGTTAGCGGTACTGGCGCTAACCTGACCCTGCCTGGGGCTGGTGCTTGCCAGTTCACCAAAATACTACCAAAAAAACTGTTAGCGATCGCAGGGATCAGGCCTGACTCTGCGAACGCTGCAGTTATGCGTTTAGTCTTTTGTAAGTGACAGTGATCGATCGATACTGCACTTGGGTGGGCTGGGCCGGGCGGAGGGGCAAAACGCAGGTGCTAGCAGGTATCTGGGCTGATCCCGCTAACGCTGCGTTTTTGGGAACCCTAAACTGCTGGGGACGCCAGTATAGATCTGATCGGATCAGATATTGATCCGTTCAGATACTATACCACTAAGGGAGGCGTATGCTGCGTGCGTGGGTGTTAGCGGTACTGGTGCTAATATGACGCTGCCTGGGGCGACGCATATCACCGCCGGGCGATCAGGGGGCTAAACCTTTATTCGGTAATAAACGGCGGGTGCCCTGACACTATAAAAAAATAAACGAACTAACCAGCGTCACCCATAATGGTTATACGGTGATCAGTGGTGAAAGGGTTAACTAGGGGGCAATCAAGGGGTTAAAACATTTATAAGATAGTATATGGGGGTCCCTGACGCTGACGGCGAACCTAAATATTTACGTCCCTAACTAGCGTCACCAGCGACACTAATAAAGCGATCAGAAAAATGATCGCTTAGTGACACTGGTGACGGGGGGGTGATCAAGGGGTTAAAACTTTATTAGGGGGGTATCCTAGACCTAAAGGGGGCTAATACTCACTGCCCTAACACTGTAACTGTCACAAACTGACACCTAGCAGTAATCAGGAAAAAAAAAAAAACCTGCTTGGTGTCAGTTTGTGACAGGGAGGGGGTGATTGGGGGGGGGGGGTCGGGGTGTTTTGTATGCCTGGCATGTTCTACTGTGTGTGTGTAGTGTTGTGCACTCACTCACATGTCTTCTCTCCTCGGAGCGGAAAATACCGAGCCGAGGAGAGATGACATCATTTCCTCTGCCTCTGTGTACAATACAGAGGCAGGGAAATGATCCCATTGGCTGGGAGCGATCGCGAGGGGGGGGCCATGAATGGATGGCCTCCACCGATCGCCGGGGGAGATTTGCCGACTGCCGCAGGCACCGGGGGGGGGGTCCGATCGGACCTCCCACCCGCGGGCAGGCAGGGACGTACAGGTAAGCCCTTTTGCCTGCCCGTGCCGCTCTGCCGACGTACATCGGCGTGCGGCGGTCGGCAACTGGTTAAAGAAGTCACAAGTGGAAAGGTTTTGTTTCCTCGGAGAAGGTAACAAACCTGCCCCTTCTGATGCTCCTAGTTCCCCAGCAAATTCCACACTCTTTCAGTATTCAACTGCAAAATCTAGGTTCAGCTCTTAATTTTGACGCAACTTTGGCCCACAAAGTCCACTAAGTCCTCTGCAAATCCCTCTTCACAATGAAGGTGCAGACTTCTGTTGGCAGTTTGCATCTCTGGACCACAGACATCCCAGGCCGGTGGGTTCAGTCAGTGGTCTTCAAAGGTTACAACATATAGTTCACAACTCTACCTCCTCACCATTTTCTTCTGTCAAATCAACCAAAAACATTCCAAGGACACTTAAATTGCAAAAGGCCCTGAACCACCTCATGTCCCAGGTAGTTGTACCAATATGGTGGCATACTACCAGGTACATCAAACAAAATTATCTAAGTGTGTTCAACCCCTCACCTCATCCCAAAATAATAGTGAAAATGGAGAGAGATTGTCCCAGGGATTTTATGGGTGGGGGGGAGAGGTAAATATATTTCTGAAAAATGTATGATTGGTATGAAGAAGATGAATAATAGTAGTAAAAAATATATATGCTTTATTCAAAAATTACACAGAATATTGGGTTAAAAACAGTACTGTGTTTCAACCCATACATGAATTTTCCCCTCACCAGTGTGTAGATAATTTACAAAAGTCTACTAACTAGGAACCTGTCTGTAATTTCTTATATTGAGTAATTATCTCACCGTGCCTATAATTATGCACATTAGGACCCCCTTTTCCTTATTTTTCCTTTTTTATGTTCCTTCATTTTGTCAGCTGTTATTAACGATATACATTATAATTTGATCTTATGGCTATACTCATATTACATTATATTATATATTTACATCTAGGGACCCGCACTCCCTCTTTTTCTCTTGCTGTTCCTTGTGGACTCCGCTGGCCTGACATACCCCATGTGTCTATAGTGTGATGCTGCTATTCATTTAAACACACCGACGCAATCTCATACAAACTCCAACGTCTAACCTTAGACGCCTATACCTATATATTGCTCCATCCTTTAAAGAGACAGTCCTAACTGGTGCTATGGAGATCGGAGCTGGGAGTATCGTCTGCTAAATTATCATTTAGCATTGGTCTAAGACAGTGTTTCTCAACTCCAGTCCTCAAGGCACCCCAACAGGTCATGTTTTCAGGCTCTCCATTATTTTGCACAGGTGATTTGATCAGTTTCACTGCCTTAGTAATTACCACAGCTGTTTCATCTGAGGGAAATCCTGAAAACATGACCTGTTGGGGCGCCTTGAGGACTGGAGTTGAGAAACACTGGTCTAAGATACAATTACGGCTGTGTGAACCAGTAAGCCTTTTCACCATTATTAACCGTTTTCTTTCTTTTGTTCTTCTCTCCCAAGCCCCAACTCTTATTACTCCCACTATTCTATCATAACACATTTGACTCATGCCTGTAATGATTGGTATGTCTTATTCATGCATCTTTTTAGATCATACAATGTATCTTCACAGGAAACCCCTGAAGAAGGAATTGTACCTATAATATTCCCAAACATGTTGGGTCTTTAATATATCATGCCTGTATGTGCTTCTTTCACTAGAACCCGCAGTAACATGATGTTAGTGAAAGATTTGTATGAGTGATCCACTGTTTCTAACCCAATATTCTGTGTAATTTTTGAATAAAACATATACCGTATATACTCGAGTATAAGTCGTTCCGAGTAAAAGTCGAGGCCCTAATTTACCACAAAAAAATGGGAAAAACTTAGTGACCCGAGTATAAGACGAGGGTGAGAAATGCACAGCTACTGTAAGTGGAAAAGAGGGTCAACAATGCCCATTTGCATGCTTCACTGTGCCCATTTGCATGCTTCACTGTGCCCATTTGCAGCCATAGGTCCCCTGAACTTCAAACTCGGTAGTTAAGGGTTCCTAGATGCCCCCTAGCTGCAGCCAAAATTTGGGGTCTCTGAACCCAAAGGGTCCCGAAATGACATTGCTGCAGATGGACACAGTTGACCAAATTTGGGGCCCCGTATCTTGGGGTCACTTAGTGCTAAGAACCCCAAATTTGGTTTGCAAACCCAGTGGAACTAGTACCATAACATTTCCAAAGCTGAGGTTTCTAGCACTAAGTGGCCTTGAGATACAGGGCCCCAAAAATCAGTTCAGAAAATGTCAAGCACTTTTTTGTAGCAGAGAATGACATTTTCTGAACCAGTTTTGGGGCCCCGTATCTCAGGGCCACTTGGTGCTAGGAACCCCAGCTTTGGATATGTTATGGAACCAGTTCCGCTGAATTTGCACACCAAATGTGGGGTTCCTAGCACCAAGTGGCCCTGAGATATGGGGCCCCAAAGTCGGTTCAGAAAATGTCAAGCACTTTTCTGCAGCAGAGAATGACATTTTCCGAACTGATTTTGGGGCCCCGTATCTCGGGGCCACTTAGTGCTAGGAACTTCAGCTTTGGATATGTTGTGGTACCAGTTCCACTGGGTTTTCATACCAAATTTGAGGTTTCTAGCACCAAGTGGTCCTGAGATACGGGGCCCCAAAGTCGGTTCGGAAAATGAAATTTTTTGCTGCAGAAAAGTGCTTGACTCGAGTATAAGTCGAGGGGGGCACTTTCAGCACAAAAAAATGTGCTGAAAAATTCGACTTATACTCGAGTATATACGGTATATTTTTTACTACTATTATTCATCAGTCACTTCATACCAATCATACAATTTTCAGAAATATATTTACCTCTCTCTCCCACCCATAAAATCCCTGGGGCAATCTCTCTCCATTTTCACAGGTAGTTGTACCAGTGCTTCCTCAGGACAGGTTCAAGGAACTCTATGCAAACCTTTTCACAGTACCAAAACCCAGTGGAGTCATCCATCCCATCCTGGACTTTAAATCCCTCGACAAATTCCATCACAATTCAAAATTTCATATGGAATCAGCAAAGTCAGCATTTGCCTTTGAGACAAGGGGGACACATGACATTTGTGGGCATCCATTTAGCTAATTACCCACCTCATCAGCAATTTTCTATGCTTCGCAGTGGAAAATGAGCACTTCCAGTTTGTTGCACTGCCTTTGTCTGTCCTCAGCTCCCAGGGCGTTTACAAAGATTTTGGCCCCCCTGCTTGTCCTTTTCAGAACTCAAGGTATCCAGGTGACAGGCTATCTGGATGACCTTCTCCTGAAGGATGCAGCCCCCTCACAATTCTTAGTAAACGTCCAAAAGACAATTCACCTGCTTCAGGCCCTAGAGTATCTAGGTCTAATTCTAGATATGTCTCAGGCAAAAGTTTTTCTTTCAGAAAATAAAGTTCTTTCTCTAGGAGCTGATGCTCAACATCTGAGATGCAAAGAAATTCCACAGTGAGATGTTCTAGGCCTAATGGTTACATTCTTCAAAGCGCAGTACCTTTCGCCCAATTTCATTCAACAACTCCTCCCATACGACTGGAAATTTCTTACAACAGAAGCTGAGTCAGGCTGTGGAGGAGTCCCCTAATCGTTATTGGTTCTAGGAACATGGCCAAGGGAGGAGCCCAAACTCCCCATCAACATCTTGTCTCAAAAGACACCAAATTTGGGTGCAGTCACACAATGCCACCACAGTGACATATGCAAGGGAACATCTGCCTGGTTGCCTTGAAGGAAGCAAAGCAAATTATCTTATAAACTAACTGCAGTTCACATCCAAGGAGTGAACAATTGGCAAGTTGATGAGCTCAGCCTGGACACAGGGGAATGGTCTCCTCATTCAGATGTGTTCAGTCTGATATACCAAAAATGGGGGACACCTGATGTGCACATCCTAGCCTCCAGAAACCATAATCTACCTCTATACATATCCAGAACAAGGAATCCTTTCGCTTTGGTCTCAGATGCTCTAGTTATCCCCTGGTCTCAATTCAGGCTAGTGTACACCTTCCATCCCCTGAGCATTATAACTCACCTACTGCAAAGCAAAGAACATACATCCCATTCCTATCTCACGTGCCGTGGAATATCTAAATTCCATGATCAACCATGATTGTGTGTGTGTGTATAATATAAATATATATAAATGTCCAAGTGTAAAAAAAGAGGGGAAAACCAGGGGAAGAGGGAGAGTCCCTTGCACAAAGCAAAGAACCTACATCCCATTACTATCTCTCATGTGCCGTGGAATATCTATTACAGTGATCAACTGTGATTGTGTGTGTATAATATATATATATCCAAAACAAAGTTTCTTTTCCCCCTCCCTCTCCACTCCCCCCCCCAATTCTATATATATATATATATATATATCATTCATTTACTAAATATCACGTGCACTTAGCGGAGGAATGAGACCATGTGGCAACAATATCGGACTATTGCATAAAACATCAACCTACATCCACCCATACTTTAATCTCTATCAATCTCTGAGAAGTAATATTTCCAGCCTGCCGATGTATTTTAAATTTGTCTTATTGATTTCTAACCTCACGCACTCTTTCCTCCTCCATTATTAATTCAACTTCTCTTTTCCATTCCGACAGAGTGGGGCATGTAGCCTGTTTCCAGTACCTGGGTATTAATATTTTAGCTGCATTCAGTAGGTGTGGAGTTATACTGAGAGATCGCATGACTGCATTGATGAACAGATGTCAAGCACCTGCAATGACTCTCATGCTAAGTTCCTTACCGCTTGCTGCCCGCCCACCATGAAATGACGGAGGAGCAGTGCAGCTCTCGTTCTGGGTGGACGCAGCCCCGATCTCTGTAAAGAGCTGATGACACAGCTCTTTAACCATGTGATCGGCTGTGTTCAATTACAGCCAGTCACATGTAAATACGGAAGTGCCGTTAATCGGCTCTCCTCACCTCACACTGACAGAGTGCCGATCAGCGGTATCACCTCGCAGGGGAGACCATGGCAGGTAATCAGGGCACTGATCATCAGTGCCCTGATTACAGGAAAGCCCCAGCAGTGCCCATTAGTGATGCTAGTTAGTGCAGCCTTTCATTGCCTGCTGCCCATCAGTGCCACCTATCAGTGCTCATAAGTGTAGCCTCATCAGTGCACATCAATGAAAGAGAAAAATTACTTATTTACAAAATTTACTGACAGAAACTAAGAAAAACTTTTTTTTTTTTTTTTTTTTCAAAATCTTCGGTCTTTTTTTTTGTAAAAAATAAAAAAAACAGCAGTGATTAAATACCACCAAAAGAAAGCTCTATTTGTGTGAAGAAAATTACTAAAAATTAATTTGGGTACAGTGTTGCATGACCGCGCAATTGTCATTCAAAGTGCAACAGCACTGAAAGCTGAAACATGGCCTGGGCAGGAAGGGGGTTAAAGTGCCCAGTATTGAAGTGGTTCAGATCTGGAAACCATGGCTGTCATTAGCCTTTCCTACTCTCCCCCCAGCCAGCTTGGGCTGCCAATTACGAATGGCCTCGATGCTCCTGAGCCCTTAGCTTCCCCCCTTCTCGCGGCCTCTAACCTCCTGGCCCCCCTTCTCCCCTAGTTTTCCTTATCCTTTGACTACTTGTTAGGTGCGCAATCTCTTTTTCTTTAGCGTCACTTTTCTGCCTGACTTCCCTCTTGTTTCCATTCTGTTTTTCCTTTTTAGATCTGTATAGCCTGTATACTGCACCATTGTATGGCTATTGACGGGCCCAGGGGATGCCCCGTTGATGTAGGGAACCTCTCCAGGACCCCTTGCCCTTATGGCTTAATAAATAGGCCTATTTACTGCTGTTGTGTCAGTTCTCGTTTTTTTCTCCTATTTACACTGCTTTGTTTTTGCCTTCCTTTGTGAACTAACTTTTGTTACAACTGTCAAAGCTAGCCCATGCATGGGCGGAACTATTGCATGTTAGCTAAATGTTAAAACTGAATAAAAATGATTGAAACTGAAAAATACACAAAGAAACACACCTAAATATCGACCAGTGTTATTAGCCTTAGAAAACGTTTTCTCTGGCAAACACGTAAGTGTAGTTCATGTGAATTGTATTGCAAAGGGGGTTCTCTCTCAATGGAGTATAGACCCCGCCCCCGCCCTCCCCCTTTTTTAAGGGCCAGAGAAGTTCTCTAGGGAGTAGCAAACAACTCGTGTACCTCCCAGATAATTTAGATTGTCCTGCATTTAGATTGTCCTGCTTTAAGGGCTCATTCAAATGGCAGATTAGTGTTGTCCTCTGTTGCATTTGCATCCATCTTGGAGCTGTGTGCAGGCAGCCCATAGAAGCGGATGCACACACACCACCGGCACGGACAAAATCATGGTCATGGTTTGACATGCGGGCAGGAGGCGGGTGCATGGATGCAGAGGCTCTGTGTATGGTACATACAGGTACATGATTTTATTTTCTAATGGCCTGGGAGTCCATACACTCTGTCCTCAGTGCAGATCAGTATTCTGACCCTGATAGAATCACAGGCTCATCATTACTGGGCTCCTGCCAAGCCAATGTGCTTGATTATCTGCAGTGAAGGGCAGGGGAGACATTGGGGGGGTCTAATAGACCCCCGATGCTATCACATACAGGGCTTGTTAGCCACCTTGTTATAGCAACACAGCTAAATTGAATAAAAATGTAAAATGTTTTAAAAAAATGAATAGTAATCCCATCGCCCTGCACCCAACCACAAATGCGCACGTGTATGTAAACTGTAATTGCACATGATGCGTCTCTGGTGTTTCTCAATAGTCCCACAGTCTCGTGGGACCTGGATCATACCCCAAGAGCTTGCAGATTGCAGGCAAGGGGGGGGGGGGGGGGCACCTATCAGAGTGGAGAGGATAGGTATTTGCTCCCTGAGGCTGGGTTCATATCTAAGCCGCATGAGTCTCCATTCATCATTTCAGGTCCGATTTCAGCCAAAATTCTGGCTGAATTCGGACCTGAAACGGACCAAAAGACGCACAGGACTCCTGTACAATTCGCACCAGAGGCGGTGCGGCAATGTGTAAACTGGCTCCATAGAGAAAAATAAAACAGGGGAAGGAAAGGGGATCACCACTCTAGGTGGAAATGTGGATATAGAACTCTCCTCAGAACTGGAACACCAGGTGTCGGCTAAGCATATAGCAACATGAGGCAAAAAGAAAGTTCTGGACAGTCGCACTCCGTAAAATAGCCTTTATTTGTAAAAAGTCCAACAGATACAAGCCACAGCAAAAAATGGGACAAACGATCTGATGCGTTTCATACTTAACAGTGCTTAGTCATAGCTTATGACTAAGCACCGTTAAGTGTGAAACGCGTCAGATCATTCCCATTTTTTTGCTGTAGCTTGTATCTGTTGGACTTTTTACAAATAAAGGCTATATTCCAGAGTGCAGCTGTCCAGAACTTCCTTTTTGCCATAGAAAAAAAAAAAGCCTTGAATGAGGAGCAAGGTGGTGGTGGAGGAGGATAAGCAGATTTTTGGTTTTCAGGTGAATTTCTTTATCTGCAAACTGCTGTTAATTCATTTTGAATTTGTCACAGCCATAGTGATACATTGTGTAAGTGGTGCAAATAAGAACTACCTTAAGAACATGTTGAAACTGTTGCAAGGCTTTTATGAATTACTCACAGGATTTTCCAACTTGCCCGTTACCGCCAAAGATGTGTCGCAAAAGCTTTAGTGAATTGCCCCTATTATGTTTTATTGTACAGGATGATGTTAGAGAGCTGCAACCAGCTCAGTGATGGTAAGGAGATGCTTTAGGTCACCAGATGTATAGTGAGAAGGAAGCCCTCTGGAAGCGAACAGTACAGTTGCCCATACAGTAGAGATGGATTGAAATTCAGGTGGTTCAGCATGTGGGTGGGGCAAGGAATGTGGTACCCAGAGAATGCACACAGAGTCCAAGGAACAGCAAGGGTCTCAAACTGGCAGCCCTCCAGGTGTTGCGAAACTACTCTGTCTGCGGGAGTCATGCTTGTAACTGTCAGCCTTGCAATGCCTCATGGGACTTGTAGTTTCGCAACAGCTGGAGGGCCGCCAGTTGAAGACCCGTGACTTAGATAGTCTTGCATAGGATTCCGGAAAAAAACTTGTGGCATCCAGCAGTATCTGACAGAGGAGGTAACTAGAAGTCGGTCTGGCAACAGGACACTTGGATCTCTCTGCATGACTGTTGCCCAACAACACTACCTGTGCAGGGAGGCTGAACTGCACCTGCCCACAAGCAGGAACCAGATACATTTTTTTGGGATCAGGTAATTTTTATTGAAGGTTTTTCATTTTCAGATACAGAAAAATACTGTAACATTGACCAAATAGTCAAAGAATAACAAAAGACTGAAACAAATTGAACATAAAATAATATAAAAGAAGATATTGTGCATTCTAGTATTATTACAAGACATACCTCAGTACAACAAATGTTAAGCGAAAGTGCACATAAATCCCACCAAGGAGCTAACATCCGCCCAACCACAGAATTACAATTATGAAAATATTTAACCCAAGTACACCTGGCAGAAGAAGCACACCTGCCCCTTAATCATAATTTGATGGTAATAAAGTATGTGTCGACTCAGTAGAGGACACCCATAAAGACCACGTTTTCTGAAATATTTTTAGAGCAGACCAGCCAAATTTTGATCCATCTACGCCTGTTCCTACTAAACAGAAGTTAATCTACCAATCGACTTTTGTCAAATGGGACTGTTGGAAAACCTTTGTCAAACTGCGGCCGACAGCTGCGTATCAGTGGTTTCTGACAGCAGCGGAGTCCCTTTGTCAGAACATATTGGCACAGCTAGTAGGATTCCTCCTTCCACCTCTCATGTGTGGATGGGGGAATCCATTAATTTTTCAATGGGTTGATCAAAAAAAAAAAAAAGAAAGAACCGTCTTTGGCCAGCATAAGGTTTTACTGTATACAGTATCTCCTAAAAGATGAGGAGCAGTGCTGATGTCCTGTCAGAATACCGCTACCCATCAGAAAATGTAATGGAAGTGACGTTCTGAGCAAAAAAATGCTTACTGCGCATGCGCCATTTATTCCAACATGGCCGCTATGCATTCCAATAGGTTTCCTAATCGGACAGAACCTGAAGTCAGCAGCGGACATCCTCTTACACCCAGGCAAGCAGGCAGAAGGTGGAGATGGCCATCTTGGTACATCCCACACTGCTCAGTGGCAAACTGATTATATACTGAAATAGACTATTTCACTCTGTCGCAATGAAATAGTCTATTTCAGTATATAAGGTGAGTTTCATGCTAAAATAAGTGTGAAATTTAAGACTTGGCTGGGTGTAAGAAGATGTCTGCTGCCATCTTCGTGTTCTGTCACATTAGGAAACCTATTGAAACGCATAGCGGCCATGCTGGAATGCACAGTGCATGCGCAATAAACAATTTTGTTCGCAATGTCACTTCCGTTGCATTTTCTCATGGGTAGCAGTATTCTGATAGAACACCGGTAGAAAGGGGGGTCACTGACCGGAGTTAAATCCTGATATAATGGCTTTATACATATTTTCACAAGTTATGTATCTTTGTGCCATGTCACACTAGCCATACACTTGCTGGCAGGAACTCACCTGAGACAGAATTACTAGTCAGTGGCATATTTAGAGGGGTGCTGTGGTTGCCTGACACCATGCAACAGCACCCACAGAGAGTTGGCATCCGCTCCTTCCCTGATAGTGGCATTTCAGAGCCACAGTAAAGCTCCTTCCCCACTTTGGTCATATGGCACAGCAGAGGAGAAGACTTAGGCCCCTTTCACACTGGGGTGGTAGGGGGCGTCGGCGGTAAAACAGCGCTATTTTTGCGCTGTTTTACCGCGGTATTCGGCCGCTAGCGGTGCGGTTTTAACCCCCTGCTGGCGGGCGAAAAAGGGTTGGAATCACTCGTACAGCGCGGCTATTGTCTGGCGTTATTGCCGCGGTATAGCCGCGCTGTCCCATTGATTTCAATGAGCAGGAGCGGTTTAGGAGCGGTGAATACACCGCTCCTTCACCGCTCCAAAGATGCGGCTTGCAGGAGATTTTTTCTTCTCCTGCCAGCGCACCTCGGGCTTTCACACTGAACAAACAGCGAAGGCTGTTTAGGGGCGATTTGCAGGCGGTATTTTTAGCGCAATAACGCCTGCAAACCGCCCCAATGTGAAAGGGGCCTAACCCTAGCTCTGAACTGCTGCTGCATTTGGTCTGGTGAGGGGTCTGTACTGGGAGGATGGAGGTGTGTGTGACTGTACTGAGAGGAAGGGGGAAGAGTCTGTACTGAGGGTCTGTGCCAGGGGAAATATTATTTGTGCTGGGGGGCGGGGGCTGAATCTGTACTGAGGGGCTGTGTAGGGGAAAATTATCTGTGCTGGGGGGAGGAGGGATCTGTATGGGGAGGCTGTGCTGGGGGGGGATTCTGTACTGAGGGGCTGTGCTGGGGGGGGGGGGAGTCTGTGCTGGGGGGGTGGAATCTGTACTGAGGGGCTGTGTAGGGGAAATTCATCTGTGCTGGGGGGAGGAGGGATCTGTACTGAGGGGCTGTGCTGGGGGGGGGGAGAGTGTACTGAGGGGCTGTGCTGGGGGGGGGGGGGGGGAGTCTGTACTGAGGGGCTGTGCTGGGGGGGGAGTCTGTACTGAGGGGCTGTGCTGGGGGGGGGGGGGGGGGGGATGTGCTGAGGGGCTGTGCTGGGGAAATCCATCTGTGCTGGGGGGAGTCTGTACTGAGGGGGTGTGCAGGGGAAATCCATCCTGCTGGGGGGAGTCTGTACTGAGGGGGTGTGCAGGGGAAATCCATCCTGCTGAGGGGGGGGGGGGTCTGTGCTGGGGAAATCCATCCTGCTGGGGGGGGGGGTCTGTACTGAGGGGCTGTGCTGGGGAAATCCATCCTGTTAAGGGGGGGGGGGAGGTTGTACTGAGGGGCTGTGCTAGGGAAATCCATTCGTACGGAGGGGTTTGTATTTATGTTTTAATGCAGAGTAAACTTGAGGACACTTATTGTTCGCCAGATTTGGAATAAGGAGGGGGGAGCATGTTGTAAATGTTTGCCACTTACAACATATGAGCAGGCGACTGCTTTCTTATTGTGGAGTTACTGCCACTGACAGGGTTCTAACAAGACAGTATTAATACTTCCTGTACTTGTTAATGAAATCTATAAGTTAAGCAAATGATTACTATCGTATAGCATATGATTTTATATAAGAGTGCCTAAATCAGAGCTAGCATACTAAGTCACTCCTCGTTAGTATAGTGGTAAGTATCCCCGCCTGTCACGCGGGAGACCGGGGTTCGATTCCCCGACGGGGAGACTACATTTTTTTTCCCCAACATTTTTTGGAAAATATTTTTTAGCAGTATACTTATCTTTACATTGTTAGAGCTGTTTGTTTGTTTTATTCATTTATTTTTAATCAGGGTCCTTGCTACATTGGTTCTGTATTCTCCAGTGATCTGACAATGTACCAATTCCTCTGTAATAATGGGAAGTTGGGAGCACAGGATTTTCAGGATCCTGGGAAAACTAATGAGAGATTGTTACATGTGATCAGTAATGGCAATCCGAAGCATGTAATCAGCCTTTATTATTTGTGACAGATCTGCCCATCTATGGCCGTCCTTACAATCATATGATCTTTGGCAGAGGTAACATAATTCTCACTCAGGTAAAATGTCTTTATTTACATGGGATTGATAAACATCAGAACTAGAAACAAATGTAAACTAACCCAGGACGAACAGGAGTAGAACATCCCTTTGTGGCTGACATATGTACCCCACTATAGTGTGCTGCAGTCAGGTGACTGCCATCTAGTGGTTAAATTAGAACTTCACCCTATTTTTTAAAACAATTAAACGTCAGCAGCTACAAAAACCTGTAGCTGTTGACTATTATTACCCAATTATTTCCCAATCCCTGGAGTCTAGCACTATCTTCTCATCATCATCGATTTGGGAGACACTTGTGACTTCTTGAGGAATCACAGCTGGCTCCCTACTTGTGGCGCAGTCAGTTTTATTTACTAAAACTGGAGAGTGCAAACTCTGGTGCAGCTCTGCACAGAAACCAATCAGCTTTCAGGTTTATTTCTCAAAGCTTAACTAAACAAGTTGAAGCTAGAAGCTGATTGGCTACCATGCACAGGTGCACGAGATTTTGCACTCTCCGGTTTTAGTAAATCAGCTCCAGTGAGTCTGGTCCTGTAACCTCCCTGACGTGTTGGGGGCTCATACGATCCCCATTGCACTGATCTGCTGTGCCGCTAACCATTGCCAGCATTGCACTGCTACACTGCCCCCAGGGTTGTTTACAGGGAGTAAGGGTAGATTTAGAGGTGCTTCTAAATCTTCATTTCCTCTGAAGCCTGATCTCAAAGTTTTTTTGTGGGGAGGGTTGCACAATATTAAACAAATTTGCACACAAGTTCTAAAAATAGGCCACGGGGGGAAAAAAACTAACAGATTATGATGGAATGTTGGCGACGGAGGAAGCTGTGCACAAGGACAAAAATGAGGCTCTGTCCCCGTGCTGCTGAGTGTAAACAAATATAATATTCTGACGCTGCGCAGAATCAGTACACGCAGAAAATGCTGCAACTCAGCTTAAAGGGTCAGTCCACCCAGAACTGGTATTGCAGTGTTTGGTGGATGCTGGAGAGATAAATCACCTGCCAGTTTCTTCTTGTCTCAGGGGTGCTTCTAGTTATATCTCTGATTTCCCAGATCTGCAATTTGCTGTGCTCATTATGAGGGGTTCACACCATCCTTGTGCTGAGTTCCTGGGTCTGTACACCTGCTGTACCTATTATATGAGTCCAACTCCCCACCATCCCTGTGCTGAGTTCCTGGATCTGTACACCCACTGTGCCCATTATGAGGCGTTCCCACCATCCCTGTGCTGAGTTCCCGAGTTTGTACACTCGCTGTGCCCATTATGAGGAGTTACCACCATCCCTGTGCTGAGTTTCCCAGGTCTGTACACCCACTGGCTGCTGTGCCCATTATGAGGGGTTCCCACCATCCCTGTGATAAGTTCCCACCATCCCTTGTCTCAGGCTCCGTACACCTGCTGTGCCCATTATCAGGTATTCCCACCATCCCTGTGCTGAGTTCCCAGGTCTGTACACCCACTGTGCCATTGTGGGGGGTTCCCACCATCCCTGTGCCGAGTTCCCGGGTCTGTACACCTGCTGGCTGCTGTGTCCGTTACGAGGGGTCCCCACTATCCCTGTGATGAGTTCCTGGGTCTGTACACGTGCTTGCTGCTGTTCCCATAATGAGGGGTTCCCACCATCCCTGTGCTGAGTTCCCAGGTCTGTACACCCACTGTGCCCATTGTGGGGGGTTCCCACCATCCCTGTGCTGAGTTCCCGGGTCTGTACACCTGCTGGTTGCTGTGTCCATTACGATGGATTCCCACCATCCCTGTGATGAGTTCCTGGGTCTGTACAGCCGCTTGCTGCTGTGCCCATTATGGTGGGAACTCGGAATCCCTGTGCTGAGTTCCGGGGTCTGTAAACCTGCTGGCTGCTGTGCCCATTATGAGCATTTGTAGCGCTTCCCTATTTGATCAAATATGTAGCGCTTGGCAGATTTGCAACTCCGCAATCACCACATGTCAGATAAACTTTGCCATACGTGCAAAGCATCGCAACCACGACATTTAGCCCTGTTCACTGCCTATTGCAGCTTAACCACTTTAGCTCCGGAAGGTTTTAAGGCCCATACACACGATCAGAAAATTGTATGAAAAATATCGCCTTCTAAGTGATTTACGATAACCTGATCATTAGTACACAGCTTTCGAGAACCGATCACAACAATTCATGTGAAGTTATCCGATGGGACAAACACGAACATTTTTCTCATATGATACCAAATCGTCCAATTTTCGTTTAATAAGTACAATTGACTTTCAAAAATTCAATACAAATACACATCAACACATTCACTTCTGAACTGTTTTTCTGTTGTACAAGAATTTTCATAACTTTAGTAAATTATTCATTTTTGATATGAGACTTGCATGCAAAAAAAAAAAAAAAGGACTATCATCGTGTGTACCAGGCTTTTCTCCCTTCATGACCAGGCCATTTTTTGCTATTCAGCACTGCTCTATTTTAACTGGTAATTGCATGGCCATGTAACGCTGTACCCAAACAAAAATTTTAAAAAAAGAATATATATTATTTTTACTTCCTGCTACAAAACATGTCCAATAAAGAGCTCTATGATTTTTATACTTAGGCCTGAAACACAAGTTTTTACATCCAGAAATCAGCAAGAAGAGAAAATACCCATTGATCTTGTAAAAAATGTTTTGTCCTTTCCCCTTGCTGTCAGCTAAAAACACAGCACACACATCCTTATCTTTTTATGTAAACTGCTAAACTTATCGATCCACCATGTAATAGAGACAAACAAAGGCAGACATGTTTAAAGTCCAGCCTGTGTGACAACCATGGCTGCCCCATAGATACAGGAGAGAAATTTGTGTAGCCGCAAAGGGACAGGAAGTGTGCAGGATCACCAGGTGAAAATAAAGGGAAAGCCCCGAAAAAGAAAACGAATGCAACCACTATATAATACAATATATAATACAATAATGTAATACATTTTTTGTTCTTGGGTCAAGATACACTTTAACTCCAAGAGTCTTTCTCACAAAACATAAAAGGCAAATATTATTATTAGTGGGAATGCTTTAGCAGTCCCACTATTGTTATTCAATGTTATTAGTGGGACTGCTTTAGCAGTCCCACTATTGTTATTCGTTTTTTTATTTATTAATGCGAATGCTTTAGCAGTCCCACTATTGTTATTCGATTTTATTAGTGGGACTGCTTTAGCAGTCCCACTATTGTTATTCGATTGTATTTATTTTTAATTTTAATTTTAATTTTATTCCGTACGTTTTTTGGTTCTGCGTAACTTCTGCATACTTTCAGCTATTAAAACCAATCAACTATTAAAATGTTCGTCTCTTTTAGCTGATGTGTGCTCTTTTTCAACTTTTTTTCTACCATTTATACTTTTTAAAATATTAAGCTTTTTAACACTTTTTTTTAACATTGAAGTCAATGGAAGCATGCTTGAAATCCTTAAATTCTTCTTCCGCTCCCAAAAGTTTCAGCTCCTTCATACTTTCACCTAGAGACACCAAACAAACTTTAAATTGTTCACAAAATATTCAGCTATCTGGCTATATCTTTTCAGTTTGATATCTTTTACAGTTTTTGAGAAAAAGCTTTTTGTTTAGAGGTCATTTCAGGAAATTTTAGCCATTAATCAGAGTGTACTGTGTTTGTTTTGTTGCCATGGTTACCAAAGCTTCTGTTATACACAGGGGGGGAGGTGGCTGGAGCATCTCAGCTCTGATTACAGAGCTCGGGGGAGGGGACAGACACACCATGTACTGATTTATAATAGAGGAATATGATGGGGCAGTTTTGATAGGGCAATTCTGATGGGGCAGTTTTGATGGGGCAATTCTGATGGGGCAGTTTTGATGGGGCAATTCTGATGGGGCAGTTTTGATGGTGGCAATTATGATGGGGCAGTTTTGATGGTGGCAATATGATGGGGCAGTTTTGATGGGACAATTCTGATGGGGCAGTTTTGATGGTGGCAATATGATGGGGCAGTTTTGATAGGGCAATTCTGATGGGGCAGTTTTCATGGTGGCAATATGATGGGGCAGTTTTGATGGGGCAATTCTGATGGGGCAGTTTTCATGGTGGCAATATGATGGGGCAGTTTTGATGGGGACAATTTTAATGGAGCAGTTTTAAAGGTGGCAATATGATGGGGCAGTTTTGATGGTGGCAATATGATGGGGCAGTTTTGATGGGGCAATTCTGATGGGGCTGTTTTGATGGTGGCAATATGATGGGGCAGTTTTAATGGGGACAATTTTGATGGGGCAATTCTGATGGGGCAGTTTTGATGGCAGTATAATGGGGCAGTTTTGATGGCGGCCATTTTAGCAATTTAGCTATTCAGCATTCCCACGCATTTTCCCCAGGAAATGCATTTTCTAGTTTATTTTTAATAATTAGTGGGAATGCTTTAGCAGTCCCACTATTGTTATTCGTTTTTTTATTTATTTTTCTTCTTATTATTCCGTACGTTTTTTGGTAATGCGTAACTTCTGCATACTTTCAGCTATTAAAACCATTCAACTATCAAAATGTTCGTCTCTTTTAGCTGAGGTGTGCTCTTTTTCAACTTTTTTTCTACCATTTATACTTTTTAAAATATTAAGCTTTTTATCACTTTTTTTAACATTGAAGTCAATGGGAGCATGCTTGAAATCCTTAAATTTTTCTTCCGCTCCCAAAAGTTTCAGCTCCTTCATACTTTCACCTAGAGACACCAAACAAACTTTAAAATGTTCACAAAATATTCAGCTATCTGGCTATATCTTTTCAGTTTGATATCTTTTACAGTTTTTGAGAAAAAGCTTTTTGTTTAGAGGTCATTTCAAGAAATTTTAGCCATTAATCAGAGTGTACTGTGTTTGTTTTGTTGCCATGGTTACCAAAGCTTCTGTTATACACAGGGGGGGAGGTGGCTGGAGCATCTCAGCTCTGATTACAGAGCCCGGGGAGGGGACAAAAGCTGAAAAATCAGAACATGATTTCTAAACTGCCGCCACTCCCTCATTTTCAAGCCCACCTACACAAATCTTATATCAAAACGTTCAGCTATCCCTGCTGCCACTAAACATGTCCACGGCTAAGCCATAGTCCT
This sequence comes from Lithobates septentrionalis, assembly GCA_037952835.1. Lineage (NCBI taxonomy): Eukaryota > Metazoa > Chordata > Amphibia > Anura > Ranidae > Lithobates > Lithobates septentrionalis. Next base: position 1,708,003 of record JBBDGP010000885.1, read on the forward strand.
GATTGTTTTCACAATATGACCATTTGTTTGCAACTCACACCGTCCATTGACATTCATTGAAACTACACTCTAGCCCCATCAAATTTGAAGGGCAATTTCTAATCTGCAACCGTGCCTTCAATTTTAATATTTCAGAGACATACTATGCATCAAAATCTAGGTCTGGGTCTTGTGATTCTCACAATATAAAGATCTTCGCTGTAGGATGTATAGTTTTTGGGGAAAAGCTTTTTGTTTAGAGGTCATTTCAGGAAATTTTAGCCATTAATCAGAGTGTACTGTGTTTGTTTTGTTGCCATGGTTACCAAAGCTTCTGTTATACACAGGGGGGGGAGGTGGCTGGAGCATCTCAGCTTTGATTACAGAGCCCGGGGGAGGGGACAGACACACCATGTACTGATTTATAATAGAGGAATATGATGGGGCAGTTTTGATGGGGTAATTCTGATGGGGCAGTTTTGATGGTGGCAATATGATGGGGCAGTTTTGATGGTGGCAATATGATGGGGCTGTTTTGATAGGGCAATTCTGATGGGGCAGTTTTGATGGTGGCAATATGATGGTGCAGTTTTGATGGGGCAATTCTGATGGGGCAGTTTTGATGGTGGCAATATGATGGGGGCAGTTTTGATGGGGCAATTCTGATGGGACAGTTTTGATGGCAATATGATGGGGGCAGTTTTGCTGGGGGCCGTTTTAGCAATTCAGCATTCCCACGCATTTTCCCCAGGAAATGCATTTTCTAGTTTTAATTTTATTCCGTACGTTTTTTGGTTCTGCGTAACTTCTGCATACTTTCAGCTATTAAAACCATTCAACTATCAAAATGTTCGTCTCTTTTAGCTGACGTGTGCTCTTTTTCACCTTTTTTTCTACCATTTATACTTTTTAAAATATTAAGCTTTTTATCACTTTTTTTAACATTGAAGTCAATGGGAGCATGCTTCAGAAACTTAAAATCTTCTTCCGCTCCCAAAAGTTTCAGCTCCTTCATACTTTCACCTACAGACACCAAACAAACTTTAAAATGTTCACAAAATATTCAGCTATCTGGCTATATCTTTTCAGTTTGCTATCTTTTACAGTTTTTGAGAAAAAGCTTTTTGTTTAGAGGTCATTTCAGGAAATTTTAGCCATTAATCAGAGTGTACTGTGTTTGTTTTGTTGCCATGGTTACCAAAGCTTCTGTTATACACAGGGGGGGAGATGGCTGGAGCATCTCAGCTCTGATTACAGAGCCCGGGGGAGGGGACAGACACACCATGTACTGATTTATAATAGAGGAATATGATGGGGCATTCTTGATAGGGCAATTCTGATGGGGCAGTTTTGATGGGGCAATTACGATGGGGCAGTTTTGTTGGTGGCAATATGATGGGGCAGTTTTGATGGGACAATTCTGATGGGGCAGTTTTGATGGTGGCAATATGATGGGGCAGTTTTGATGGTGGCAATATGATTGGGCAGTTTTGATGGGGCAGTTTTGATGGTGGCAATATGATGGGGCAGTTTTGATGGGGACAATTTTAATGGAGCAGTTTTAAAGGTGGCAATATGATGGGGCAGTTTTGATGGGGGCAGTTTTGATGGTGGCAATATGATGGGGCAGTTTTGATGGGGCAATTCTGATGGGGCAGTTTTGATGGTGGCAATATGATGGGGCAGTTTTAATGGGGACAATTTTGATGGGGCAATTCTGATGTGGCAGTTTTGATGGCAGTATGATGGGGCAGTTTTGATGGCGGCTGTTTTAGCAATTCAGCATTCCCACGCATTTTCCCCAGGAAATGCATTTTCTAGTTAGTGGGACTGCTTTAGCAGTCCCACTATTGTTATTCGATTTTATTTATTTTTAATTTTAATTTTATTCCGTACGTTTTTTGGTTCTGCGTAACTTCTGCATACTTTCAGCTATTAAAACCATTCAACTATTAAAATGTTCGTCTCTTTTAGCTGAGGTGTGCTCTTTTTCAACTTTTTTTCTACCATTTATACTTTTTAAAATATTAAGCTTTTTAACACTTTTTTTAACATTGAAGTCAATGGGAGCATGCTTGAAATCCTTAAATTCTTCTTCCGCTCCCAAAAGTTTCAGCTCCTTCATACTTTCACCTAGAGACACCAAACAAACTTTAAAATGTTCACAAAATATTCAGCTATCTGGCTATATCTTTTCAGTTTGATATCTTTTACAGTTTTTGAGAAAAAGCTTTTTGTTTAGAGGTCATTTCAGGAAATTTTAGCCATTAATCAGAGTGTACTGTGTTTGTTTTGTTGCCATGGTTACCAAAGCTTCTATTATACACAGGGGGGAGGTGGCTGGAGCATCTCAGCTCTGATTACAGAGCCCGGGGGAGGGGACAGACACACCATGTACTGATTTATAATAGAGGAATATGATGGGGCAGTTTTAATGGGGTAATTCTGATGGGGCAGTTGTTTTGATGGTGGCAATATGATGGGGCAGTTTTGATGGGGCAATTCTGATGGGGCAGTTTTGATGGGGACAATTTTTATGGAGCAGTTTTAAAGGTGGCAATATGATGGGGCAGTTTTGATGGGGGCAGTTTTGATGGTGGCAATATGATGGGGGCAGTTTTGATGGGGCAATTCTGATGGGGCAGTTTTGATGGTGGCAATATGACGGGGCAGTTTTGATGGGGCAGTTTTGATGGGGCAATTCTGATGGGGCAGTTTTGATGGTGGCAATATGATGGGGCAGTTTTGATAGGGCAATTCTGATAGGGCAGTTTTGATGGGGCAATTCTGATGGGGCAGTTTTGATGGGGGCAGTTTTGATGGTGGCAATATGATGGGGCAGTTTTGATGGGGCAATTATGATGGGGCAGTTTTGATGGTGGCAATATGATGGGGCAGTTTTGATGGGGACAATTTTGATGGGGCAATTCTAATGTGGCAGTTTTGATGGCAATATGATGGGGGCAGTTTTGATGGTGGCAATATGATGGGGCAGTTTTGATGGTGGTAATATGATGGGGCAATTCTGATGGGGCAGTTTTGATGGTGGCAATATGATGGGGCAGTTTTAATAGGGACAATTTTGATGGGGCAATTCTGATGGTGGCAATATGATGGGACAATTTTGATGGAGCAATTCTGATGGGGCAGTTTTGATGGTGGCAATATGATGGGGCAGTTTTAATGGGGACAATTTTGATGGGGCAATTCTGATGGGGCAGTTTTGATGGCAGTATGATGGGGAAGTTTTGATGGCGGCCGTTTTAGCAATTTAGCTATTCAGCATTGCCACGCATTTTCCCCTTGAAATGCATTTTCTAGTTTCTTTTTAATCATATCAATTTTATTCCGTACGTTTTTTGGTTATGCGTAACTTCTGCATACTTTCAGCTATTAAAACCATTCAACTATTAAAATGTTCGTCTCTTTTAGCTGATGTGTGCTCTTTTTCAACTTTTTTTCTACCATTTATACTTTTTAAAATACTAAGGTTTTTAACACTTTTTTAACATTGAAGTCAATGGGAGCATGCTTCAGATGCTTAAAATCTTCTTCCGCTCCCAAAAGTTTCAGCTCCTTCATACTTTCACCTACAGACGCCAAACAAACTTTAAAATGTTCACAAAATATTCAGCTATCTGGCTATATCTTTTCAGTTTGATATCTTTTACAGTTTTTGAGAAAAAGCTTTTTGTTTAGAGGTCATTTCAAGAAATTTTAGCCATTAATCAGAGTGTACTCTGTTTGTTTTGTTGCCATGGTTACCAAAGCTTCTGTTATACACAAGGGGGGAGGTGGCTGGAGCATCTCAGCTCTGATTACAGAGCCCGGGGGAGGGGACAGACACACCATGTACTGATTTATAATAGAGGAATATGATGGGGCAGTTTTGATAGGGCAATTCTGATGGGGCAGTTTTGATGGTGGCAATATGATGGGGCAGTTTTGATGGGACAATTCTGATGGGGCAGTTTTGATGGTGGCAATATGATGGGGTAGTTTTGATAGGGCAATTCTGATGGGGCAGTTTCATGGTGGCAATATGATGGGGCAGTTTTGATGGGGCAATTCTGATGGGGCAGTTTTGATGGTGGCAATATGATGGGGCAGTTTTGATGGGGCAATTCTGATGGGGCAGTTTTGATGGGGCAATTCTGATAGGGCAGTTTTGATGGTGGCAATATGATGGGGCAGTTTTGATGGTGGCAATATGATGGGGCAGTTTTGACGGGGCAGTTTTGATGGTGGCAATATGATGGGGCAGTTTTGATAGGGCAATTCTGATGGGGCAGTTTTCATGGTGGCAATATGATGGGGCAGTTTTCATGGGGCAATTCTGATGGGGCAGTTTTGATGGTGGCAATATGATGGGGCAGTTTTGATGGGGCAATTCTGATGGGGCAGTTTTGATGGTGGCAATATGATGGGGCAGTTTTGATGGGGCAATTCTGATGGGGCAGTTTTGATGGGGCAATTCTGATGGGGCAATTTTGATGGTGGCAATATGATGGGGGCAGTTTTGCTGGGGGCCATTTTAGCAATTCAGCATTCCCACGCATTTTCCCCAGGAAATGCATTTTCTAGTTAGTGGGAATGCTTTAGCAGTCCCACTATTGTTATTCGATTTTAATCATTTTTATTATTCCGTACGTTTTTTGGTTCTGCGTAACTTCTCCATACTTTCAGCTATTAAAACCATTCAACTATTAAAATGTTCGTCTCTTTTAGCTGAGGTGTGCTCTTTTTCAACTTTTTTTCTACCATTTATACTTTTTAAAATATTAAGCTTTTTAACACTTTTTTTTAACATTGAAGTCAATGGGAGCATGCTTGAAATCCTTAAATTCTTCTTCCGCTCCCAAAAGTTTCAGCTCCTTCATACTTTCACCTAGAGACACCAAACAAACTTTAAAATGTTCACAAAATATTCAGCTATCTGGCTATATCTTTTCAGTTTGATATCTTTTACAGTTTTTGAGAAAAAGCTTTTTGTTTAGAGGTCATTTTTAGGAAATTTTAGCCATTAATCAGAGTGTACTGTGTTTGTTTTGTTGCCATGGTTACCAAAGCTTCTGTTATACACAGGGGGGGAGGTGGCTGGAGCATCTCAGCTCTGATTACAGAGCCCGGGGGAGGGGACAGACACACCATGTACTGATTTATAATAGAGGAATATGATGGGGCAGTTTTGATGGGGTAATTCTGATGGGGCAGTTTTGATGGTGGCAATATGATGGGGCAGTTTTGATGGGGACAATTTTTATGGAGCAGTTTTAAAGGTGGCAATATGATGGGGCAGTTTTGATGGGGGCAGTTTTGATGGTGGCAATATGATGGGGGCAGTTTTGATGGGGCAATTCTGATGGGGCAGTTTTGATGGTGGCAATATGACGGGGCAGTTTTGATGGGGCAATTCTGTACTGAATTATAATAGAGGAATATGATGGGGCAGTTTTGATGGGGTAATTCTGATGGGGCAGTTTTGCTGGTGGCAATATGATGGGGCAGTTTTGATGGGGCAATTCTGATGGGGCAGTTTTGATGGTGGCAATATGATGGGGCAGTTTTGATGGGGACAATTTTTATGGAGCAGTTTTAAAGGTGGCAATATGATGGGGCAGTTTTGATGGGGGCAGTTTTGATGGTGGCAATATGATGGGGGCAGTTTTGATGGGGCAATTCTGATGGGGCAGTTTTGATGGTGGCAATATGAAGGGGCAGTTTTGATGGGGACAATTCTGATGGGACAGTTTTGATGGCAATATGATGGTGGCAGTTTTGATGGTGGCAATATGATGGGGCAGTTTTGATGGGGCAATTCTGATGGTGGCAATATGATGGGACAATTTTGATGGAGCAATTCTGATGGGGCAGTTTTGATGGTGGCAATATGATGGGGCAGTTTTAATGGGGACAATTTTGATGGGGCAATTCTGATGGGGCAGTTTTGATGGCAGTATGATGGGGCAGTTTTGATGGCGGCCGTTTTAGCAATTTAGCTATTCAGCAATTATTTTTGAAAAAAAAAATTATTTTTGAAAAAAAAAAATTATTTTTGAAAAAAAAAAATATATTTTTGAAAAAAAAAAATATTTTTGAAAAAAAAATTTTTTTGGAAAAAAAAAATTATTTTTGAAAAAAATAAATTATTTTTGAAAAAAAAAAAATTATTTTTGAAAAAAAAAATATATTTTTGAAAAAAAAATTCATTTTTGAAAAAAAAAATTACTTTTGAAAAAAAAAATTACTTTTAGTTTTGATGGGGCAATTCTGATGGGGCAGTTTTGATGGGGACAATTTTGATGGGACAATTCTAATGGGGCAGTTTTGATGGAAATATGATGGGGGCAGTTTTGATGGTGGCAATATGATGGGGCAGTTTTGATGGTGGTAATATGATGGGGCAGTTTTGATGGGGCAATTCTGATGGTGGCAATATGATGGGACAATTTTGATGGAGCAATTCTGATGGGGCAGTTTTGATGGCAATATGATGGGGGCAGTTTTGCTGGGGGCCATTTTAGCAATTCAGCATTCCCATGCATTTTCCCCAGGAAATGCATTTTCTAGTTAGTGGGAATGCTTTAGCAGTCCCTCTATTGTTATTCGTTTTTTTATTTATTTTTCTTCTTATTCCGTACGGTTTTTGGTTCTGCGTAACTTCTGCATACTTTCAGCTATTAAAACCATTCAACTATTAAAATGTTCGTCTCTTTTAGCTGAGGTGTGCTCTTTTTCAACTTTTTTTCTACCATTTATACTTTTTAAAATATTAAGGTTTTTAACACTTTTTTTAACATTGAAGTCAATGGGAGCATGCTTGAAATCCTTAAATTCTTCTTCCGCTCCCAAAAGTTTCAGCTCCTTCATACTTTCACCTACAGACACCAAACAAACTTTAAAATGTTCACAAAATATTCAGCTATCTGGCTATAGCTTTTCAGTTTGATATCTTTTACAGTTTTTGAGAAAAAGCTTTTTGTTTAGAGGTCATTTCAGGAAATTTTAGCCATTAATCAGAGTGTACTGTGTTTGTTTTGTTGCCATGGTTACCAAAGCTTCTGTTATACACAGGGGGGGAGGTGGCTGGAGCATCTCAGCTCTGATTACAGAGCCCGGGGGAGGGGACAGACACACCATGTACTGATTTATAATAGAGGAATATGATGGGGCAGTTTTGATAGGGCAATTCTGATGGGGCAGTTTTGATGGGGCAATTATGATGGGGCAGTTTTGATGGTGGCAATATGATGGGGCAGTTTTGATGGGACAAATCTGATGGGGAAGTTTTGATGGTGGCAATATGATGGGGCAGTTTTGATGGGGACAATTTTAATGGAGCCGTTTTAAAGGTGGCAATATGATGGGGCAGTTTTGATGGGGCAGTTTTGATGGTTGCAATATGATGGGGCAGTTTTGATGGGGGCAGTTTTGATGGTGGCAATATGATGGGGCAGTTTTGATGGGGCAATTCTGATGGGGCAGTTTTGATGGTGGCAATATGATGGGGCAGTTTTAATGGGGACAATTTTGATGGGGCAATTCTGATGTGGCAGTTTTAATGGCAGTATGATGGGGCAGTTTTGATGGCAGTATGATGGGGCAGTTTTGATGGCGGCCGTTTTAGCAATTCAGCATTCCCATGCATTTTCCCCAGGAAATGCATTTTCTAGTTAGTGGGAATGCTTTAGCAGTCCCACTATTGTTATTCGATTTTATTAGTGGGACTGCTTTAGCAGTCCCACTATTGTTATTCGATTTTATTAGTGGGAATGCTTTAGCAGTCCCACTATTGTTATTTGTTTTTTTATTTATTTTTCTTATTATTATTCCGTACGTTTTTCGGTAATGCATAACTTCTGCATACTTTCAGCTATTAAAACCATTCAACTATCAAAATGTTCGTCTCTTTTAGCTGAGGTGTGCTCTTTTTCAACTTTTTTTCTACCATTTATACTTTTTAAAATATTAAGCTTTTTATCACTTTTTTTTAACATTGAAGTCAATGGGAGCATGCTTGAAATCCTTAAATTTTTCTTCCGCTCCCAAAAGTTTCAGCTCCTTCATACTTTCACCTAGAGACACCAAACAAACTTTAAAATGTTCACAAAATATTCAGCTATCTGGCTATATCTTTTCAGTTTGATATCTTTTACAGTTTTTGAGAAAAAGCTTTTTGTTTAGAGGTCATTTCAACAAATTTTAGCCATTAATCAAAGTGTACTGTGTGTGTTTTGTTGCCATGGTTACCAAAGCTTCTGTTATACACAGGGGGGGAGGTGGCTGGAGCATCTCAGCTCTGATTACAGAGCCCGGGGGAGAAGACAAAAGCTGAAAAATCAGAACATGATTTCTAAACTGCCGCCACTCCCTCATTTTCAAGCCCACCTACACAAGTCTTATATCAAAACGTTCAGCTATCCCTGCTGCCACTAAACATGTCCACGGCTAAGCTATAGTCCTGACAGTTTTCACAATATGACCATTTGTTTGCAACTCACACCGTCCATTGACATTCATTGAAACTACACTCCAGCCCCTTCAAATTTGAAGGGCAATTTCTAAACTGCGACCGTGCCTTCAATTTTAATATTTCAGAGACATACTATACATCAAAATCTAGGTCTGGGTCTTGTGATTCTCACAATATAAAGATCTTCGCTGTAGGATTTATAGTTTTTGGGAAAAAGCTTTTTGTTTAGAGGTCATTTCAGGAAATTTTAGCCATTAATCAGAGTGTACTGTGTTTGTTTTGTTGCTATGGTTACCAAAGCTTCTGTTATACACAGGGGGGGAGGTGGCTGGAGCATCTCAGCTTTGATTACAGAGCCCGGGGGAGGGGACAGACACACCATGTACTGATTTATAATAGAGGAATATGATGGGGCAGTTTTGATGGGGTAATTCTGATGGGGCAGTTTTGATGGTGGCAATATGATGGGGCAGTTTTGATGGTGGCAATATGATGGGGCTGTTTTGATAGGGCAATTCTGATGGGGCAGTTTTGATGGTGGCAATATGATGGTGCAGTTTTGATGGGGCAATTCTGATGGGGCAGTTTTGATGGTGGCAATATGATGGGACAGTTTTGATGGCAATATGATGGGGGCAATTTTGCTGGGGGCCGTTTTAGCAATTCAGCATTCCCACGCATTTTCCCCAGGAAATGCATTTTCTAGTTTATTTTTAATTTCTAATAATTTTATTCCGTACGTTTTTTGGTTCTGCGTAACTTCTGCATACTTTCAGCTATTAAAACCATTCAACTATTAAAATGTTCGTCTCTTTTAGCTGAGGTGTGCTCTTTTTCAACTTTTTTTCTACCATTTATACTTTTTAAAATATTAAGCTTTTTAACACTTTTTTTAACATTGAAGTCAATGGGAGCATGCTTGAAATCCTTAAATTCTTCTTCCGCTCCCAAAAGTTTCAGCTCCTTCATACTTTCACCTAGAGACACCAAACAAACTTTAAAATGTTCACAAAATATTCAGCTATCTGGCTATATCTTTTCAGTTTGATATCTTTTACAGTTTTTGAGAAAAAGCTTTTTGTTTAGAGGTCATTTCAGGAAATTTTAGCCATTAATCAGAGTGTACTGTGTTTGTTTTGTTGCCATGGTTACCAAAGCTTCTATTATACACAGGGGGGGAGGTGGCTGGAGCATCTCAGCTCTGATTACAGAGCCTGGGGGAGGGGACAGACACACCATGTACTGATTTATAATAGAGGAATATGATGGGGCAGTTTTAATGGGGTAATTCTGATGGGGCAGTTGTTTTGATGGTGGCAATATGATGGGGCAGTTTTGATGGGGCAATTCTGATGGGGCAGTTTTGATGGGGACAATTTTTATGGAGCAGTTTTAAAGGTGGCAATATGATGGGGCAGTTTTGATGGGGGCAGTTTTGATGGTGGCAATATGATGGGGGCAGTTTTGATGGTGGCAATATGATGGGGCAGTTTTGATGGTGGTAATATGATGGGGCAATTCTGATGGGGCAGTTTTGATGGTGGCAATATGATGGGGCAGTTTTAATAGGGAAAATTTTGATGGGGCAATTCTGATGGTGGCAATATGATGGGACAATTTTGATGGAGCAATTCTGATGGGGCAGTTTTGATGGCAGTATGATGGGGAAGTTTTGATGGCGGCCGTTTTAGCAATTTAGCTATTCAGCATTGCCACGCATTTTCCCCTTGAAATGCATTTTCTAGTTTATTTTTAATCATATTAATTTTATTCCGTACGTTTTTTGGTTATGCGTAACTCCTGCATACTTTCAGCTATTAAAACCATTCAACTATTAAAATGTTCGTCTCTTTTAGCTGATGTGTGCTCTTTTTCAACTTTTTTTCTACCATTTATACTTTTTAAAATATTAAGGTTTTTAACACTTTTTTTAACATTGAAGTCAATGGGAGCATGCTTCAGATGCTTCTCCCAAAAGTTTCAGCTCCTTCATACTTTCACCTACAGACGCCAAACAAACTTTAAAATGTTCACAAAATATTCAGCTATCTGGCTATATCTTTTCAGTTTGATATCTTTTACAGTTTTTGAGAAAAAGCTTTTTGTTTAGAGGTCATTTCAAGAAATTTTAGCCATTAATCAGAGTGTACTCTGTTTGTTTTGTTGCCATGGTTACCAAAGCTTCTGTTATACACAAGGGGGGAGGTGGCTGGAGCATCTCAGCTCTGATTACAGAGCCCGGGGGAGGGGACAGACACACCATGTACTGATTTAGAATAGAGGAATATGATGGGGCAGTTTTGATAGGGCAATTCTGATGGGGCAGTTTTGATGGTGGCAATATGATGGGGCAGTTTTGATGGGACAATTCTGATGGGGCAGTTTTGATGGTGGCAATATGATGGGGTAGTTTTGATAGGGCAATTCTGATGGGGCAGTTTCATGGTGGCAATATGATGGGGCAGTTTTGATGGGGCAATTCTGATGGGGCAGTTTTGATGGTGGCAATATGATGGGGCAGTTTTGATGGGGCAATTCTGATGGGGCAGTTTTGATGGGGCAATTCTGATAGGGCAGTTTTGATGGTGGCAATATGATGGGGCAGTTTTGATGGTGGCAATATGATGGGGCAGTTTTGATAGGGCAATTCTGATGGGGCAGTTTTCATGGTGGCAATATGATGGGGCAGTTTTCATGGGGCAATTCTGATGGGGCAGTTTTGATGGTGGCAATATGATGGGGCAGTTTTGATGGGGCAATTCTGATGGGGCAGTTTTGATGGTGGCAATATGATGGGGCAGTTTTGATGGGGCAATTCTGATGGGGCAGTTTTGATGGTGGCAATATGATGGGGCAGTTTTGATGGGGCAATTCTGATGGGGCAGTTTTGATGGGGCAATTCTGATGGGGCAATTTTGATGGTGGCAATATGATGGGGGCAGTTTTGCTGGGGGCCATTTTAGCAATTCAGCATTCCCACGCATTTTCCCCAGGAAATGCATTTTCTAGTTAGTGGGAATGCTTTAGCAGTCCCACTATTGTTATTCGATTTTAATCATTTTTATTATTCCGTACGTTTTTTGGTTCTGCGTAACTTCTCCATACTTTCAGCTATTAAAACCATTCAACTATTAAAATGTTTGTCTCTTTTAGCTGAGGTGTGCTCTTTTTCAACTTTTTTTCTACCATTTATACTTTTTAAAATATTAAGCTTTTTAACACTTTTTTTAACATTGAAGTCAATGGGAGCATGCTTGAAATCCTTAAATTCTTCTTCCGCTCCCAAAAGTTTCAGCTCCTTCATACTTTCACCTAGAGACACCAAACAAACTTTAAAATGTTCACAAAATATTCAGCTATCTGGCTATATCTTTTCAGTTTGATATCTTTTACAGTTTTTGAGAAAAAGCTTTTTGTTTAGAGGTCATTTTTAGGAAATTTTAGCCATTAATCAGAGTGTACTGTGTTTGTTTTGTTGCCATGGTTACCAAAGCTTCTGTTATACACAGGGGGGGAGGTGGCTGGAGCATCTCAGCTCTGATTACAGAGCCCGGGGGAGGGGACAGACACACCATGTACTGATTTATAATAGAGGAATATGATGGGGCAGTTTTGATGGGGTAATTCTGATGGGGCAGTTTTGATGGTGGCAATATGATGGGGCAGTTTTGATGGGGACAATTTTTATGGAGCAGTTTTAAAGGTGGCAATATGATGGGGCAGTTTTGATGGGGGCAGTTTTGATGGTGGCAATATGATGGGGGCAGTTTTGATGGGGCAATTCTGATGGGGCAGTTTTGATGGTGGCAATATGACGGGCAGTTTTGATGGGGCAATTCTGTACTGAATTATAATAGAGGAATATGATGGGGCAGTTTTGATGGGGTAATTCTGATGGGGCAGTTTTGCTGGTGGCAATATGATGGGGCAGTTTTGATGGGGCAATTCTGATGGGGCAGTTTTGATGGTGGCAATATGATGGGGCAGTTTTGATGGGGACAATTTTTATGGAGCAGTTTTAAAGGTGGCAATATGATGGGGCAGTTTTGATGGGGGCAGTTTTGATGGTGGTAATATGATGGGGGCAGTTTTGATGGGGCAATTCTGATGGGGCAGTTTTGATGGTGGCAATATGAAGGGGCAGTTTTGATGGGGACAATTCTGATGGGACAGTTTTGATGGCAATATGATGGTGGCAGTTTTGATGGTGGCAATATGATGGGGCAGTTTTGATGGTGGTAATATGATGGGGCAATTCTGATGGGGCAGTTTTGATGGTGGCAATATGATGGGGCAGTTTTGATGGGGCAATTCTGATGGTGGCAATATGATGGGACAATTTTGATGTAGCAATTCTGATGGGGCAGTTTTGATGGTGGCAATATGATGGGGCAGTTTTAATGGGGACAATTTTGATGGGGCAATTCTGATGGGGCAGTTTTGATGGCAGTATGATGGGGCAGTTTTGATGGCGGCCGTTTTAGCAATTTAGCTATTCAGCAATTATTTTTGAAAAAAAAAATTATTTTTGAAAAAAAAAAATTATTTTTGAAAAAAAAAATATATTTTTGAAAAAAAAAATATTTTTGAAAAAAAAATTTTTTTGGAAAAAAAAAATTATTTTTGAAAAAAATAAATTATTTTTGAAAAAAAAAAAATATTTTTGAAAAAAAAAAAATTATTTTTGAAAAAAAAATATATATTTTTGAAAAAAAAATTCATTTTTGAAAAAAAAAATTACTTTTGAAAAAAAAAATTACTTTTAGTTTTGATGGGGCAATTCTGATGGGGCAGTTTTGATGGGGACAATTTTGATGGGGCAATTCTAATGGGGCAGTTTTGATGGAAATATGATGGGGGCAGTTTTGATGGTGGCAATATGATGGGGCAGTTTTGATGGTGGTAATATGATGGGGCAGTTTTGATGGGGCAATTCTGATGGTGGCAATATGATGGGACAATTTTGATGGAGCAATTCTGATGGGGCAGTTTTGATGGCAATATGATGGGGGCAGTTTTGCTGGGGGCCATTTTAGCAATTCAGCATTCCCACGCATTTTCCCCAGGAAATGCATTTTCTAGTTAGTGGGAATGCTTTAGCAGTCCCTCTATTGTTATTCGTTTTTTTATTAGTGGGAATGCTTTAGCAGTCCCACTATTGTTATTCGATTTTATTTATTTTTAATTTTATTCCGTACGTTTTTCGGTAATGCGTAACTTCTGCATACTTTCAGCTATTAAAACCATTCAACTATCAAAATGTTCGTCTCTTTTAGCTGAGGTGTGCTCTTTTTCAACTTTTTTCTACCATTTATACTTTTTAAAATATTAAGCTTTTTATCACTTTTTTTTAACATTGAAGTCAATGGGAGCATGCTTGAGAAACTTAAAATCTTCTTCCGCTCCCAAAAGTTTCAGCTCCTTCATACTTTCACCTAGAGACGCCAAACAAACTTTAAAATGTTCACAAAATATTCAGCTATCTGGCTATATCTTTTCAGTTTGATATCTTTTACAGTTTTTGACAAAAAGCTTTTTGTTTAGAGGTCATTTCAGGAAATTTTAGCCATTAATCAGAGTGTACTGTGTATGTTTTGTTGCCATGGTTACCAAAGCTTCTGTTATACACAGGGGGGGGGAGGTGGCTGGAGCATCTCAGCTTTAATTACAGAGCCCGGGGGGAGGGGACAGACACACCATGTACTGATTATAATAGAGGAATATGATGGGGCAGTTTTGATGGTGGCAATTCTGATGGGGCAGTTTTGATGGCGGTCATTTTAGCAATTTAGCTATTCAGCAATTATTTTTGAAAAAAAATATATATTTTTGAAAAAAAAAATATTTTTGAAAAAAAAAAAAATCATTTTTGAAAAAAAAAAAATTTTGAAAAAAAAAAAATTTTTGAAAAAAAAAATTTTTGAAAAAAAAATATTTTTGAAAAAAAAATCATTTTTGAAAAAAAAAAATATTTTTGAAAAAAAAAAATATTTTTTGATGGTGGCAATATGATGGTGCAGTTTTGATGAGGCAATTCTGATGGGGCAGTTTTGATGGTGGCAATATGATGGGACAGTTTTGATGGCAATATGATGGGGGCAATTTTGCTGGGGGCCGTTTTAGCAATTCAGCATTCCCACGCATTTTCCCCAGGAAATGCATTTTCTAGTTTATTTTTCTTCTTATTCCGTACGGTTTTTGGTTCTGCGTAACTTCTGCATACTTTCAGCTATTAAAACCATTCAACTATTAAAATGTTCGTCTCTTTTAGCTGAGGTGTGCTCTTTTTCAACTTTTTTTCTACCATTTATATTTTTTAAAATATTAAGGTTTTTAACACTTTTTTTAACATTGAAGTCAATGGGAGCATGCTTGAAATCCTTAAATTCTTCTTCCGCTCCCAAAAGTTTCAGCTCCTTCATACTTTCACCTACAGACACCAAACAAACTTTAAAATGTTCACAAAATATTCAGCTATCTGGCTATAGCTTTTCAGTTTGATATCTTTTACAGTTTTTGAGAAAAAGCTTTTTGTTTAGAGGTCATTTCAGGAAATTTTAGCCATTAATCAGAGTGTACTGTGTTTGTTTTGTTGCCATGGTTACCAAAGCTTCTGTTATACACAGGGGGGGAGGTGGCTGGAGCATCTCAGCTCTGATTACAGAGCCCGGGGGAGGGGACAGACACACCATGTACTGATTTATAATAGAGGAATATGATGGGGCAGTTTTGATAGGGCAATTCTCATGGGGCAGTTTTGATGGGGCAATTATGATGGGGCAGTTTTGATGGTGGCAATATGATGGGGCAGTTTTGATGGGACAAATCTGATGGGGAAGTTTTGATGGTGGCAATATGATGGGGCAGTTTTGATGGGGACAATTTTAATGGAGCCGTTTTAAAGGTGGCAATATGATGGGGCAGTTTTGATGGGGGCAGTTTTGATGGTGGCAATATGATGGTGCAGTTTTGATGGGGGCAGTTTTGATGGTGGCAATATGATGGGGCAGTTTTGATGGGGCAATTCTGATGGGGCAGTTTTGATGGTGGCAATATGATGGGGCAGTTTTAATGGGGACAATTTTGATGGGGCAATTCTGATGTGGCAGTTTTAATGGCAGTATGATGGGGCAGTTTTGATGGCAGTATGATGGGGCAGTTTTGATGGCGGCCGTTTTAGCAATTCAGCATTCCCACGCATTTTCCCCAGGAAATGCATTTTCTAGTTAGTGGGAATGCTTTAGCAGTCCCACTATTGTTATTCGATTTTATTAGTGGGACTGCTTTAGCAGTCCCACTATTGTTATTCGATTTTATTAGTGGGAATGCTTTAGCAGTCCCACTATTGTTATTCGTTTTTTTATTTATTTTTCTTATTATTATTCCGTACGTTTTTCGGTAATGCATAACTTCTGCATACTTTCAGCTATTAAAACCATTCAACTATCAAAATGTTCGTCTCTTTTAGCTGAGGTGTGCTCTTTTTTCACCTTTTTTCTACCATTTATACTTTTTAAAATATTAAGCTTTTTATCACTTTTTTTAACATTGAAGTCAATGGGAGCATGCTTGAAATCCTTAAATTTTTCTTCCGCTCCCAAAAGTTTCAGCTCCTTCATACTTTCACCTAGAGACACCAAACAAACTTTAAAATGTTCACAAAATATTCAGCTATCTGGCTATATCTTTTCAGTTTGATATCTTTTACAGTTTTTGAGAAAAAGCTTTTTGTTTAGAGGTCATTTCAAGAAATTTTAGCCATTAATCAGAGTGTACTGTGTGTGTTTTGTTGCCATGGTTACCAAAGCTTCTGTTATACACAGGGGGGGAGGTGGCTGGAGCATCTCAGCTCTGATTACAGAGCCCGGGGGAGAAGACAAAAGCTGAAAAATCAGAACATGATTTCTAAACTGCCGCCACTCCCTCATTTTCAAGCCCACCTACACAAATCTTATATCAAAACGTTCAGCTATCCCTGCTGCCACTAAACATGTCCACGGCTAAGCTATAGTCCTGACAGTTTTCACAATATGACCATTTGTTTGCAACTCACACCGTCCATTGACATTCATTGAAACTACACTCCAGCCCCTTCAAATTTGAAGGGCAATTTCTAAACTGCGACCGTGCCTTCAATTTTAATATTTCAGAGACATACTATACTTCAAAATCTAGGTCTGGGTCTTGTGATTCTCACAATATAAAGATCTTCGCTGTAGGATTTATAGTTTTTGGGAAAAAGCTTTTTGTTTAGAGGTCATTTCAGGAAATTTTAGCCATTAATCAGAGTGTACTGTGTTTGTTTTGTTGCCATGGTTACCAAAGCTTCTGTTATACACAGGGGGGGAGGTGGCTGGAGCATCTCAGCTTTGATTACAGAGCCCGGGGGAGGGGACAGACACACCATGTACTGATTTATAATAGAGGAATATGATGGGGCAGTTTTGATGGGGTAATTCTGATGGGGCAGTTTTGATGGTGGCAATATGATGGGGCAGTTTTGATGGTGGCAATATGATGGGGCTGTTTTGATAGGGCAATTCTGATGGGGCAGTTTTGATGGTGGCAATATGATGGTGCAGTTTTGATGGGGCAATTCTGATGGGGCAGTTTTGATGGTGGCAATATGATGGGACAGTTTTGATGGCAATATGATGGGGGCAATTTTGCTGGGGGCCGTTTTAGCAATTCAGCATTCCCACGCATTTTCCCCAGGAAATGCATTTTCTAGTTAGTGGGACTGCTTTAGCAGTCCCACTATTGTTATTCGATTTTATTTATTAGTGGGAATGCTTTAGCAGTCCCACTATTGTTATTCGATTTTATTTATTATTTTTAATTTTATTCCGTACGTTTTTCGGTAATGCGTAACTTCTGCATACTTTCAGCTATTAAAACCATTCAACTATCAAAATGTTCGTCTCTTTTAGCTGAGGTGTGCTCTTTTTCAACTTTTTTTCTACCATTTATACTTTTTAAAATATTAAGCTTTTTATCACTTTTTTTTTAACATTGAAGTCAATGGGAGCATGCTTGAAATCCTTAAATTCTTCTTCCGCTCCCAAAAGTTTCAGCTCCTTCATACTTTCACCTAAAGACACCAAACAAACTTTAAAATGTTCACAAAATATTCAGCTATCTGGCTATATCTTTTCAGTTTGATATCTTTTACAGTTTTTGAGAAAAAGCTTTTTGTTTAGAGGTCATTTCAAGAAATTTTAGCCATTAATCAGAGTGTACTGTGTGTGTTTTGTTGCCATGGTTACCAAAGCTTCTGTTATACACAGAGGGGGAGGTGGCTGGAGCATCTCAGCTTTAATTACAGAGCCCGGGGGAGGGGACAGACACACCATGTACTGATTATAATAGAGGAATATGATGGGGCAGTTTTGATGGTGGCAATTCTGATGGGGCAGTTTTGATGGCGGTCATTTTAGCAATTTAGCTATTCAGCAATTATTTTTGAAAAAAAATATATATTTTTGAAAAAAAAAAAATATTTCTGAAAAAAAAAAATTATTTTTGAAAAAAAAAAATTTTTTGAAAAAAAAAATTATTTTTGAAAAAAAAAAAATTATTTTTGAAAAAAAAAAAAAATCATTTTTGAAAAAAAAAAAATATTTTTGAAAGAAAAAAAAATTATTTTTGAAAAAAAAAAGTATTTTTGAAAAAAAAAATTATTTTTGAAAAAAAAAAATTTTTTGAAAAAAAAAATTATTTTTGAAAAAAAAAAAATTATTTTTGAAAAAAAAAAAAATCATTTTTGAAAAAAAAAAAAATATTTTTGAAAGAAAAAAAAATTATTTTTGAAAAAAAAAAAATATTTAAAAAAAAAAAAAATCATTTTTGAAAAAAAAATTATTTTTGAAAAAAAAAATCATTTTTGAAAAAAAATTATTTTTGAAAAAAATATATATTTTTGAAAAAAAAAAAATATTTCTGAAAAAAAAAAAATTATTTTTGAAAAAAAAAAATTTTTTGAAAAAAAAAATTATTTTTGAAAAAAAAAAATTATTTTTGAAAAAAAAAAAAAATCATTTTTGAAAAAAAAAAAATATTTTTGAAAAAAAAAAATTATTTTTGAAAAAAAAAAAATATTTTTGAAAAAAAAAATTATTTTTGAAAAAAAAAAATATTTTTGAAAAAAAAAAAATATTTAAAAAAAAAAAAAATCATTTTTGAAAAAAAAAATTTTTGAAAAAAAAATTTTTGAAAAAAAAAAAAAATTTTGAAAAAAAAAATATTTTTGAAAAAAAAAATAATTTTTGAAAAAAAAATTATTTTTGAAAAAAATATATATTTTTGAAAAAAAAAAAATTATTTTTGAAAAAAAAAAAAATATTTTTGAAAAAAAAAAAAATTTTTTGATGGGGCAGTTTTGATGGTGGCAATATGATGGTGCAGTTTTGATGAGGCAATTCTGATGGGGCAGTTTTGATGGTGGCAATATGATGGGGGCAATTTTGCTGGGGGCCGTTTTAGCAATTCAGCATTCCCACGCATTTTCCCCAGGAAATGCATTTTCTAGTTAGTGGGACTGCTTTAGCAGTCCCACTATTGTTATTCGTTTTTTTATTATTAGTGGGAATGCTTTAGCAGTCCCACTATTGTTATTCGTTTTTTTATTATTTTTCTTCTTATTCCGTACGTTTTTCGGTAATGCGTAACTTCTGCATACTTTCAGCTATTAAAACCATTCAACTATCAAAATGTTCGTCTCTTTTAGCTGAGGTGTGCTCTTTTTCAACTTTTTTTCTACCATTTATACTTTTTAAAATATTAAGCTTTTTATCACTTTTTTTTAACATTGAAGTCAATGGGAGCATGCTTGAAATCCTTAAATTTTTCTTCCGCTCCCAAAAGTTTCAGCTCCTTCATACTTTCACCTAGAGACACCAAACAAACTTTAAAATGTTCACAAAATATTCAGCTATCTGGCTATAGCTTTTCAGTTTGATATCTTTTACAGTTTTTTAGAAAAAGCTTTTTGTTTAGAGGTCATTTCAAGAAATTTTAGCCATTAATCAGAGTGTACTGTGTGTGTTTTGTTGCCATGGTTACCAAAGCTTCTGTTATACACAGGGGGGGAGGTGGCTGGAGCATCTCAGCTCTGATTAGAGCCCAGGGGAGGGGACAAAAGCTGAAAAATCAGAACATGATTTCTAAACTGCCTCCACTCCCTCATTTTCAAGCCCACCTACATAAATCTTATATCAAAACGTTCAGCTATCCCTGCTGCCACTAAACATGTCCACGGCTAAGTCATAGTCCTGATAGTTTTCACAATATGACCCTTTGTTTGCAACTCACACCGTCCATTGACATTCATTGAAACTACACTCTAGCCCCTTCAAATTTGAAGGGCAATTTCTAAACTGCGACCGTGCCTTCAATTTTAATATTTCAGAGACATACTATGTATCAAAATCTAGGTCTGAGTCTTGTGATTCTCACAATATAAAGATCTTTGCTGTAGGATGTATAGTTTTTAAAATACGGCCATTTGTTTAGAGGTCATTTCAGGAAATTTTAGCCATTAATCAGAGTGTACTGTTAGTGTTTGTTTTGTTGCCATGGTTACCAAAGCTTCTGTTATACACAGGGGGGAGGGGACAGACACACCATGTACTGATTTATAATAGAGGAATATGATGGGGCAGTTTTGATGGGGTAATTCTGATGGGGCAGTTTTGATGGTGGCAATATGATGCGGCAGTTTTGATGGTGGCAATTCTGATGGGGCAGTTTTGATGGTGGCAATATGATGGGGGCAATTTTGCTGGGGGCCGTTTTAGCAATTCAGCATTCCCACGCATTTTCCCCAGGAAATGCATTTTCTAGTTAGTGGGACTGCTTTAGCAGTCCCACTATTGTTATTCGTTTTTTTATTATTAGTGGGAATGCTTTAGCAGTCCCACTATTGTTATTCGTTTTTTTATTATTTTTCTTCTTATTCCGTACGTTTTTCGGTAATGCGTAACTTCTGCATACTTTCAGCTATTAAAACCATTCAACTATCAAAATGTTCGTCTCTTTTAGCTGAGGTGTGCTCTTTTTCAACTTTTTTTCTACCATTTATACTTTTTAAAATATTAAGCTTTTTATCACTTTTTTTTAACATTGAAGTCAATGGGAGCATGCTTGAAATCCTTAAATTTTTCTTCCGCTCCCAAAAGTTTCAGCTCCTTCATACTTTCACCTAGAGACACCAAACAAACTTTAAAATGTTCACAAAATATTCAGCTATCTGGCTATAGCTTTTCAGTTTGATATCTTTTACAGTTTTTTAGAAAAAGCTTTTTGTTTAGAGGTCATTTCAAGAAATTTTAGCCATTAATCAGAGTGTACTGTGTGTGTTTTGTTGCCATGGTTACCAAAGCTTCTGTTATACACAGGGGGGGAGGTGGCTGGAGCATCTCAGCTCTGATTAGAGCCCAGGGGAGGGGACAAAAGCTGAAAAATCAGAACATGATTTCTAAACTGCCTCCACTCCCTCATTTTCAAGCCCACCTACATAAATCTTATATCAAAACGTTCAGCTATCCCTGCTGCCACTAAACATGTCCACGGCTAAGTCATAGTCCTGATAGTTTTCACAATATGACCCTTTGTTTGCAACTCACACCGTCCATTGACATTCATTGAAACTACACTCTAGCCCCTTCAAATTTGAAGGGCAATTTCTAAACTGCGACCGTGCCTTCAATTTTAATATTTCAGAGACATACTATGTATCAAAATCTAGGTCTGAGTCTTGTGATTCTCACAATATAAAGATCTTTGCTGTAGGATGTATAGTTTTTAAAATACGGCCATTTGTTTAGAGGTCATTTCAGGAAATTTTAGCCATTAATCAGAGTGTACTGTTAGTGTTTGTTTTGTTGCCATGGTTACCAAAGCTTCTGTTATACACAGGGGGGAGGGGACAGACACACCATGTACTGATTTATAATAGAGGAATATGATGGGGCAGTTTTGATGGGGTAATTCTGATGGGGCAGTTTTGATGGTGGCAATATGATGCGGCAGTTTTGATGGTGGCAATTCTGATGGGGCAGTTTTGATGGTGGCAATATGATGGGACAGTTTTGATGGCAATATGATGGGGGCAATTTTGCTGGGGGCCGTTTTAGCAATTCAGCATTCCCACGCATTTTCCCCAGGAAATGCATTTTCTAGTTTTTCTTCTTATTCCGTACGTTTTTTGGTAATGCGCAACTTCTGCATACTTTCAGCTATTAAAACCATTCAACTATCAAAATGTTCGTCTCTTTTAGCTGAGGTGTGCTCTTTTTCAACTTTTTTTCTACCATTTATACTTTTTAAAATATTAAGCTTTTTATCACTTTTTTTAACATTGAAGTCAATGGGAGCATGCTTGAAATCCTTAAATTTTTCTTCCGCTCCCAAAAGTTTCAGCTCCTTCATACTTTCACCTAGAGACACCAAACAAACTTTAAAATGTTCACAAAATATTCAGCTATCTGGCTATAGCTTTTCAATTTGATATCTTTTACAGTTTTTGAGAAAAAGCTTTTTGTTTAGAGGTCATTTCAAGAAATTTTAGCCATTAATCAGAGTGTACTGTGTGTGTTTTGTTGCCATGGTTACCAAAGCTTCTGTTATACACAGGGGGGGGAGGTGGCTGGAGCATCTCAGCTCTGATTACAGAGCCCGGGGGCAGGGGACAAAAGCTGAAAAATCAGAACATGATTTCTAAACTGCCTCCACTCCCTCATTTTCAAGCCCACCTACACAAATCTTATATCAAAATGTTCAGCTATCCCTGCTGCCACTAAACATGTCCACGGCTAAGCCATAGTCCTGATAGTTTTCACAATATGACCATTTGTTTGCAACTCACACCGTCCATTGACATTCATTGAAACTACACTCTAGCCCCTTCAAATTTGAAGGGCAATTTTTAAACTGCGACCGTGCCTTCAATTTTAATATTTCAGAGACATACTATGTATCAAAATCTAGGTCTGAGTCTTGTGATTCTCACAATATAAAGATCTTTGCTGTAGGATGTATAGTTTTTAAAATACGGCCATTTGTTTAGAGGTCATTTCAGGAAATTTTAGCCATTAATCAGAGTGTACTGTTAGTGTTTGTTTTGTTGCCATGGTTACCAAAGCTTCTGTTATACACAGGGGGGAGGGGACAGACACACCATGTACTGATTTATAATAGAGGAATATGATGGGGCAGTTTTGATGGGGTAATTCTGATGGGGCAGTTTTGATGGTGGCAATATGATGGGGCAGTTTTGATGGTGGCAATTCTGATGGGGCAGTTTTGATGGTGGCAATATGATGGGACAGTTTTGATGGCAATATGATGGGGGCAATTTTGCTGGGGGCCGTTTTAGCAATTCAGCATTCCCACGCATTTTCCCCAGGAAATGCATTTTCTAGTTTTTCTTATTCCGTACGTTTTTCGGTAATGCGTAACTTCTGCATACTTTCAGCTATTAAAACCATTCAACTATCAAAATGTTCGTCTCTTTTAGCTGAGGTGTGCTCTTTTTCAACTTTTTTTCTACCATTTATACTTTTTAAAATATTAAGCTTTTTATCACTTTTTTTTAACATTGAAGTCAATGGGAGCATGCTTGAAATCCTTAAATTTTTCTTCCGCTCCCAAAAGTTTCAGCTCCTTCATACTTTCACCTAGAGACACCAAACAAACTTTAAAATGTTCACAAAATATTCAGCTATCTGGCTATAGCTTTTCAATTTGATATCTTTTACAGTTTTTGAGAAAAAGCTTTTTGTTTAGAGGTCATTTCAAGAAATTTTAGCCATTAATCAGAGTGTACTGTGTGTGTTTTGTTGCCATGGTTACCAAAGCTTCTGTTATACACAGGGGGGGGGGAGGTGGCTGGAGCATCTCAGCTCTGATTACAGAGCCCGGGGAAGGGGACAAAAGCTGAAAAATCAGAACATGATTTCTAAACTGCCGCCACTCCCTCATTTTCAAGCCCACCTACACAAATCTTATATCAAAACGTTCAGCTATCCCTGCTGCCACTAAACATGTCCACGGCTAAGCCATAGTCCTGACAGTTTTCACAATATGACCATTTGTTTGCAACTCACACCGTCCATTGACATTCATTGAAACTACACTCTAGCCCCTTCAAATTTGAAGGGCAATTTCTAAACTGCGACCGTGCCTTCAATTTTAATATTTCAGAGACATACTATACATCAAAATCTAGGTCTGGGTCTTGTGATTCTCACAATATAAAGATCTTCGCTGTAGGATTTATAGTTTTTGGGAAAAAGCTTTTTGTTTAGAGGTCATTTCAGGAAATTTTAGCCATTAATCAGAGTGTACTGTGTTTGTTTTGTTGCCATGGTTACCAAAGCTTCTGTTATACACAGGGGGGGAGGTGGCTGGTGCATCTCAGCTCTGAATACAGAGCCCGGGGGAGGGGACAGACACACAATGTACTGATTTATAATAGAGGAATATGATGGGGCAGTTTTGATGGGGTAATTCTGATGGGGCAGTTTTGATGGGGCAATTATGATGGGGCAGTTTTATTGGTGGCAATTATGATGGGTCAGTTTTGATGGTGGCAATATGATGGGGCAGTTTTGATGGGACAATTCTGATGGGGCAGTTTTGATGGTGGCAATATGATGGGCAGTTTTGATAGGGCAATTCTGATGGGGCAGTTTTGATGGTGGCAATATGATGGGGCAGTTTTGATGGGGACAATTTTAATGGAGCAGTTTTAAAGGTGGCAATATGATGGGGCAGTTTTGATGGGGGCAGTTTCGATGGTGACAATATGATGGGGCAGTTTTGATGGGGCAATTCTGATGGGGCAGTTTTGATGGTGGCAATATGATGGGGCAGTTTTAATGGGGACAATTTTGATGGGGCAATTCTGATGGGGCAGTTTTGATGGCAGTATGATGGGGCAGTTTTGATGGCGGCCATTTTAGCAATTTAGCTATTCAGCATTCCCACGCATTTTCCCCAGGAAATGCATTTTCTAGTTAGTGGGAATGCTTTAGCAGTCCCACTATTGTTATTCGATTTTATTAGTGGGACTGCTTTAGCAGTCCCACTATTGTTATTCAATTTTATTTATTTTTAAACTTAATTTTAATTTTAATTTTATTCCGTACGTTTTTTGGTTCTGCGTAACTTCTGCATACTTTCAGCTATTTAAACCATTCAACTATCAAAATGTTCGTCTCTTTTAGCTGATGTGTGCTCTTTTTCAACTTTTTATCTACCATTTATAATTTTTAAAACATTAAGCTTTTTATCACTTTTTTTAACATTAAAGTCAATGGGAGCATGCTTGAAATCCTTAAATTCTTCTTCCGCTCCCAAAAGTTTCAGCTCCTTCATACTTTCACCTAGAGACACCAAACAAACTTTAAAATGTTCACAAAATATTCAGCTATCTGGCTATATCTTTTCAGTTTGATATCTTTTACAGTTTTTGAGAAAAAGCTTTTTGTTTAGAGGTCATTTCAGGAAATTTTAGCCATTAATCAGAGTGTACTGTGTTTGTTTTGTTGCCATGGTTACCAAAGCTTCTGTTATACACAGGGGGGGAGGTGGCTGGAGCATCTCAGCTCTGATTACAGATCCCGGGGGAGGGGACAGACACACCATGTACTGATTTATAATAGAGGAATATGATGGGGCAGATTTGATAGGGCAATTCTGATGGGGCAGTTTTGATGGTGGCAATATGATGGGGCAGTTTTGATGGGGCAATTCTGATGGGGCAGTTTTGATGGTGGCAATATGGTGGGGCAGTTTTGATGGGGCAATTCTGATGGGGCAGTTTTGATGGGGCAATTCTGATGGGGCAGTTTTGATGGTGGCAATATGATGGGGCAGTTTTGATGGCAATATGATGGGGGCAGTTTTGCTGGGGGCCGTTTTAACAATTCAGCATTCCCACGCATTTTCCCCAGGAAATGCATTTTCTAGTCTAGTTTTAATTGTAATAATTTTATTCCGTGCGTTTTTTGGTTCTACGTAACTTCTGCATACTTTCAGCTATTAACCACTTCAGCCCCGGAAGGATTTACCCCCTTCCTGACCAGAGCACTTTTTACAATTCGGCACTGTGTCGCTTTAACTGCTAATTGCGCGGTCATGCAATGCTCTACCCAAACGAAATTTGCGTCCTTTTCTTCCCACAAATAGAGCTTTCTTTTGATGGTATTTGATCACCTCTGCCGTTTTTATTTTTTGCGCTATAAACGGAAAAAGACTGAAAATTTTGAAAAAAAATGATATTTTCTACTTTTTGTTATAAAAAAAATCCAATAAACTAAATTTTAGTCATACATTTAGGCCAAAATGTATTCGGCCACATGTCTTTGGTAAAAAAAATGTCAATAAGCGTATATTTATTGGTTTGCGCAAAAGTTATAGCGTCTACAAACTAGGGTACATTTTCTGGAATTTACACAGCTTTTAGTTTATGACTGCCTATGTCATTTCTTGAGGTGCTAAAATGGCAGGGCAGTACAAAACCCCCCCAAATGACCCCATTTTGGAAAGTAGACACCCCAAGGAAATTGCTGAGAGGCATGTTGAGCCCATTGAATATTTTTTTTTTGTCCCAAGTGATTGAATAATGACAAAAAAAAAAAAAAAAAAATTTACAAAAAGTTGTCACTAAATGATATATTGCTCACACAGGCCATGGGCATATGTGGAATTGCACCCCAAAATACATTCAGCTGCTTCTCCTGAGTACGGGGATACCACATGTGTGGCACTTTTTGGGAGCCTAGCCACGTACGGGGCCCCGAAAACCCAGCACCACCTTCAGGATTTCTAAGGGCATACATTTTTGATTTTACTCCTCACTACCTATCACAGTTTTGAAGGCCATAAAATGCCAAGATGGCACAAACCCCTCCCAAATGACCCCATTTTGGAAAGTAGACACCCCAAGCTATTTGCTGAGAGGCATGGTGAGTATTTTGCAGCTCTCATTTGTTTTTGAAAATGAAGAAAGACCAGAAAAAAATTTTTTTTTTTCTTTTTTCAATTTTCAAAACTTTGTGACAAAAAGTGAGGTCTGCAAAATACTCACTATACCTCTCAGCAAATAGCTTGGGGTGTATACTTTCCAAAATGGGGTCATTTGGGGGGGGGGTTTGTGCCACCTGGGCATTCCATGGCCTCCGAAACTGTGATAGGCAGTGAAGAGTGAAATCAAAAATTTACGGCCTTAGAAAGCCTGAAGGCGGTGCTTGGTTTTCGGGGTCCCGTGCGCGGCTAGGCTCCCAAAAAGTCCCGCACATGTGGTATCCCCGTACTCAGGAGAAGCAACAGAATTTATTTTGGGGTGTAATTTCACATATTCCCATGGCATGTTTGAGCAATATAACATTTAGTGACAACTTTGTGCAAAAAAAAAAAAAAAAAAAAATTGTCTCTTTCCCGCAACTTGTGTCACAATATAAAATATTCCATGGACTCGACATGCCTCTCAGCAAATAGCTTGGGGTGTCTACTTTCCAAAATGGGGTAATTTGGGGGGGGGTTGAACTGTCCTCGCATTTTATGCACAACATTTAGAAGCTTATGTCACACATCACCCACTCTTCTAACCACTTGAAGACAAAGCCCTTTCTGACACTTTTTGATTACATGAAAAAATTATTTTTTTTTGCAAGAAAATTACTTTGAACCCCCAAACATTATATATTATTTTAAAGCAAATGCCCTACAGATTAAAATGGTGGGTGTTTCATTTTTTTTTTCACACAGTATTTGCGCAGCGATTTTCAAACGCATTTTTTGGGGAAAAAACACACTTTTTTAAATTTTAATGCACTAAAACACACTATATTGCCCAAATGTTTGATGAAATAAAAAAGATGATCTTAGGCCGAGTACATGGATACCAAACATGACATGCTTTAAAATTGCGCACAAACGTGCAGTGGCAACAAAATTAATACATTTTTAAAAGCCTTTAAAAGCCTTTACAGGTTACCACTTTAGATTTACAGAGGAGGTCTACTGCTAAAATTACTGCCCTCGATCTGACCTTCGCGGTGATACCTCACATGCATGGTGCAATTGCTGTTTACATTTGACGCCAGACCGCCACTTGCGTTCGCCTTAGCACGAGAGCAGGGGGGACAGGGGTGCTTTTTATTTATTTATTTTTTTCTTTATTATTTTTTTGCTTTTTTATCTTATTTTTAAACTGTTCCTTTCATTTTTTTTTTTTTAAATCATTTTTATTGTTATCTCAGGGAATGTAAATATCCCCTATGATAGCAATAGGTAGTGACAGGTACTCTTTTTTGAAAAAATTGGGGTCTATTAGACCCTAGATCTCTCCTCTGCCCTCAAAGCATCTGACCACACCAAGATCGGTGTGATAAAATGCTTCCCCAATTTCCCAATGGCGCTGTTTACATCCGGCGAAATCTAAGTCATAAAATGCTCGTAGCTTCCGGTTTCTTAGGCCATAGAGATGTTTGGAGCCACTCTGGTCTCTGATCAGCTCTATGGTCAGCTGGCTGAATCACCGGCTGCATTCTCAGGTTCCCTGTTGAGACAGGAGAGCCAGAGAAAAACACGGAAGACGGTGGGGGGGGGGGGGTCATTCCCTCCCACTGCTTGTAAAAGCAGTCTAGAGGCTAATTAGCCGCTAGGATTGCTTTTACATGAAAGCCGACCGCTGGCTAAAAAGAATGATACCAAGATGATACCTAAACCTGCAGGCATCATTCTGGTATAACCACTCAAAGTCGTGAATGGCGTACCTGAAGACAAAAAAATGGTTTACAATAAAGCACAGTAAACGGTAAAGTATAAAAAATTGCATACCTGAAAAGCAAACGTGATAAAACATAATAACAATAAAACATTGCAGAATAGAATACAGTAAAAAAGAGCAGAGCAATAGAGAGAGAATAGAGAGAGGGAGAACAATAAAACGACAACTATTTTTTTTTTTTTTTTTGTTTGTGTTTTTTTTTTTTACACTTTTTTTTGTAACTGTAACTTTTATAACTGTAACCGGTTCCAGGTTCGGGTCTCTCAAAATGCGATGGCATCTTGGGAGACCCTGTGAAAGTGTGTCCTAGTCTGTGGAATGCTGTACCCTACGCTAATACTCAACTAGTGAATGGTAGCGTTCAAAACACTCACCAATGCAAAGACCAGGATTGTCAGGACAGGAGGGACAATAATAGCGGGTGTCACGCCTATATCCGTGCTTGCTGCAGACACATCTTTTTTGGGGGGGGGGGGTTCGTTGGGTAGGGGTACTCGGGAGGACATAAAGAAAATGCTTCTCATGCAGCCGACTGCATTTGGTTGGGGATGTGAATGGGGGAAGTACGGGCGCTGCAGAAGCGGTGGGTTCCCAATTAGGATTGGCGAATGCAGCAGGAAGGGCACTATGGGCACGACGGGCCTGTGTTTGTCTTTTTGGTGGCAGCGGGACACTACTTGTGCTTGCCACCTCACCAGCTTGAACTGCACTTATGGGACTCGCCACGTCACCAAGTGTTACTGCAGTGCTGGTTTGACTACGACCGGGGTGTACTAGGGCGCTGGTGCTTGCCAGTTCACCAAAACGCTACAAAAAAGTGACAGTGATCGATCGATACTGCACTTGGGTGGGCTGGACTGGGCTGGGCCGGGCGGAGGGGCAAAACGCAGGTGCTAGCAGGTATCTGGGCTGATCCCGCTAACACTGCGTTTTTGGGAACCCTAAACTGCTGGGGACGCTAGTATAGATCTGATCGGATCAGATATTGATGCGTTCAGATACTATACCACTAAGGGAGGTGTACGGTGCGTGTACGGTGCGTGCGTGGGTGTTCGCGGTACTGGCGCTAATCTGACGCTGCCTAGGGCGACGCATATCACCGCCGGGCGATCAGGGGGCTAAACCTTTATTCGGTAATAAACGGCGGGTGCCCTGACACTATAAAAAATAAACAAACTAGCCAGCGTCACCCGTAACGATTATACGGTGATCAGTGGTGAAAGGGTTAACTAGGGGGCCATCAAAGGGTTAAAACATTTATTAGATAGTATATGGGGGTCCCTGTCGCTATAAAACACTGACGGCGAACCTAAATATTTACGTCCCTAACTAGCGTCACCAGCGACACTGATACAGCGATCAGAAAAATGATCGCTTAGCGACACTGGCGACAGGGGGTGATCAAGGGGTTAAAACTTTATTAGGGGGGGTAAGGGGGGTACCCTAGACCTACAGGGGGCTAAACCTTTATTCCGTAATAAACGGCGGGTGCCCTGACACTATAAAAAATAAACGAACTAACCAGCGTCACCCGTAACACTTATACGGTGATCAGTGGTGAAAGGGTTAACTAGGGGGCAATCAAGGGGTTAAAACATTTATTAGGTAGTATATGGGGGTCCCTGTCGCTATAAAACACTGACGGCGAACCTAAATATTTACGTCCCTAACTAGCGTCACCAGCGACACTAATACAGCGATCAGAAAAATGATCGCTTAGCGACACTGGTGAGGGGGGGTGATCAAGGGGTTAAAACTTTATTAGGGGGGGTAAGGGGGTACCCTAGACCTACAGGGGGGTAACACTCACTGTCCTACCACTGCTAACTGTCACAAACTGACACTATGCAGTAATCAGGAAAAAAAAAAAAACCTGCTTGGTGTCAGTTTGTGACAGGGGGGGGTGATTGGGGGGGGATCGGGGGGCGATCGGGGGGGGGATCGGGGGGCGATCGGGGGGGGGATCGGGGGTGTAATGTATGCCTGGCATGTTCTACTGTGTGTGTGTGTGTGTTTGGTGCACTTACATGTCATCTCTCCTCGGCGCTGGAACGGAAACTGGCCAGCCGAGGAGAGATGACATCACATCCTCTGCCTCTGTGTACTATACAGAGGCAGGGGATGTTTCTCATTGGCTGGGAGCGATCGCGAGGGGGGGGCCACGGATGGCCTCCCCCTCGTCTCTCAATGCTCCCAGCCAAATGCCGACCGCAGCTGACACCGGGGGGGGGTCCGATCGGACCCCCCACCCGCGGGAAGGCAATCACGTTTCAGGTACGTGATTTTGCCTGCCCGTGCCGCTCTGCTCACGTATATAGGCGTGAGGCGGTCGGCAAGTGGTTAAAACCATTCAACTATTAAAATGTTCGTCTCTTTTAGCTGATGTGTGCTCTTTTTCAACTTTTTTTCTACCATTTATACTTTTTAAAATATTAAGGTTTTTAACACTTTTTTTAACATTGAAGTCAATGGGAGCATGCTTGAAATCCTTAAATTCTTCTTCCGCTCCCAAAAGTTTCAGCTCCTTCATACTTTCACCTAGAGACACCAAACAAACTTTAAAATGTTCACAAAATATTCAGCTATCTGGCTATAGCTTTTCAGTTTGATATCTTTTACAGTTTTTGAGAAAAAGCTTTTTGTTTAGAGGTCATTTCAGGAAATTTTAGCCATTAATCAGAGTGTACTGTGTTTGTTTTGTTGCCATGGTTACCAAAGCTTCTGTTATACACAGGGGGGGAGGTGGCTGGAGCATCTCAGCTCTGATTACAGAGACCGGGGGAGGGGACAGACACACCATGTACTGATTTATAATAGAGGAATATGATGGGGCAGTTTTGATAGGGCAATTCTGATGGGGCAGTTTTGATGGGGCAATTATGATGGGGCAGTTTTGATGGTGGCAATATGATGGGGCAGTTTTGATGGGACAATTCTGATGGGGAAGTTTTGATGGTGGCAATATGATGGGGCAGTTTTGATGGGGACAATTTTAATGGAGCAGTTTTAAAGGTGGTAATATGATGGGGCAGTTTTGATGGGGGCAGTTTTGATGGTGGCAATATGATGGGGCAGTTTTGATGGGGCAGTTTTGATGGTGGCAATATGATGGGGCAGTTTTGATGGGGCAATTCTGATGGGGCAGTTTTGATGGTGGCAATATGATGGGGCAGTTTTAATGGGGACAATTTTGATGGGGCAATTCTGATGTGGCAGTTTTAATGGCAGTATGATGGGGCAGTTTTGATGGCAGTATGATGGGGCAGTTTTGATGGCGGCCGTTTTAGCAATTCAGCATTCCCACGCATTTTCCCCAGGAAATGCATTTTCTAGTTATTTTTATTATTCCGTACGTTTTTTGGTTCTGCGTAACTTCTGCATACTTTCAGCTATTAAAACCATTCAACTATTAAAATGTTCGTCTCTTTTAGCTGAGGTGTGCTCTTTTTCAACTTTTTTTCTACCATTTATACTTTTTAAAATATTAAGCTTTTTAACACTTTTTTTTAACATTGAAGTCAATGGGAGCATGCTTGAAATCCTTAAATTCTTCTTCCGCTCCCAAAAGTTTCAGCTCCTTCATACTTTCACCTAGAGACACCAAACAAACTTTAAAATGTTCACAAAATATTCACCTATCTGGCTATAGCTTTTCAGTTTGATATCTTTTACAGTTTTTGAGAAAAAGATTTTTGTTTAGAGGTCATTTCAGGAAATTTTAGCCATTAATCAGAGTGTACTGTGTTTGTTTTGTTGCCATGGTTACCAAAGCTTCTGTTATACACAGGGGGGGAGGTGGCTGGAGCATCTCAGCTCTGATTACAGAGCCCGGGGGAGGGGACAGACACACCATGTACTGATTTATAATAGAGGAATATGATGGGGCAGTTTTGATGGGGTAATTCTGATGGGGCAGTTTTGATGGGGGCAATATGAAGGGGCAGTTTTGATGGGGCAATTCTGATGGGGCAGTTTTGATGGTGGCAATATGATGGGGCAGTTTTGATGGGGACAATTTTTATGGAGCAGTTTTAAAGGTGGCAATATGATGGGGCAGTTTTGATGGTGGCAATATGATAGGGGCAGTTTTGATGGGGCAATTCTGATGGGGCAGTTTTGATGGTGGCAATATGACGGGGCAGTTTTGATGGGGCAATTCTGATGGGGCAGTTTTGATGGTGGCAATATGATGGGGCAGTTTTGATGGTGGCAATATGATGGGGCAGTTTTGATAGGGCAATTCTGATGGGGCAGTTTTTATGGGGCAATTCTGATGGGGCAGTTTTGATGGGGGCAGTTTTGATGGTGGCAATATGATGGGGCAGTTTTGATGGGGCAATTCTGATGGGCAGTTTTGATGGTGGCAATATGATGGGGCAGTTTTGATGGGGCAATTCTAATGGGGCAGTTTTGATGGCAATATGATGGGGGCAGTTTTGATGGTGGCAATATGATGGGGCAGTTTTGATGGTGGTAATATGATGGGGCAATTCTGATGGGGCAGTTTTGATGGTGGCAATATGATGGGGCAGTTTTGATGGGGCAATTCTGATGGTGGCAATATGATGGGACAATTTTGATGGAGCAATTCTGATGGGGCAGTTTTGATGGTGGCAATATGATGGGGCAGTTTTAATGGGGACAATTTAGATGGGGCAATTCTGATGGGGCAGTTTTGATGGCAGTATGATGGGGCAGTTTTGATGGCGGCCATTTTAGCAATTTAGCTATTCAGCATTCCCACGCATTTTCCCCAGGAAATGCATTTTCTAGTTATTAGTCAGAATTTATAAATAATATATAATATATGATAAATATTTATGGTCGTGGCCCCATGACCGAGAGAGATGTGGATCACATAAACACGCGACAAGACAAACAACATAAATAGACCTGAAGTGTGTCTTGGTGGTCTGGTCGGTATACCAAGAAAAGGGGGCATACCCAAGGTAAGTAATGGGTAGTTAATGAAGAAGGATGTGCTGAGAAGTGCCCTGAAAAAGGGAAAGGCGGGAGGGTATCGCGCACTGAACCGACAAAGAGCATGGGCGAGTGGGCTGCTTGAAATACCCTCCGGGCTCCTCCCATTAATTCAGGCCACCATACTGGTCATGGCTCTATTACTGAGAGAGATGTGGATCACATAAACATGCGATAAGACATACAACATAAATAGAGCTGAAGTGTGCCTTGGTGGTCTGGTCGGTATGCCAAGTAAAGGGGGCAAAAGACTCAGGGGAATAACTGTTAATTGATTCTTGTGTTTATTGAGGCAGCTTGGTAAAGGCTTGGTAAAGGCCATTTCTTCCTGAGGATTTGGGATGTATGTGGCAAAACATGCGACCTTCCAATGGCCTAGTTTCTTGATTACGTGGTCTGGTACTCCATGTTGGGAGGCAGCTGAGGCTGCTCTGATCCAGAAGGAATGTCCAGAGGACTGACTGGGGTTGAAGCCCAAGTTGCTTAGGAGGATCCTGACATGCTTAATAAACTGGCTGCCACTCAGAGGGCTGGTTAGTTGATGTCAACCCCGGGCTGGTTTGTTGCGCTTTTCAGACTCTGAGATGAAGGGTGTATAGGTTCGGAAAGCGAGTCAGGTGGCGTCGGAGCAGTGTCTGACTGCCGGAGCCGCTGACGGTAGATTTACTAGGTCGTAGGAAACCGTAGAAGGCCTGGTAGATGGTCGCCTGGATGACTAGGTTAGGCAAAGCCCCAAACGGACAACAAGTAAGTATTTCAGACATGTCCCTGAAGAGAGCACTCGTGATAGGTAGGCGTTTGCTACTGACTACGGGTTGGTGCTTCTGTATGCCCTGTAGGAGGGACTTGACTGCATGGGCCGAAAATACTGACGGTTTACTGGGGTCCTGTAAGGAGAGGAAATGCAGGACGCCAGCTAGATATAGCGTGATAGTATTGTGAGAAAGGGCCAGCTGCGTGTGGCAATACGATATGAAGTCTAGGATGTGTCTAACGTCGCCTATTGCTGCTCTGGGGCAAGAGGCCAAAAACTTGCGGTAAGTGTTCCACGCAGTGCGATAGGCCTTCAGTGTGTTGCGTGCCAAGGAGTGGTTAAAGAGCTGGGTTACATTGGCGAGATGCGACTTCAGTCCATCGTCAGCAACGATCAGGGTGGGACAGGAGTAGTTGTTGGGTCGGCTGCAATTTTGCATTTGCCTGGAATATGTCTACAGAAGATATTAAACTGGTGACGGAGTGACAGCTGCGCGAGCCTGCACAGGAAGGACATGATGGGGAGTGACTCTACCTTTATTGATGATGTCGGCCGTGGCCTGATTGTCCATGGTGAAGAGCACCGTCTGTCCTGTTCAAGTGTGGCCTCAGGCCAGGGCAGCTGCCACGATGGGATACAGCTCAAAGAGTGATGAAAACTGGGTGAAAGCAGAAATTTAAGAGAATTTCTAGGGGCCAAGGTTCGGTGAACCAGTGGCAGCCGAAAAAAGGCCGCAAAGCCAGCTGCGGCATCGGTGACCACCTGTTGTGGCTCGGCTGGTACTGCCGGGATGAACATTGAAATGCCATTCCAGCTGGTGAGGAACTTGTCCCACATAGCTAAGTCTGCTACTGCTGCTTGGTCTAGTTTGAGAACTTGGTCTGGATCTTGCACTGGTGTGAGAAAAACTAAAAGCTGACATATAAAGGACCATCCTTGAGGAATAATCTGCATTGTGAAGTTCAGCATCCCTAGTAAGGATTGCGACTGCCTCATGGTGCACCCTTGTGACCGGGTGAAATCGTGGATAACTGTCCTGGTACGGGCTAGTTTGTAGGGGGGGAGGCTATGGCACGTGTGTCCAGAGTGACACCTAGAAAGGTGATAGAGTATGCCAGGCCTTCCACTTTATGCTCAGTTATGGGAACGTTGAGATTGCTGAACACTATCCTCAACCTGTCTAAATCTGCCAGTGATGTGCCTGGTTGTTCGGTGAGCAGGGAGTCATTAAGGTGGTGGATAACCGTCTGACAGTGGGCCTGGTGTGACGTTACCTGAAATGAACTGTCTCACCCCTGTCATGCGAATGACCCTGGTGAAGATGCAAACTGTACGTTCTTCCCCTCCTATTTATTTATTTTTTTTTTTTAATTTTTTATCTGGGGAGATAAAATCCAACCTGGTGCCCGATGGAAACTTGAACTAACCTCAGAGAGAAAGACGGAGAAAAGATGAATCGCAAGATTTGCACATGTTACGAAAAGGTTTGAATACTATCTGCGACACTGAGCGGGAACCGCCGACGAGGACCACGAACGGAGAAGCCGCAATGCACTTGCAATCGAATGCATAGACTCACGAACATGAGGTGCTGGGAAGAGCCGGCCCAGTGATGTTTAGTATCCCGCACTGAACTGACAAAGAGCATGGGCGAGTGGGCTGCTTAAATACCCTCCGGGCTCCTCCCATAAATCCAGGACACCATACTGGACTTCTTATATATACTGTATATATATTTTTTTAAATAAATTTTTTTCATAAGTAAGCAAGCAAATTTTTAAAAATACTGTATATAAAGTGTCTTGAAAAAGTATTCATACACCTTGAAATTTTCCACATTTTGTCATGTTACAACCAAAAACGTAAATGTATTTTATTGGGATTTTATGTGATAGACCAACACAAAGTGGCACATAATAGTGAAGTGGAACGAAAATAATAAATGGTTTTCCAAATTTTTTACAAATAAATATCTGAAAAGTGAGGCGTGCATTTGTATTCAGCCCCCCTGAGTCAATACTTTGTAGAACCACTTTTCGCTGCAATTACAGCTCAAAGTCTTTTTGGGGATGTCTCTACCAGCTTTGCACATCTAGAGAGTGACATCTTTGCCCATTCTTCTTTGCAAAATAGTCCAAGCTCTGTCAGATTGGGAAAAAAACAGTGTGGGGTGCCCCCCAGGTCCATACCAGGCCCTTGGGTCTAGTATGGATTCAGAGGGGATCCCCCACGCAATTTTTTTTTTTTTAAATGGCGTGAGGCCCCCCCAAAAATCCATATCAGACCCTTATCCAAGCATGCAGCCCAGCCCCTCTCCCACACCCCCATGTTGAGGGCATGTGGCCTGGTATGATTCGGGGGGGGAGGGTGCTCGTTTGTCCCCTCCCTTTTCTGACCTGCTGGACTGCATGCTCGGATAAGGGTCTGTATGGATTTTGGGAGGGACTCCACTCTATTTTTTTTTTCTTTTACATTTTGGCGTGGGGGGACCCCTCTGAATCCATACTAGACCCAAGGGCCTAGTATGGACCTACGGGAGGGAATCCCACGCCATTTTTTTTCACAATTTTTTCTTTGCCGGCAGTCCTTTTTTTACATTCAGCGGGGAAGCCCGCTGACAGCTGATGACTCATTGGTTGTTAAGGACACAGCGAATGGCTTCCGGCCCCCTCCTTAGCAACCAGTTATATACTGTGAATGTATAGCTAAAGAAAAAAATTGCAAAACGCAAATCGCGACAAAATCGCCTCAAAATTGCGGTACTTGCGTTTTGGATGCGGGTACATTGAAGTCTATTACATGCAAAACGCTGCATTTTGTGGGAAAAAGTCCCCACCCATTTCCAAAAACGCAGGGGCACAAGAATGCATTGATGTGAACATGTTCCATAGGAACCCATGTTAAAAAATTTCCCTGCATTTCTGCAAAATGCATCAAAAAAAGCATTAGTGTGAATGGAGCCTAATACATGAATATGCTTTGATCTAAACCATTCCATTGTAGCTCTGGCTGTATGTTTAGGGTTGTTGTCGTCGTGCTGGACGGTGAATCTCGGCCCCAGTCTCAAGTCTTTTGCAGACTCTAACAGGTTTTCTAAGTTTGCCCTGTAATTGGCTCCATCCATCTTCCCATCAACTCTGACCAGCTTCCCTCTCCCTGCTGAAGAAAATCATCCCCAAAATATGATGCTGCCACCAACATGTTTCACGGTGGGGATGTTGTGCTCAGGGTGATGTGCAGTATTAGTTTTCTGCCACACATAGCGTTTTGCTTTTAGGCCAAAAAGTTCGATCTTGGTCTCCTCTGACCAGAGCACCTTCTTCCGCGTTTGCTGTGCCTCTCACATGGCTTCTCGCAAACTGCAAACGGGCTTTCTTTCAACAATGGCTTTCTTCTTGCCCCTCTTCCATAAAGGCCATGTCACGTACCTGGTAGGAGTCTGAAATGACAAGGTCGGCCTCTCTTGTATCTCCAACCCAAGCCCCACTGGAGGTGGAACAGATGATGGCAAGGATCAGGAGGAACACGAGTGCCTGTGAATGCTGCGTGCAGAACTTGCAGGAGTCGTTGCAGACTTGGAAGTGCAAGCAGGGTTTCCGGTGAAGAACTGGAACCAGGAAAGCTGAGAGGATGGACGGCCAGCACAAGTACTCGGAAACAGCGTGGAGCAAAGCAGGAGACAGGAGCGAGGTCATCAGGAAAGCCAGGTTCAGCAACGGGCAGGCAGCGAGGTACCAAGGCATAAACAGGAGCAGGGTCAAACAGGAATACAGGATCAGGAAGCGGTAATCAGAGTCCAGAAGCAGGGTCAGGAAAGCCAGGGTTCAGCAACAGGATATCAAGTCAGACAAGCAGGGTTCAGAATCTCAGGGCACAGCTGAAGATTAGTCAGCACTTTACCGAAGTCAGAGCAACCCTTAAATAGGCTGTCTGGTGCCAATTGTGGCCAGAGGTGCGCTCCTGCGCGGGCACGGACATGCGCATTGGTGCGCAAGGAAATCTGCCGATGCCCGTGAATGCTCGCATTCACACGTGTGCGGGCCGGGTGCATTCTGACAGTTCTCTTACATTGCCCCCCCTTAAGGGCAGCCTCCGGATGCCCTTCAAGTGTCTTTTCTCTGGGTGGCGTTGAAAAAAGGCTTGCACTAGTTTGGGAGCATGCACATCTGAATCTGGTTCCCAGGAATTCTCTTCCGACCCTTTTTCTACGCCTTTTTCTACAGTCCGCCTCAAATTCCTCATTCCCTTCGATGAGCAGCGGGGGAGGAATTTCAGAAACTCGATCTGGAAATAGATTTGGCACAACTGGTTTCAACAAAGAGACATGGAATACAGGGTGGATTTTTAGATTCTTGGGTAACACCAACTCGAATGCTACTGCATTAATTTTCCTTTTGACTGGGAAGGGTCCCAAAAATTTTGGGCCAAGTTTTCTTGAAGGACAGCTCAGTTTCAAGTTTGTTGTGGAAAGACAGACCTTGTCTCCAGGTTTAAGGTTCAGATCACCTCTCTTCTTCTTGTCGAAGAACTTTTTTTCTTTATCGTACATCACGGGACACAGAGCACCATAGTAATGACTATCTGGGTTTATATGCTACCTTTAGGTGATTGGACACTGGCAACCAATAGTAAGAAGGTTCCTCCCATATAACCCCTCCCATACATGAAGTACCTTAGTTTTTTGTCAGTGTCTTGAAGGTGATGGTCTCGGCTGTGGAAGTTCTTTCTTCAGATAATGTCCCAGTGAGGATGTTATAATTGAATCCATTCGGATGGCATATCATGCTAAAGTGGATGGTACCCGAGCCCTGGTTCAAGAACAGTGTCTTGCCTGTAATGTTTCCTTATGGAGCTGGACCCTTGTGATATGGTATTCCTGGTCTTTTATTTGCCCAAGGAAACCTAAAGGGTGCTTTACAGGTCCAGGGGTGTGGACCCTAAACAAAAGGGGACCCGGTCCCTGAAGGTCCTCAGTGGCGTTACCCGCGGTGATGGGGGAAGATTGGGCCTATCTCAGGCCCTGCTGCGAGGATCGGTGAGTGCTTCCTTTGGAGGCCCATTTTTTACATTATTTCCAAGTAATGATATGCAGATTGTGCCAGATTGGGGTGTCTGTTTGTGTCCACTGTGAGGTTCAGAGAGCGGTGCACTCAGACTAGGTTCCCGCTGGGACCACGCGGACGGGTCGCAGGCGCGTGCACGCAGGTAGCATGCACGTGCAGGTGGCGTGTGCGTGCGTATCCCGCTCCCTCCTGTGCACGCTCTAGCGAGCGCGATGGCGGCATCGCGGCCGCGTGTTTCCCGCGGGCGTGCGCATGCGCAGTAAGTCCCGGGCGTGTGTGCATCACATGACGGCGCACGCACATATAGGGAACTCAGACGCCTGCGTGTGTCAGTGCTGTTCTTGTTGGCTCAGAGGAGCCAGGAGCCAATCGCAGTGGGACACAGAGCTGGGCACGTGAGTCGGGCATTTGCAAACTTTGTAAGGAGGCTAAAGTATTGGTTTTGATACAACATATAGCACAGTGAATTGCCTCAAAAAACCTATCTTCCAGAAAACGAGGTGTAGGGAACAGGGCTAATCCAGGGGTTAAAGTGACTCCTTCAAAAACAGGAGATCAACCTCAGGCTACTGCAGCACCTGTCTCCCCTGAAAGACCTGCGGCATTTGGCCTGGCTGAGCCATTGCATTTGTCAGGCGTTGTGGCCACCACCTATATGCCTGCTTCAGTTTATGTTACTAAGGATGACTTAAAGTCAGCTCTCGCTGGTCTTGAAGGCAAAATAGCGGGTATGATTGCCTCAGTAACACAGGGAGGGAAGAAACAAAATAGATCTCCCTCTCCTGAGCCTGGTCCCAGTGCTGAGTCACTTGAGCACCAGGACTCCCTTAGCCAATTGGGTCCTTGTGATTTGGATCCTGAATGGGCAGAGGATTTTTAGGAGGTGGCCAAAGGGGATAAAGATGATGAAGCAGAGGAGTCCTCAGGGACTCTGGTACTGAGGAACCGTTGTCAGCTTCACAATCCCAAAAACTGTTTATCCAGTCTTTAACCGAAATGGTGAGAGCAGGTTTTAAGTTGCCCCCTGTACAAGGGCCAGAACTTTCCTGTTCTACATTGGGATCCTTGCGATCTCAGCAAGGTTCTCAGGCGTTTCCTGTGCATCCATTATTGGAGCAGTTGATTTACGCTGATTGGGAACATCCGGACAGAATATACTTACCTCCTAAAAGGTTTTCTTTTTTGTACCCAATGGAGGAAAAGTTCAAAAGAAGGTGGGATACGCCTTTAGTGGATGCTGCTATTTCTTCAGTAAATAAAAGCTTACCCTGTCCAGTGGATAATGCCCAAGGATTTAAAGATCCAGCGGATAAAAAGCTGGAATCCTTGCTAAGGGCCTCCTTTGCGGTGGCCGGATCAGCAGTACAACCAGCTGTTGCGGCTATTGGGATCTGTCAATCCCTGAAGGACCGTTTTAAAAGACTGGTCAGGAACCTACCTGTTCAGGAGGAATATTCTGATGAATTAACAGAACTTCCTCGCGCTTTATGTTTTGCAGTAGACGCATTAAAAGACTCAATCCAGCAGATGTCTCGCTTTGCGCTGCTCTCAATACATATGCGGAGAGTTTTGTGGTTAAAGAACTGGTCAGCCGAGATGCCATGCAAGAGGCTACTCGCAGCTTTTCCCTTTCACGGGGAACGTTTGTTTGGAGAAGATCTGGATAAGTATATCCAAAAAATCTCAGGCGGGAAGAGCTCCTTGCTTCCTGTGAAAAGAAGGAATAAGCAGTCTTCCTTTAAAATTCCGAACGCTCCTGGGCCAGGTGCACCTTCTCCCAAGAAGTATCAACGGCCTCAACCACCTGCCTTTAAAAGACCTCAAGGTCAGAAAAGAACTTGGACTCAGAATCCGAATAAGGCCAATGCCAAGTCCTCCTTGTGAAGGGGCGCCCCCACTATTACAAGTGGGGGGCAGACTGCGGCGGTTCGCAGATGCATGGGCAGGGATGGTACAGGACAAGTGGGTTATTTCCACTATAACGCAAGGCTACAAAATAGAGTTCCGAGATTTTCCCCCAAATCGGTTTCTGAGATCAAGAGTTCCTTCGGATCTAGAGAAAAAGAAGAGCCTATTCCTAGCCTTAGAACAGCTAAAAAGGCAAGGGGTGATTGTCAAGGTTCCGCACAAAGAAAAGTTCAAGGGGTTTTATTCAAACCTATTCACAGTGCTAAAGCCAAATGGGGAAGTAAGGCCCATTCTGGACCTCAAATCCCTCAATTCCTTTCTAAAAGTGCGAACCTTCAGAATGGAATCGGTTCGTTCAGTAATGGCATCTCTAAGAAAAGGGGACTTTTTAGCATCCATAGACATCAAGGATGCATACCTGCATGTGCCGATTTTCAGCCAACATCAAAGGTTTCTGCGTTTCTCAGTAGAGGGGTGTCATTTCCAATTTGTAGCACTACCGTTCGGTCTGGCTACGGCCCTTCGAGTCTTCCTATTCCACCCTGTTAGAGAACGTTTCAACTACTGTTCATGTTCTGAGATGCCTAGGTTGGATTCTGAATATGGACAAATCAGCTCTTCATCCAGTTCAAATCCTAACATATCTAGGCTTGATCCTGGATACGACCCAGGAAAGGGTGTTTTTACCCCCCTTGAAAGTCAGCTCAATAGTAGAGCTGGTCAGGAAAGTCAAGAGGGTAGAAAGACCCTCAATTCGAATGTGCATGAGACTGCTGGTGAAGATGGTGTCATCCTTCAGCGCAGTTCCTTATGCGCAGTTTCACTCCAGGTTGTTCCAGAGAACAATCCTGGAGGCTTGGGACAAGTCTGTCCTAGCCTTGGATCATCCAATGTCTCTATCCCCAAGGGTAAAACAGGACCTCTCTCAGATTGTGAGGTTGGCGGTAGGGGACCCATTGTGTCTTCCATTACGCCCAGACCTGCTGTCCCAAGGTCCCATATACCATCCTTCTTTTCGGTCGCTGAATTTGATGGCATGGCTATTGAGACCAAAGTACTAAGAGACCGTGGTATCAGTGGTTCTGTTCTGGCTACTTTGATAAATGCTAGAAAGCCAGTGTCTAGAAAAATTTATCATAGAGTCTGGAAGTCATACATCTCATGGTGTAAGAAGAGAAGATGGCACCCTTGCAAGTATACAATTGGAAGGGTTATTGCCTTTCTGCAAGCAGGAATTGACTTAAAATTATCCTTAGGAACCATTAAGGGACAGATTTCAGCCTTATCGGTTTTTTTCCAGAGGCCAATCGCGTCTCATTCTTTAGTACGAACCTTTATTAACCACTTGCCGACCGCCTAACGCAGATATACTGCGGCAGAATGGCACGGGCAGGCAGACTCACGTACCCATACGTGATCTGCCTCCCGCGGGCGGGGGGTCCGATCGGACCCCCCCCGGTGCCAGCAGCGGTCGGCTTGTGACTGGGAGCGTTGAGAGGCGAGGGGGAGACCATCCGATCGTGGCCCCCCCCTCGCGATCGCTCCCAGCAAATGGGAATCCTCCTCTGCATGTGTGTAGTTTCACACAGAGTTTCCGTTCCAGCGCCGAGGAGAGAAGACATGTGAGTGCACAACACACACACACACACAGTAGAACATGCCAGGCATACTTTACACCCCCGACCCCCCCCGATCGCCCCCCGATCCCCCCCCAATCACCCCCCCCTGTCACAAACTGACACCAAGCAGTATTTTTTTTTTCTGATTACTGCTAGGTGTCAGTTTGTGACAGTTAGAAGTGGTAGGGCAGTGAGTATTAGCCCCCTGTTTGTCTAGGGTACCCCCCTAACCCCACCTAATAAAGTTTTAACCCCTTGATCACCCCCCGTCACCAGTGTCACTAAGCGATCATTTTTCTGATCGCTGTATTAGTGTCGCTGGTGACACTAGTTAGGGACGTAAATATTTAGGTTCGCCGTCAGCGTTTTATAGCGTCAGGGACCCCCATATACTATCTAATAAATGTTTTAACCCCTTGATTGCCCCCTAGTTAACCCTTTCACCCCTGATCACCGTATAACCGTTGCGGGTGACGCTGGTTAGTTCGTTTCTTTTTTATAGTGTCAGGGCACCCGCCGTTTATTACCGAATAAAGGTTTAGCCCCCTGATTGCCCGGCGGTGATATGCGTCGCCCCAGGCAGCGTCAGATTAGCGCCAGTACCGCTAACACCCACGCACGC
The DNA here is from genome assembly GCA_037952835.1 of Lithobates septentrionalis. Lineage (NCBI taxonomy): Eukaryota > Metazoa > Chordata > Amphibia > Anura > Ranidae > Lithobates > Lithobates septentrionalis. The sequence goes on from JBBDGP010000885.1 coordinate 1,751,196, forward strand.
AGCATACGCCTCCCTTAGTGGTATAGTATCTGAACGGATCAATATCTGATCCGATCAGATCTATACTAGCGTCCCCAGCAGTTTAGGGATCCCAAAAACGCAGTGTTAGCGGGATCAGCCCAGATACCCACTAGCACCTGCGTTTTTCCCCTCCGCCTGGCCCAGCCCAGCCCACCCAAGTGCAGTATCGATCGATCACTGTCCCTTACAAAACACTAAACGCATAACTGCAGCATTCACAGAGTCAGGCCTGATCCCTGCGATCGCTAACAGTTTTTTTGGTAGCGTTTTGGTGAACTGGCAAGCACCAGCCCCAAGCAGCGTCAGGTTAGCGCCAGTACCGCTAACACCCACGCACGCACCGTACACCTCCCTTAGTGGTATAGTATCTGAACGGATCAATATCTGATCTGATCAGATCTATACTGGCGTCCCCAGCAGTTTAGGGTTCCCAAACACGCAGTGTTAGCGGGATCAGCCCAGATACCTGCTAGCACCTGCGTTTTGCCCCTCCGCCCGGCCCAGCCAAGCCCGCCCAAGTGCAGTATCAATCGATCACTGTCACTTACAAAACACTAAACGCATAACTGCAGCGTTCGCAGAGTCAGGCCTGATCCCTGCGATCGCTAACAGTTTTTTTTGTAGCGTTTGGTGAACTGGCAAGCACCAGCGGCCTAGAACACCCCGGTCGTAGTCAAACCAGCACTGCAGTAACACTTGGTGACGTGGCGAGTCCCATAAGTGCAGTTCAAGCTGGTGAGGTGGAAGCACAAGTAGTGTCCCACTGCCACCAAAAAGAAAAACACAGGCCCGTCGTGCCCAAAGTGCCCTTCCTGCTGCATTCGCCAATCCTAATTGGGAACCCACCGCTTCTGCAGCGCCCGTACTTCCCCCATTCACATCCCCAACCAAATGCAGTCGGCTGCATGAGAGGCATTTTCTTTATGTCCTCCCGAGTACCCCTACCCAACGAACCCCCCAAAAAAGATGTTGTGTCTGCAGCAAGCGCGGATATAGGCGTGACACCCGCTATTATTGTCCCTCCTGTCCTGACAATCCTGGTCTTTGCATTGGTGAATGTTTTGAACGCTACCATGCACTAGTTGAGTATTAGCGTAGGGTACAGCATTGCACAGACTAGGTACACTTTCACAGGGTCTCCCAAGATGCCATCGCATTTTGAGAGACCCGAACCTGGAACCGGTTACAGTTATAAAAGTTACAGTTACAAAAAAAAGTGTAAAAAAAAAAAAAACACAAACAAAAATATAAAATAAAAAAAAATAGTTGTCGTTTTATTGTTCTCTCTCTCTCTCTATTCTCTTTCTATTGTTCTGCTCTTTTTTACTGTATTCTATTCTGCAATGTTTTATTGTTATTATGTTTTATCATGTTTGCTTTTCAGGTATGCAATTTTTTATACTTTACCGTTTTACTGTGTTTTATTGTTAACCATTTTTTTGTCTTCAGGTACGCCATTCACGACTTTGAATGGTTATACTAGAATGATGCCTGCAGGTTTAGGTATCATCTTGGTATCATTCTTTTCAGCCAGCGGTCGGCTTTCATGTAAAAGCAATCCCAGCGGCTAATTAGCCTCTAGACTGCTTTTACAAGCCGTGGGAGGGAATGCCCCCCCCCCACCGTCTTCTGTGTTTTTCTCTGGCTCTCCTGTCTCAACAGGGAACCTGAGAATGCAGCCGGTGATTCAGCCAGCTGACCATAGAGCTGATCAGAGACCAGAGTGGCTCCAAACATCTCTATGGCCTAAGAAACCGGAAGCTACGAGCATTTCATGACTTAGATTTTGCCGGATGTAAACAGCGCCATTGGGAAATTGGGAAAGCATTTTATCACACCGATCTTGATGTGGTCAGATGCTTTGAGGGCAGAGGAGAGATCTAGGGTCTAATAGACCCCAATTTTTTCAAAAAAGAGTACCTGTCACTACCTATTGCTATCATAGGGGATATTTACATTCCCTGAGATAAAAATAAAAATGATTAAAAAAAAAAAAAAATGAAAGGAAAAGTTTAAAAATAAGATAAAAAAGAAAAAAAATAATAAAGAAAAAAAAAAAAAAAGCACCCCTGTCGCCCCCTGCTCTCGCGCTAAGGCGAACGCAAGCGGCGGTCTGTCGTCAAACGTAAACAGCAATTGCACCATGCATGTGAGGTATCACCACGAAGGTCAGATCGAGGGCAGTAATTTTAGCAGTAGACCTCCTCTGTAAATCTAAAGTGGTAACCTGTAAAGGCTTTTAAAGGCTTTTAAAAATGTATTTATTTTGTTGCCACTGCACGTTTGTGCGCAATTGTGAAGCATGTCATGTTTGGTATCCATGTAATCGGCCAAAGATCATCTTTTTTATTTCATCAAACATTTGGGCAATATAGTGTGTTTTAGTGCATTAAAATTTAAAAAAGTGTGTTTTTTCCCCAAAAAATGCGTTTGAAAAATCGCTGCGCAAATACTGTGTGAAAAAAAATGAAACACCCACCATTTTAACCTGTAGGGCATTTGCTTTAAAAAAATATATAATGTTTGGGGGTTCAAAGTAATTTTCTTGCAAAAAAAAAAATTTTTTTCATGCAAACAAAAAGTGTCAGAAAGGGCTTTGTCTTCAAGTGGTTAGAAGAGTGGGTGATGTGTGACATAAGCTTCTAAATGTTGTGCATAAAATGCCAGGACAGTTCAAACCCCCCCCCAAAGGACCCCATTTTGGAAAGTAGACACCCCAAGCTATTTGCTGAGAGTCATGTCGAGTCCATGGAATATTTTATATTGTGGCACAAGTTGCAGAAAGAGACAAATTTTCTTTTTGCACAAAGTTGTCACTAAATGATATATTGCTCGAACATGCCATGGGAATATGTGAAATTACACCCCAAAATACATTCTGCTGCTTCTCCTGAGTACGGGGATACCACGTGTGTGAGACTTTTTGGGAGCCTAGCCGCGTACGGGACCCCGAAATCCAAGCACCGCCTTCAGGCTTTCTAAGGGCGTGAATTTTTGATTTCACTCTTCACTGCCTATCACAGTTTCGGAGGCCATGGAATGCCCAGGTGGCACAAAACCCCCCCAAATGACCCCATTTTGGAACGTAGACACCCCAAGCTTTTTGCCGAGAGGTATAGTGAGTATTTTGCAGACCTCACTTTTTGTCACAAAGTTTTGAAAATTGAAAAAAGAAAAAAAAATGTTTTTTCTTGTCTTTCTTCATTTTCAAAAACAAATGAGAGCTGCAAAATACTCACCATGCCTCTCAGCAAATAGCTTGGGGTGTCTACTTTCCAAAATGGGGTCATTTGGGGGGTTTTTTGCCACCTGGGCATTCCATGGCCTCCGAAACTGTGATAGGCAGTGAAGAGTGAATTCAAAAATTTACACCCTTAGAAATCCTGAAGGCGGTGATTGGTTTTCGGGGCCCCGTACGCGGCTAGGCTCCCAAAAAGTCCCACACATGTGGTATCCCCATACTCAGGAGAAGCAGCTAAATGTATTTTGGGGTGCAATTCCACATATTCCCATGGCCTGTGTGAGCAATATATCATTTAGTGACAACTTAGTGCAAAAAAAAATAAAAAAAAAAATGTGTCACTTTCCCGCAACTTGTGTCAAAATATAAAATATTCCATGGACTCAACATGCCTCTCATCAAATAGCTTGGGGTGTCTACTTTCCAAAATGGGGTCATTTGGGGGGGGGGGGTTCGTGCCATCTGGGCATTTTATGGCCTTCAAAACTGTGATAGGTAGTGAGGAGTGAAATCAAAAATTTACGCCCTTAGAAATCCTGAAGGCGGTGATTGGTTTTCGGGGCCCCGTACGCGGCTAGGCTCCCAAAAAGTCCCACACATGTGGTATCCCCGTACTCAGGAGAAGCAGCTGAATGTATTTTGGGGTGCAATTCCACATAGGCCCACGGCCTGTGTGAGCAATATATCATTTAGTGACAAATTTTTGTAAATATTTTTTTTTTTTGTCATTATTCAATCACTTGGGACAAAAAAAATAAACATTCAATGGGTTCAACATGCCTCTCAGCAATTTCCTTGGGGTGTCTACTTTCCAAAATGGGGTCATTTGGGGGGGGTTTTGTACTGCCCTGCCATTTTAGCACCTCAAGAAATGACATAGGCAGTCATAAACTAAAAGCTGTGTAAATTCCAGAAAATGTACCCTAGTTTGTAAACGCTATAACTTTTGCGCAAACCAATACATATACGCTTATTGACATTTTTTTTACCAAAGACATGTGGCCGAATACATTTTGGCCTAAATGTATGACTAAAATTGAGTTTATTGGATTTTTTTTATAACAAAAAGTAGAAAATATCATTTTTTTTCAAAATTTTCGGTCTTTTTCCATTTCTAGCGCAAAAAATAAAAACCGCAGAGGTGATCAAATACCATCAAAAGAAAGCTCTATTTGTGGGAAGAAAAGGACACAAATTTTGTTTGGGTACAGCATTGCATGACCGCGCAATTAGCAGTTAAAGCGACACAGTGCCAAATTGGAAAAAGACCTCTGGTCCTTAGACAGCATAATGGTCCAAGGCTAAAGTGGTTAAAATGTCTTTCTACTGTCTTTCTCTCTTCTTTAACTAAATCCAAGTTTTAAGCTCAAATACCTACTCTCAGGCTTGGGAGTTATTGTTTTGTGACAGACGTTGAGGACAACGTCTATTGTACGTAGGTATGTAGTGCTGGTAGATTTTTTATCTACCGTTGATAGGTAAATTTAGTGGGTCGCTTATTATAGGAAGTTAGATTTGCCTCTGTTCCAGCTTGGCTGACGTTGCATGCAGTTCCACATTTTGCCGGTGGGTGTCGTTGTCACCATCGGCAGGTGTTGGAAAAGCAACGTGTTGAAGCGAATGAGTCCTCCTCTGTCCCGGAGATAACTCGGTGGAGGTGGTCCTCCGAGTTGCATTCTGGGAGAGGGTATTTATGGGACAGACGCCATGTTTTAGGGTTCGCTTTTTCAGCCACCTGCTGGCCCTCCTGGCCGACAGGTATGCACTAGGAATACCACCTCGTGGTCCTCCGTTCCGGAGGCCCGTGTCGCTGCGGAGTGTGGGTGGGCCTAGAAGCTTGTCAGGGGCCTACCACAGCAGCGGAGGAATGGTCCTGAGCTGTCTATCCTGAGTGAAGAAGCTGGACAACCGAGAAGATCCCAGGGGAGGACCCGTCATGGAAGGATCATGCAGAGTGCTGGTCTGGAGAGGGGCCTGGTGACTCGGTTGGAGGACGCATTCCGAAGTAATCTTACAGTATAGTACTGCCGGGTTGGCTTAAAGGTTCAAGTACTGTATCTGACATTCATCACAAACCAGTACATCCTGTGGCAGAGGATCGTACAGGTTTTATTCCAGATAAGTCTGTGGCAGAGACTTTTGTTTGTGCTACGTGCTGGCTGCTAGGCAAGTGAGAGATGTCTATCCAGGCGGGCAAAGATTGAATCCTACGAAAGGGGGACTATTCAATTACAAGTGTTCAATTACAAAGAATGTTCTGAAGAAATACAACAGAAAGGTATTTGAGCTTCCCTGCAGCTTTCCTACTACCTCTTTCCTGCTACTTCCCTTGTTCGTTTTATTAAAGCATTGGAAAACTACTCAAGTGTTTGGTGCTTATATCGTCCAGAGGTAAACGCAACGGAACCCTAGACCCAGTGCCGGTGAAACAGAGGTGTTGAGAGTGAAGGTAACAAGCCCGCTTAAACCAGCAGCTCCACCGAGAGTTATTGCTACATTGGTATAATACCCGAGACGTCTCCCTTGTATCCAATAATGGGGAATCCCCTATTTTCACCAGGGATTGAGGATAAAGCTTTCAAACACTTACCAAACATGGGTGGTACACAAGTGTCCAGTTATATAAAAGGGGGGACATGGTTGACAGTCACAAAGATGATGGAATTATTTGGACTAAGATTCTGGAGTGCCCATTTTCTCAGCTCCCTCTCTGCCCCGAGGAAGTTTGAAAGGCCCCTTGATAGTTTTAAGAAGATGTGTTCAGAGATGGGAGCGAAATCACATACCCTATCAGCGAATCATGAGATATTAAATGCAGCGATGGGAAATTGACCCCTTGAACTGTGTCCGGTATTGGGAACGAGAGTTGGGAAAGAACTTCAGTACAAAGCAGTTGCGACAAATTATTAGGTTTACACACGAATCCTCTATCTGTGTGAAAACTCAGGAGATTTTTAAAATTTTGACTCGATGGTACAGAACACCAGAGAGATTGAAGAAGTTCTTCCCCAACTCTTCAGACCTTTGCTGGAGATGTCAGGCAGATAGAGGTACGATGTTGCATATTTTTTGGGATTGCCCTAAATTAAAGAATTTCTGGACAGAGATCAGACGTATTCTTCAGACTATCACTAACTGTTGGATACCAGAAGACCCTGCCTTTTTCCTTCTCCACGGGTCTCAGATACCAGAGAAGGTATATAAGAAATCTGTGATACGACATCTTTTAGATGCTGCCAAGGCCTGTGTTCCTTTGACATGGAGATCGACGTCGCCACCAACGATAGAGATGTGGTTGCGTAAAGTGAAAGAGATCAATAAATTGCAAGATTTGGTTCTCTCTGCACGACACCAACAGGAGAGATATTCCGAGACTTGGTCCCCTTGGAATACTTTCCTAGCCTCGGAAGAGGGAAGGACCCTCTGTGACGGTAATCGGAATGGTTAAACGAGTTACTTAAGGATTCTACCTGTATCCTCTTTATGGGATACAAACGTCCTGGAGAGGTATCTCTATGGATTGGCTCTTTTTTTTTTTTTTTTGGTGTTTGTTTGTTTGTTAATATATATGGGCATAAAATTGACTGGGACCGGCTCGAGACTATAAGGGAGGCAGGGTAATGGTTGAGTAAGAGTTATTTTAGACATAGACTCAACTTACTGCTGGATGATACGAAATCATGTTTTAAGTATGTTTAAAAATGTTAATGCTTGTGTTGTTTTTCTCTTTGTATGTATGTTCTTGAGCATGTATTATGTTTAAAAATAAATAAAAGAAAAAAAAGAAAATAGGTAAAGTCTCTTGGGTAACTGGGCCTGATTTAATGCCGGAACCGTCAGCCAGATGAACATGGAATTCCTGCTTCTTGGCACATACAGGCAGCTGATAGAGAGAAGCAAATGCAGAGTCCACAAAACAACTACAGGCCCCAGAGTCTATGATTGCAAGTACAGGAACAGTCTTTTCAGAAAACTGGAGCATAATGGAAAAAGAGAGACATGAGACCGGTCCTTCCCAGAAAGATGCATCATGTGAGGCTGACGGGAAAAAGACCTGTGGGTCTTTGCCGGGCAAGTCTGTATAAAGTGACCAGCCTCCCCGCAATAGAGACACAGATTGTCCTGTAATCGACAAAGGCGTTCATCAGGAGAAAGTGGTGGTCTTCGAAAACCCCTATGAGGAATCTTATGCCGTTCCCTCCTTCTGGGGGATTCAACAGATGAGGACGCAGGGATGTCAGACCTTGAAGCCACAGAAAGGGTTCTTTTGGACCTTTCGGATTGCCTTTCTTGCATTTTATGTGTGATGTCACCTTTGCTTGGGATGAAGATGCATTTCATATTGTGATCTTCCTCTGAGGAACAACAACATCTGTTTATCACTCATATGGACTCCTAATATTATGTTTTTATTGAGTGGATATACATTTTGCTTTGATCTCATTTTAGCGCAGTTTTTCTGTTTTAAATATTTTATCCCTGACCTGTCTTGTGTGTTCCTTGGCCGTCATGATGCTGGTTCATTAAGGTTCTCTTACAAACCTCTGAGGGCTTCACAGAACAGCTGTATTTATACTGAGATTAAATTACACACAGTTGGACTCTATTTACTAATTAGGTGACTTCTGAAGGCAATTGGTTCCACTATATGAAAAAAAAATGCAAGGAGATGCATTCAAAGGACGCCCCCTTGGACTAAAGGGCAGGAAAGAATAAATAGGGAGTAGATGAGTATAAAAGGCAAGAAAAATGCCAACTTTATTAATGTACAAAAATATAAAATTGTAGGAAAAATTTCAAAACCATACACAATACAAAAGTGCGTCAATGATAAACATCAAAATTGGTTTACACATATATATATATATCACCCAAACCTGGTAATCCAAAGTGTTGCTCAAGATGAGTTAAACTCTATTTGAATTGCACAGCATATATCCCGACATGTTTCGGAAAGTCGCATTGAAGTGTACTTTTCCTTCTTCAGGGGAAATTTATAAATGGGTATATTATTGTTGTATCTGTAACATAAATGTATATGTGTATAATGGATACATAATTCATTATAGTATAGGCATCAACAATATAGTTTGGAGCCTGATTATATCATGAAAAATGATGTAGAATACTTACATATATGTCATTGACTCATTAAACAAAAAGAAGATAAGAGCAGAGGGGGGAATACAAGCTGGTTGCGTATATCCATAGACACGGCATAAAGATTAGCCGTGTATCCATAGGCTGGGGAGTGGGATGCATTCACAAGGGACGCCTGGTTTCACAGCGGCAAACAAGTATAACTACTGTGGGGGAAGTCATAACAAAAAGAATAATTAGGTTCCACGTCACCGGCGGGAGAAAGAGAACGCCCTCCGCTCGTCGATCAGACGGCGGCAAAGGCGCACATAGGCTCCTGTGTATGCAGCAAAGCAGGGCATGGACAGTATGTCCAATGCCCGCCCTGCTCCAGTGGAGCCCGCCCGCCGGGTGTCTGCATACAGCAATACAGCCCAAGGCGGGGCTGGAAAGCCACCTGGTGGTAAAAAAGGGAATAGGCAGCCAGCAAGTTTACAAACAAAAGGGGACTACAAGGACATGGCGGATGATGATCTGGAAACAAAATACATCTATCTATCTATATATATATATATATATATATATATATATATATATATATATATATATATATATATATTATATATATATATATATATTTATATATATATATATATATACAGTGTTGGGTATGCAGCTGAAGGGTACTATAAAGAACTAAAATAGTGTTGTTGGTGGCCGGGATGGAAGACTGAGCAGACGTGCTGACTGAGCTCTGCTGGAAAGGCATCCGTATATAGATCCGTATCTGGGTAAATATAACACTTCGGTGGTCCAAAAATCCCTGTATGCCTTCTAGAACTCCTGGGGGCCTGAAACGGGGAAAGAAACTGAAATTTCCCCCCGGCATTGTGGAAGAGGTGACCCCATCCCTTGATCGGCAGCACACGCCAGCGCGCCTTTGCAACATGGCGTCGCAGACAGACCATGAGAAGCAGTTGCAGGCCGCTCCACCTGGTATTCCGGAGGTGATGGCGGCTATAACTACCTGCCAAACAGCGCTCACATCCAAAAGAGAGGCTGTGCAACTGGAAGTGGGTTTACTGCGACAAGACCTAGACAAGATCCGGTCCAGAATATCGGTTGCGGAGCAGCGTGTTGGTGCAGTGGAGGATACTGTGCCTGACCACGAGGCCTCTATCAGATCTCTCCAAACAAAAGTGCGGGCGCTTGAATATCGGGCAAAAGACGCTGAAAACCGCAGTCGCAGGAATAACTTCTGTATAGTTGGTCTACCGGAGGGAGTGGAGGGGCGCAACCCTACCGGATTCACAGAAGATCTGCTGCGATCGGTGCTTCCAGCGGCTCGGCTCTCCCCTTACTTCACGGTGGAGAGGGCTCACAGAGTACCCCCGAGACCGGGGCCGGAGGGTGCTCCCCCCTGCACGTTTATTCTATGATTAATGAATTTCTGGGACAGAGATGAGCTGCTGCGGGTGGCCCGTGAGGCGGGTGATATCCCATACCGTAACGTTAAGCTTATGATGTTCCCGGATTATACACTGGAGACACAAAGGCAGCGTTGTTCATTCGACGCTGTGAAAGCGACGCTCTGAGTGAAGGGGATTCACTATAGCATCCTGTTCCCAGCAAAGCTACGAGTCGTCGATGGAGAAACAGTGCGGATCTTCACAAGCCCTAAAGATGCCGGCGCCTGGCTGGAGACTCTATCTCTGTAGTGCTCTTCCTCTCCCAAGCTTGCCTAATTCTGATTGAGGTCTCGGTTTGAAGGATTTGAAATGAGGAGGTGAGGTGGCTGTTTTGCGCAGGTTAGCCCTGAGTACTTTGAGCTGTTGTTGTGCTCCGGTTGTTTCCGGGCTAAGTATTATCCTGTCCGTGACTTTCCTTGTACTGTATCCTGGTATGAAGTCACGGAGCTGCAGATCTTGTGTGTGTTCTGTAACATGACCCAGTTGACTGTCTTAGATGAAAATTTTTCTTTTCTTTTTTATTATCTGAGACACTACTTTTTCCAGCAACTCTAATCAGCAGATTTACTTTTTCTTTTTTGTTCTAATTTTTTCCTCTCAATTTTGAACTGTTACTACAAATGTAGAAATGGCTTAATTGGGCGTACGCCTCCCGAGATTCCTAACTCTGATATCAGTTAATTTTGGGGATCATGTGCTTCTCGCTGTTTAGAGGTGCACGGGGTGGGGGAGGGAATTGGATGGGCGTTGCCATCAGTATGGGAACTGTTTTCTTTTATTTTCTATTGTTTGTTTTTTTTGGTTGGTCTTTACATTATGTCTATAACATGCTACGGGGGAGCATCTGCGGGTGTGTATCAGTCATGTTGTCTAGTTGTGGAGGTGGCTAGAGCACTGAGGATGACATGGTGCTGCACACCCGTGGATGGATGTGGAATCCCTTGGCAAATCAGTATCCTTCATTTATGGCTCTGTAGGAAATATGGCTGACTTTACTGTGCTCTCTTGGAACGTCAGAGGCCTTAATTCTGCCATTAAAAGGTCTCTAGTGTTTAAATATATTCAGCAACACAATCCCAAGATTTGTATTTGACAGGAAACCCACTTAGTGGGTGCCAGGATTCTAGGGTTAAAGAGAGCCTGGGTCGGTGCACATTACCATGCTTCTTATTCCAATTACGCTAGGGGGTGAGTGTGTTGGTGCACAGATCCCTGGCTTTCCAGCTGGTTACACTCAAAACTGATCCCGGGGGGGGGGGGGGAGGTATGTTATTATACATGCATTGATTGTAGGGTTACCATATGTAATAGTGGGAATATACTTGCCCCCGCCTGCTGATATCACCTCACTGCATTCTTTGATGCAAACTGTTACACAATACGAGGTGGATAGGGTGTTATATGTAGGAGATTTTAACTTGGTAATGTCAAATGAAGTGGATAGACTTCGTGCTGCCTCCCCTGCCCACACTGGGTTGGCTCAATGGGCATCCACCTTTGACTTGACGGATCTCTGGCGCCACTCCCACCCCTCCGATGCCCAGTTTACTTGCCTCTCCACCACCTATCAGACACTGTCCCGTATAGACTTGGCCTTTGCATCCCGTGGCCTGCTAAGGGAGGTGGCATCCACTGAAATTCTTTCTCGGGGCATCTCGAATCATGCCCCTCTGCTGGTCACGGTCCAGGCGGCTTTGCCTGGGGGTCGGAGGGTGTGGAGGCTATCCAAATACTGGATTATGGACACAGAGATTCAAGAAGAAATACCTGAGACATTGTGTAACTTTTGGATAAGTAATGCAGAAACCTCAGGTCCACTCATATTATGGGACACCTTTAAGGCTTTGATTATGGGGGGAATATATTAAAAAGATAGCAAACAAAAAGAGGTCATTGGTGCAGTCTCTTAGGCAGCTTGAGAATCAGGCCCAGGACAGGGAAAAGGAGTATGTCCAAACCCAGATAATTATGTTTCCTGGCAATGCGCTTTTAGGGAATTATCTTTAATGCGGGTTGATCTCACAAAAAAATCTATGTTAACCAGTGCACAGAGGGTGTTTGAATACGGAGACAAAAATGGTAGGCTCCAAGCTTGGATAGCCAAAGGTCAGTACGCATCTACACATGTGGGTAGGTTGCGGGATGGGGATGGCACACTTTTGACCACCCCAGAAATGATTAGTAATCAATTTTTAGAATTCTACCGGGACCTGTACTCCTCCAAAGCGAACTATACTGACAAAGACCTGACTGACTACCTAGACCAGATCCCATTTCCTACGCTTGACTCAGACAAAAGTAAGTCTCTGGATAAGGACATAACGTTGGAGGAGGTACAAAAGGCCATGGGCTGCATGCAATCGGGGAAGGCCCCCGGTCCAGATGGCTTGCCCATAGAATTTTACTCGGTCCACCAAGAGCTGCTAGCCCCTAAATTGACCTCTCTCCTTTCACAATTTTCTGACTTCCATGTCCGAAGCGATGGTGGTCTTGGTGCCCAAACCCGGTAAGGACCCTGAAGAATGTTCCTCATACAGACCTATATCACTGATAAATGTCGATGCCAAACTGTTGTTGCAAAAATCCTGGCTCTTAGATTGGCCACGGTGATTGAGGACCTGGTTCATCAAGACCAGACGGGGTTCATGCCGGGAAAGGGCACCGATATCAATATTCGCAGATTGTATCTCAATTTAGACATGACCCACGATAATGGCGGTACCAGAGTCATAGCCTCCCTCGACGCGGAGAAAGCATTTGACTCCGTGGAGTGGGAGTACCTCTGGGAAGTCCTGAAGCGCTTTGGCTTTGGCCCAAAGTTTCTCCATTGGCTGGGTCTGCTCTATAAATCCCCTAAGGCCAGGATTCATACGAATTATACCATATCTGATTTTTTTCTCCTACATAGGGGCACCAGGCAGTGTTGTCCGTTATCACCCAGCTTGTTTGCCCTGGGCCTTGAGCCACTAGCTATCTTTTTTCAGGAGTCAAGTGCTATTCAGGGTCTCAGGGTTGGCCCTCTGGAGGCGAAAATTTCCTTATATGCAGATGACGCTCTGCTCTACTTGCATGATGCTGAGAACTCACTGCAGGCGGCACTGGAGACTTTCAACGTGTTTGGTCAATTTTCTGGGGTCAAGATTAATTGGTAAAAGTCGGTCATATTCCCGATAGATCCTCAGGCCCGAGAGGTGGCGTCACAGACTCCGTTGCTCTGGGTGGAGGAGTTCAGGTACCTGGGAATTCGGGTGACTAGGGATCTTCAAGCCTTTCGTTGTCTTAACCTTCAACCTATTGTCACGAAACTTAAGGAGCACTGCTCCAGATGGCGGGAATTACCACTTAATCTTATGGGCCGCATTTATGTGCTGAAAATGCTATACCTACCTAGATTTAACTATATATTTCGTAACTGCCCGGTGTGGCTTCCCGGTTCATTTTTTAGAGACTTGGACACGTGTATAGACTCGTTTTTATGGCAGGGTTCTTCCCCGAGACTTGCCAAGAGGACACTACAGCTCTCAGTGCAGTGTAGGGGTCTTGCGCTGCCCAGTTTGCAGGTGTATTACTGGGCAGCGATACTAGTCATGGTGAGATGGTGGTTTGAGCAATCACGGACAAATGTAGCCACATGCTTGGAAGCTGCAATTTTAGGCTCTTTTAGAGAATTGGGAAATTTGGTATACAGGGGACCCTCGGCCTATTCTTCACTTCCAGGTCCCACTAAAATAACCCTCAAAATATGGTCAGCAGCTAGGAAAAGATTCATACATCCTCACCAATATTCTCCATTTTGCCCAATGTGGGGTAACCCCTCACTCCTTCATCTAAGGACTATTCCAAGAAGAATGATATTCAGATATTATCAGATGAGGCATGCAATTAGGGCCCAATTCACAGGACTTGTCAGGTTAAAAATAGACCCCATTGAGATAATTCTTGCTCAGGAACACCTTAAAAAGACTCTATCTACACTATACCTTGCCTTGCTGGGAGTAGACTCGCCTAAATTAGACAAGTTATGGGAACAGTGGCAGGCTGACATTCCTAGCTTAGATAGGGAATCTTGGGAAGAATGCTTTGAGGTAGGGTCTAAACTCGTGATATCCTCTAGGGATAAGTTGCTGCAAACTAAACTTATGCATCGAATATATTATACGCCTCAGAGACGGCACCGGATTTACCCTCATAGATCACCAAACTGTCCCAGATGCCAATCCCCAGATAGTACGTACATACACATGTTTTGGACTTGCCCCTTGATTGGGCTGGGGTTTTTGAAAGTATTAATATCCGGTTACAGCTATCACTACCAGTATCGCCTGAATTGGCCTTGTTAGGTATTCATGAAGATGATCAGAGACCCAGGTATACAAAGCTCCTGGTCTCACTCTTACTTTTTTACGCTAAGAAAGAAGTCCTAAAGAAATGCACGGTCGGCGGCCGCTGTTACCTCCTTCACACGCCGTTATGCCAGAGACCTCAGCGTCTCCTCTTGCCCCGGCTACCGCTGCATGACGCAAGCGCGTCCTATGTTTAACATTGGAATCTCGTCCCACAGCATCCGATCCCAGCACCGGCGCCGATTTGTTACTGGATCGTGCACTGCAGCCTGATGTTCCCTAACAGCTGTTCCATCCCCACAATGGTTACAGCATCGCCGAGGAGGTACCATGATGACAGTTTCACATTACTTTTTTCTGTACCCTCCTTGTCATTTACTCTTCCTCCATTTAGTAAAAAATGTTTTTAAACTTTTGTTAGTGCCTTTTTGGTGGGATTTATGACGTCACACCAGTCTGGGGGTGGGAGGAGTCTTTTGTTTTTTTCCTTTTCTCTTCTTCTGATTAGTTGATGTTTCTTTATATAATTTTCACTGTTTTTTCACATTTATCACATGCCTGACCAAGGGGTCCTGCGTGACTCCGAAACGTTGCACTCTCTGTGTGTTGTGATCATGCAATAAACTACTTGGACGCTATCTACGCTGTTCCATGGTGTGCTGGCAAATATTTCCATTTTGACTTGAACCAGTATCCAGCTGGTTGTTGCTGCAGCACCCATATTTCATGAGCTTATCCAGGAAAGTGTGCGATGGGAATATGAAGTACTAAAGAAATGGACCTTGCCTTCTCCTCCGAAGGTGGAGTCCTGGGATTCATCTATTAATGCAGTACTACCCATGTATAAGATGACATACTTGAATAGGGGATGCCCGCAGAAGTTTGACCGGATCTGGTTACCCTAGATTGAACAATTCTAACTCTCTACTGAAGTAGGTGTGGGGTACTACCTCCTGGTACGGAGATGCTGGTATATGGTTTTCCCCTCCCCCTTCCTCAATCACTCGTTAGGAGAGTGTCAATTTAATTTCCTGCACTGTAATCTATGTATAAGGAGAGTCGGCTGTATTGCCCTGTATAATTCTTCTTTTTATTTCTTTTCTTTATCCTTCGTTCTCTTGTATGCATACTACTTGAAGTTTTGTACACAACCAATGTATGTCTGCCAATTGTTATATGATGTCTTCTCAATAAAGACCAACCTTGTTGTTAAAAAAAAAATAGTGTTGTTAGAAAACAAAAATATATACAAAAATAATACAGACAAAAAATCTCGGACAAAGTAAAAATAAATAGGAGATTTAACCACGGATATACATTATGACAATGAAAATGTCTATTTAGAAATAAGATTCCCATGAAGCTTTTGTAGGGCTTCATGGCTAACGCTAAATCTTTGGCTATATTTATAGAGCAAGTGAGGTATTGCCACAGACATCCTACGTTACTCACTATTTTTTTGGGTGGAAAGGACTGCTGATTGAACAGTTCTTGTATGTGGAAAACAGGAACGATATCTTAAACTATAACAAAAAATGTCGATATGTGGAGAAAAATTAGGTTTTTAGAGATTTAATTCGCAGACCCCAGAAGTAAACCCTGGAGGAAATGAGCGAAAATTGAACGCCTCATTTAACCCAGGTGGGACAGTGGCCTGTAAATTAAATATCCACAGTAACTCACATTGGAGGAGGCACTTGTTGAAGTCGCCTCCCCTGGAGTGGAGGTGAATACGATGTAGTCCCAGGAAAAAGATTCTGGGGATAGAGTCTGGATGTACCAAGGCCATGTGTTGGCCAATAGGTACCTCGGGGTCCCGTTTGTGGATTGTGGATATATGCTGATATATTCTCTTCCAAAACTCATTGATAGTCTTCCTGACGTAGTAACAGCCGCACTAACATGTGAGTAGGTATACTACGGCGGGAGTCTTGCAGTTGATATAGCGCTTGGGATGAAAATGGTGTCCATTTGGTAAAGATATATTATGACGCCTGTCCATGTATTGACAATATGGGCACTCTCCATAGGAGAAAGTGCCCAAAGTTTTGCAGGGATCGCCTCTGTGGGATCTGTATTCACTTGTGACTAGTCTGTCACCCACGGAGGGTTCCACTAGATTTTAGTTAGGGTATCAGAGTAAAGGGGGCTGAATACAAATGCCCCCCACACTTTTCACATATTTATTTGTAAGCATTGTAGAAAACCATTTATCATTTTCCTTCCACTTCACAATTCTGTGCCACTTTGTGTTGGTCTATCACATAAAATCCCAATAAAATACATTTACGTTTTTGGTTGTAACATGACAAAATGTGGAAAACTTCAAGGGATAGGAATACTTTTTCAAGGCACTGTAAATGACTATTTGTGACTAGTCTACATTCACATGGGTAATTAGATTTCTGCAGCTGGGATCACAAATGTATACAAAGAGCTGTGGCCTGACAGCCTATACAGAGCAATGACAGGCTGACAGGAGCTGCAACTGTTCACATGTATCTGCACTTCCCATGGTGACCTGTGGTAAGAGACAGATTAGTGACCCTGGAGCAGAAAAGCTGCATCTGGGCTCAGACATTTGTCCCTAACCATAGGTCGCCATTGGATATGCAGATACATGTGTACAGGAGCATCTCCTGTTCAGTCTATAATTGCTCTGTACAGACTCCTATCGGCCTGTCATTGCTCTGCACAGACTCCCATCGACCTGCCATTGCTCTGTATAGACTCCCATTGGCCTGCCATTGCTCTGTATAGACTCCTATCGGCCTGTCATTGCTCTGCACAGACTCCTATCGGCCTACCATTTCTCTGTACAGACTCCTATCGGCCTGTCATTGCTCTGCACAGACTCCCATGGGCCTGTCATTGCTCTGCAGAGACTCCTATGGGCCTGTCATTTCTCTGTACAGACTCCTATGGGCCTGTCATTGCTCTGTACAGATTCATATGGGCCTGTCATTTCTCTGTGCAGACTCCTATCGGCCTGTCATTGCTTTGTACAGATTACTATGGGCCTATCATTTCTCTGTACAGACTCCTATGGGCCTGTCATTTCTCTGTACTGAGTCCTATCGGCCTGTCATTTCTCTGTACAGACTCCTATGGGCCTGTCATTGTTCTGTACAGATTCCTATGGGCCTGTCATTTCTCTGTACAGACTCCTATCGGCCTGTTGTTGCTCTGTACATATTCCTATGGGCCTGTCATTGCTCTGTACAGACTCCTATGGACCTGTGATTTCTCTGCACAGACTCCTATCGGCCTGTCATTTCTCTGTACAGACTCCTATCGGCCTGTCATTTCTCCGTACAGACTCCTATCGGCCTGTCATTTCTCTGTACAGACTCCTATGGGCCTGTCATTGCTCTGTACAGACTCCTATGGGCCTGTCATTGCTCTGTACAGACTCCTATCAGCCTGTCATTGCTCTGTACAGATTCCTATGGGCCTGTCATTTCTCTGTACAGACTCCTATCAGCCTGTCGTTGCTCTGTATAGACTCCTATCGGCCTGTCGTTGCTCTGTACAGACTCCTGTCAGCCTGTCATTGCTCTGCACAGACTCCTATCGGCCTGTCATTTCTCTGTACAGACTCCTATCGGCCTGTCATTTCTCCGTACAGACTCCTATCGGCCTGTCATTTCTCTGTACAGACTCCTATCGGCCTGTCATTGCTCTGTACAGACTCCTATGGGCCTGTCATTGCTCTGTACAGACTCCTATCAGCCTGTCGTTGCTCTGTACAGATTCCTATGGGCCTGTCATTTCTCTGTACAGACTCCTATCAGCCTGTCGTTGCTCTGTACAGACTCCTATCGGCCTGTCGTTGCTCTGTACAGACTCCTGTCAGCCTGTCATTGCTCTGTACAGACTCCTATCGGCCTGTCATTTCTCTGTACAGACTCCTATCGGCCTGTCGTTGCTCTGTACAGACTCCTATCGGCCTGTCATTGCTCTCTCTGTACAGACTCCTATCGGCCTGTCGTTGCTCTGTACAGACTCCTATCGGACTGTCATTTCTCTGTACAGACTCCTATGGGCCTGTCATTTCTCTGTACAGACTCCTATGGGCCTGTCATTGCTCTGTACAGACTCCTATGGGCCTGTCATTGCTCTGTACAGACTCCTATTGGCCTGTCGTTGCTCTGTACAGACTCCTATGGGCCTGTCATTGCTCTGTACAGGCTCCTATGGGCCTGTCATTTCTGTGTACAGACTCCTATGGGCCTGTCATTTCTCTGTACAGACTCCTATGGGCCTGTCATTGCTCTGTACAGGCTCCTATGGGCCTGTCATTGCTCTGTACAGGCTCCTATGGGCCTGTCATTTCTGTGTACAGACTCCTATGGGCCTGTCATTTCTCTGTACAGACTCCTATGGGCCTGTCATTGCTCTGTACAGACTCCTATCGGCCTGTCGTTGCTCTGTACAGACTCCTATCGGCCTGTCATTACTCTGTACAGACTCCTATATGCCTGTCGTTGCTCTGTACAGACTCCTAGCACACACATGTTGGTATACAAGTGTGATTCTAGGCACAAGGACCCACTGGTCGCTCCTCTCCAGACCTGGTCTCTCCTCTCCAGACCTGGTCTCCTGTGTGAATGTGGCCTAGCGTCTTTTTGCAGCACAGCATTGAGCCTTTGTAATAAAGATGACTTCCTCCATGTTTATATTGTATATTCTGTGTAGTATGAAGTGACTATGAGGATCAGTGATTTTCTATGATACACCAGCACTGAGGTGATAGTGTGCTGTGGGGACAGTGATCTGAGTACTAGTAGGCGCCATTAATATGAATGTTGTGCACACAGACTGCAGCCATATCCCAATGACTAAGCAACAAAGGATAGGTTGTTATGAGGGCCCTGTACACCCCCTCCCCCGGGGGGTTATATTTCTCCTCCAGTATAACACATAGAGCTACAATGGAGAAAACAATGTCTCCATATACAGGGCTGTCTATTAGTCCCCTTTATGTACATATATTCACAGCGGACACAAAGGAACATTCACGGCGCCAAAAGAGCGCCCTGTTCCAGCACCTTCCCTCTACTGTACATGAGGGTCAGCCAATCATGAGCCGGCTATGTACGCCTCACATACAGCTTGGTGTATCCGTGCGCCGGACCCCAGCCTTCTACCACATAAATATATATATATTGCTTGTATCAAAGGCGTATCCATAGTGAGCATTATAGCGCGGCACGGTCGTACTACACACCAGGGTAACATACGAGGCTTTTTCTTTACCCTCCAATGTCAAATAGACCCTGGGGCCGGTTTAGCGGAAGGATACATAGACGGTCTATAAAAGCTGAGCAGCTGATTTAGTGACGCATCATCTTTTCTGGCGACTTCGGGAAGCAGGACGTGTCGGAGAAACCATTGCAGTAAGTGACCGGCCACACAGCGGGAGTTCGTAGTGTTTGTGGCATTGTATGAACGTCTAGGGACTGTAGGCAGCACAGTGCGGGTTGTGTTTTATTTTTATATATATAATTTTATTTTTTTGTGTGTGAGGTTAGGCGCCATTTGGCTTCGTTGTGTGCTCACAATAGGCTCTTAAGTGTCTTCAATTTTTATATACGTTTCCCGTGGCTGTGTGAGTTAGTGGTGGGGAGAGGGCCGGGTATAGACGTGCGTAGGCAGATGGAGCCCGCCATTACTAACGGTAGATGGTGGGAGGGGCCTGGTGCGGGGAGTGGCTGTGTTCATGGCCGATTAAAATTGTATTTCCTCCTTTAAGATTGAAGTGGAGGGGTGTGGTGGGGTTTTTTTTTTAACATTTTATAACTACAGAGGCTTTTGAGCCAGTGGGGGTTTTAGTGTTTTCTGGCAGAGTTTAAAAAAAAAGCCTCTTTTGTGTGCAGTAATTGTAGCTGATGCTAAAGGTATGATTCACTATTTAGGCTACGTTCACATGGCTATAAACATTTCAAGGGCAAGTTCAGTCAACATTTTAAAGTGGATCTTCAGTAGTTTGTTTTTTAACTTTCCATTTATTAACCACTTCAGCCCCGGAAGGATTTACCCCCTTCCTGACCAGAGTGTTTTTTGCGATTTGGCACTGCGTCGCTTTAACTGACAATTGCGCGGTCCTGCGATGTGGCTCCCAAACAAAATTGATGTCCTTTTTTCCCCACAAATAGAGCTTTCTTTTGGTGGTAATCGCCTCTGTAAATTTTTTTTTTTTTTTTGTGACGTTATGGCGTACATGTCGGACACTTTTGGGACCATTGTCATTTATACAGCGATCAGTGCGATTAAAAATGCACTGATTACTGTGTAAATGACACTGGCAGTGAAGGGGTTAACCACTAGGGGGCGGGGAGGGGTTAAGTGTGTCCTAGGGAGTGATTACTAACTGTAGGGGGATGGGCTGTGTGGGTGACGTCACTGCTCTGATGGCAGGGAGAAGAGATCCAGTGACACTTGTCACTAGGCAGAACGGGGAGATGCTGTTTACAACGGCATCTCAGCGTTCATCCGCTTCGCGAGGCGATCGCGGGTATCCCCGCGGCGATCGAGTCTGCGGGACCCGACTCACGGAGCTGCTGGCACGGCGGGAAATTCAAATGGACGTACAGGTACACCCATTTGCCCAGCCGTGCCGCTCTGCCGACGTACATCGGCGTGCGTCGGTCGGGAAGCAGTTAAATCTACTGCCCTTGTTTTAACTTTGGATAGTAACTTTTTTTTTTTTTTTTTTTTTTTTTTTTTTTTTTTCTGCCAGTAAATATCCTATAAAGCCCACTTCCTATTTCTTGTCTGGTAAAGAGCCTAGGCGTATGACATCATGCACAGCTCTCTACTGAGTTGGTGTTTTGTCAAAGTGCCCCTCTTCGAATAGTGCCTGGGATGTACTGCGCATGCGCCATACGGAACAGCTGACATCAGCTGGGCTGATGTAACCAGGCTGCATGTGAACATCGTAGGGAGGCACAATTTCAACCTATACAAACAGTGGGGGACACTGCATCGCTGCTGCTGGAGGGCGGCTAGTGGCTGTGTTGAGCTGCTTTTGTCTGTGTTGCAACCCACCCTTTCACACAGACAAAACCAGACCATCAGCACACTGTAAAGCTGCCCCGTAACAGCGAGGCACAATGTGCCAACTATGGTAAGCCACTCCAGCCCCCCCCCCCCCCCCCCCACTTGTAAAGGTTCCAACTGTGGCTGTGAATGGTATCTCCCATCGAGATGCCTCCTACGATGTGTGCTTGCGTCCTGGTCACGTCACTCCAGTTGATCGGCAAATCAGCTAAAGTGCGGCTCCGTCCTATGCATGCGCGTGCGCTATTCGATGGGGGGCACTTCTCAACGGAACTCCAGGAAGGGAGATGAGTCATAAGAGTACCAATCAGAGCTGGATGTGTGCCTCTGTAAATGGGCAGGCTTCAGCTGCCCAGTTAAAATGGATGCAGCCAGACTGGAGGGAGGTTTCTGCAGCATATTTGGCAAGTACAGAATATGTTAAATATGCCAAGTGGTTAGAGGGAAGCTTCATAATGGCAACTCTTTTTTTTTTTTTTTTTTTTTCTCCAACTTCAATACCGGGCACAATACACCTTCCTGCCCAAACCAATTTTCAGTGCTCTCGCACTTTGAATGACACGTTTTTTGGGGGTTTTTTTTGTTTTGTTTCATTTACAAAACTTAGGAGGTCCACTTAAACAAAAAAATTAAAAGCCAGCAGCTACAAATACTGCAGCTGCTGACTTTTATTAAATGGACACTTACCTGTCCCAGGGTCCAGCGATGTCTCTTGGCTGCCCCCACCGCCATCCTTGGTCAGGGAATCGGGAAGTGAAGCGTTGCGGCTTCACTGCCCGGTTCCCTACTGCACATGCATGAGTCGCGCTGCGCGTCTAAACTGGTCCCTGTTGTGTTCTGGGAACTGTGTATTTCCCAGAACACAACGGGGGTGGGCAGGCATTTGCGGCTAGATATTCCCGGAAGTGGGTGCAGATACCTGTATTATACAGGTATCTGTAACCCCCTGAAAGGTGCCATTTGAGGCACCGGAGGGGGGGAGGAATCTGATGAGTGGAAGTTCCACTTTAGGGTGGAACTCCGCTTTAAGTTTTCTCCTTCACTGACAGGCACTGATGAGGTGGCATTCATGGGCACTGATAGGCGGCAGATGTATGTCACTGATGGATGCCAATCAGTGCCAAACAATGCCTGCCAATCAGTGATGCCCATTGTGGGCACTGATTGGCATCCCTGGTGGTCTAGGGTGGCATACATGGTGGGCATCCTGGGGGCAGGGCTGCGCTGATAATCAATCAGCACAGACCCCCCTGTTGGAGGAGCAGCTGATCGGCTCTCCTCTAGTCGCATCTGACAGATGCGAGTGATCACCGGCTCTTCCTGTTTACACTGTGATTGGACATGGCTGATCACGTCGTTCAGAGACACTTTACCTAGATCAGTGTTGCGGGGTGTCAGACACCCCGCAACGAGTGCCCAGGGGCGTGCAGCATCTCAATATTCTGAAGATGTCTGGTCAGGATATTGAAACCACTTTGTCGCTGTCATTTTGCTATATGGTGGGCGGCAAGTGGTTAAATACAAATTATGTGAGCAGTCTGCAGTTCCTCTTTAACTAAAGCTAAGCCCTCCCTCATGCTAAATGTAAAAGATGGTGCAGCGCTGAGTAAACTAAACTGAACATCAAGGGATATTAAATGCAGTTGAAAGAGAAAATCCCCATACAACATAAAATGGAAGCGTAGATGTAAATCAGAAAGTCCATAAATGTCCAAAAAAAAAACTTTTAAAAAACTTTTAAAAAATTCCACCAAGTGATCGTGATATCATGCTGATATAGGTGACTGATGTGCCCTTCACCGGTATCTGAAATAGCCTCTCACCTGACGACCGGGACCCTTTAATTACAGAGGGTCATGCAAGCCTTCCCTTACGGGTCATATAAATGGATGGTGTTCAGAATCGGAGACCAAGGGCTCCGTCACACACCGGGTGGGGTAATTCCGGATGTTCCAGTGGTGTATATAATAAAAGAGTAACAACAAATAGTGCTCTCCGTTTGCCAAACAATTTATTAAAATGCTAATAAAAATTCACTTACATAGCTAGCACTTCTCAAGTGCCAGTGAAACAGCAACAAGCGATGGTGTGTAAACACAGATAGAATAGAGCATGCGCGGTGGCCGCGGGTGACGTCACGACGTCTCGTTCTGGACGCGTTGCGTCCCAGTGGGCGGGGACTTCTTCAGCAGATGAATGGACTACGTGGGCACCCGCGCTTTATAGAGGTAAGTTACCATGGTAATGGAAAACAACCTAAAACGGCGCACTCGCAAAACAGGAAGGAGAATCCGGAAGTGTCTCCATAAGAGACATATACTAAAACGGAACTCATTGTGAGTACACTAATAGAACCAAATAGATTTATGCATATAATAGAACACAAAAGAAGGGTGGCACTCTCTCTCTCTCCCTCATGCTAAGCCTATACTATCTATCCCAGGGGTCTTAAACTGGCGGCCCTCCAGCTGTTGCGAAACTACAAGTCCCATGAGGCATTGCAAGGCTGACAGTTACAAGCATGACTCCCACAGGCAGAGGCATGAAGGGACTTGTAATTTCCAAACAGCTGGAGGGCCACCAGTTTGAGACCTCTGATCTATCCTGTCTAAGAATAGTTGGTAATGCCTAAATTCTGAGGCTGCTCTGGTCATGTGATCTCTCCAGTAGCAGCTTCAGTGAAGAGGAGAGATTGCTGTAAATGCCTGTGTGGAGCTCTCACCCATTTGCTTACTATATTCGGGGGGGGGGCTGCATCGGTTGTCAGCTGTCCATCTACACTGAAGCTGGCACTGGGACCCGATCATGTGGCTGAATCGGCTTCAAAATAGGTATAAATCCCTTTTTTTTTTTTTTTTTCTTTTACAGAGTAGATAAAATGAGCTTTGAACAAGGGTGGGAGTAGGTTTTGACTAACCACTTGCTGACAGTCCCATAGTAAAAATACATCATTACTTTGGTGTTAAATACCAGGGTTATGGCAGCAGCTAGCTGCCATAACCCTGGTATTTTTTTTTCTTTTTTTTACTATGGGTGATTCTACATTGGATTAAAGTGGTCCCATGGATGCATTCTCTGCAGGATTGCTGTTGGAGGCGGTGGGGAGGTGCCTCTGCTGTTTCTGGGCTTACTGGAGCTGTTGGTAAAGCCTGGAAGGTATCCCAAGCATCCAATTGCTTGGCATAATGACTCGGATAGATGGATAGATATCTCTCCATGGATGACTGAGTGACCTCTGATGTAATTTCCAGTTCTCAGGCTAAAACGAGAGCAATAATTCTAGGTCAAGACCTCATCTAAACTTAAAGCAGTGTTCCAATTATGTTTTTTTTTAAAGTCTGCAGCTACAAGTGTAGCTGCTGACTTAAAGGGGTTGGAAAAAACCTCCTGTGGTGCTGCAGCCCCCCAAGCCCCCGTCTTTCTTGCCTGACCCTTATCATTCAGTCGTGAACAAGCACACTTGTGTCGTAATTGATAGCAGCGCAGCCATTGGCTCCTGTTGCTGTCAATCGAATCCAATGAAGCGGGGGCGGAGCCTGCATTCTGTGAATGGACACAGATGCAGGACTTGGGAGCGCACCCGCACGGGTGTCCACTGTAGGAAAGCGCTTCTCCAATGTGGATGCTTGATGTGGGGAGGAGCGCTGCTGAGGGACCCCAGAAGAGGATGTTCTGGGCCACTCTGTGCAAACCAAACTGCAAAGGGGAGGTAAGTATGACATGAGTTTTTGTTTTTTTTTTAAAAAAAAAAAAAGCTTTACAATCCCTTTTAATAAACACACTCCCCTGTCCCATGGTCCAGCTATGTGGCTGCCTGAAGCCTTGCTCCTCTCTGTTGTCGGCATTGCAAGTGTGGGCACCCGGCTGTGACAGCTTGAAGCTTCACAGCCAGATGTGCAATTTGCAAGGCCTTAGTGGCCGGGCAAACTTCTGAGACCTGCAATGTGTCCCGGAAGACTGCAGGGAGGAGTTGCCTAGGCAGCGAGCAAGTTAGAGCTAGGTGGCACTTCGCTATAAACAGGTAACCTGTAAATTGGTTTTTAAAGCGTCACCACCGACATTTCTGTCTCTTCCTGCCTTCAGCGTGCCCCAATAGCAAGGTGAAAAACCTGACTTTAGAACCACTCGCTTCCTGCCCAGGACTAAATGTGCCATGAGGCATTGCTCCTCACACATTCTCAAGCACTTACTGACGTGCTTCACCGTATTTCCTGATATGTTAACAAATGCATTCTGTATGTAGGCCAATTAATTGGCTAGCCGATTAATCGATTATGAAAATTGTTGACAACTATTTTCATCTGTTAGTTTAAAGAGGGAATCCACCAAAAAAAAGCAGCTGCTGACTTTTAATAAATGACCACTTACCTGTCCCAGGGTCCAGCGATGCCGACGCCGATCACTCGCTCGACTCTCGGCAGCTGCCGCCGCCATCTTAGGTGAGGGAATCAGGAAGTGAAGCGTTGCGGCTTCACTTCCCGGGTTCCCTACTGCGCATGCGCGAGTCGCGCTGCACGTCGTAACTGGTCCCCGCTATCTCCTGGGACCTGTGTGTTTCCCAGGAGACAGTGTGGAGGGACAGGAAGAGGCATAGACTCCCGAGTCTATGCCGGAAGTGGGTGCAAATACCTGCCCTAGACAGGTATCTGCCTCCCCCTGAAAGGTGCCAAATGTGACGTGGGGGGGGGGGGGGGGTGGTGGGTGGGTATGTCTGAAAACTGGAAGTTCCATTTTTGTGTAGAACTCCGCTTTAACGATTGAAGGTACATATAGTTAACCACTTGTAAAGTGAGGGGTTTTTTTTTTTGTTTTGTTTTTTTGCTAGAAAATTACTTAAGAGTCCCCAAATATAGCTAGTCAATGTGTGAGGGGGGGATGTTAGATATTACACGCTGAAAAAGAACTTGGGGCCCATTTGGGTCTGACTTCAGTACATTGACTGTATTAATCCATGTATGTTAAAGGGGTTGTAAATTATTTTAATATGCATTAAAATAAAAAGCCTTCTGTGTAGCAGCCCACCTGAGCCCCCTCTATCCAGCAATGTCCACGAGTGTCTGGTATTGGCTGAGACACAGCAGTGCCACCATTGGCTCCTGCTGCTGTCAATCAAACTTGGTTAGCCAATCAGGAGAGGGTGGGACAAAGTGGCAGCTCCTTGTGTGCCCCCATAGCAAGCTGCTTGCTGTGGGGGCAGTCTACAGGAGGGAGGGGCCAGGAGCTCCTAACAGGGATCCAAGGAGAGTATCTGGGCTGCTCTGTGCAAAACCATTGCACAGAGCAAGTAAGTATAACACATTTGTTATTGGAAGAAAAAAGACCTTACAGTCACTTTAAGGCAAAATGTTTGCTTAAATGGACATACATTAATGCATTTGTGCCAACCTTGCAGGAATGTTGATGGTGCCCTCAGTGTTGGATGACAATAGGCCAGACTTTTTTTTTGTCTTCATAAATGCGGTCAACCTTCTTGTTTATCTGACTTTTTTTTTTTTTTTTTTTTTTTTGTAGACCATGCAGATATTTGTGAAAACTCTTACGGGGAAGACCATCACCCTTGAGGTTGAACCAAGTGACACCATTGAAAATGTCAAGGCTAAAATTCAAGACAAAGAAGGGATCCCACCTGACCAGCAGAGATTGATCTTTGCTGGAAAGCAGTTAGAAGATGGCCGTACACTTTCTGACTATAATATTCAGAAAGAGTCAACTTTGCACCTAGTTCTTCGTCTTCGCGGTGGGATGCAAATATTTGTTAAGACCTTGACTGGTAAAACCATAACTCTGGAGGTGGAGCCAAGTGATACCATTGAGAATGTGAAGGCCAAAATTCAAGATAAGGAAGGTATCCCACCTGATCAACAGAGGCTAATATTTGCTGGCAAGCAACTAGAAGATGGTCGCACTCTCTCAGACTACAACATCCAAAAAGAATCCACTCTCCACCTGGTTCTCCGCCTAAGAGGTGGTATGCAGATATTTGTCAAAACTTTGACTGGCAAAACAATTACTCTAGAAGTTGAGCCGAGTGACACAATTGAGAATGTGAAGGCTAAAATTCAAGATAAAGAAGGGATTCCCCCAGACCAGCAAAGATTGATTTTTGCAGGCAAACAGTTGGAAGATGGCCGCACCCTCTCAGACTACAACATCCAAAAAGAATCCACCCTCCATCTTGTTCTCCGTCTAAGAGGAGGCATGCAAATCTTTGTGAAGACCTTAACAGGAAAGACCATTACTTTGGAAGTGGAGCCCAGTGATACAATTGAGAATGTGAAGGCCAAAATCCAGGACAAGGAAGGTATCCCTCCAGATCAACAGAGGCTGATTTTTGCTGGCAAACAGCTAGAAGATGGTCGCACCCTTTCAGACTACAATATCCAGAAGGAATCCACTCTGCACTTGGTGTTGCGTCTGAGGGGTGGCATGCAGATTTTTGTTAAGACCCTTACTGGCAAAACTATTACACTGGAGGTTGAGCCAAGTGACACCATTGAGAATGTGAAAGCCAAAATTCAAGACAAGGAAGGTATTCCTCCAGACCAGCAGAGGCTGATTTTTGCTGGGAAACAACTTGAGGATGGCCGTACACTCTCAGACTACAACATCCAAAAGGAATCCACTCTCCATCTTGTCCTCCGACTGAGGGGTGGCATGCAAATCTTTGTGAAGACCCTAACTGGCAAAACTATTACTTTGGAAGTTGAGCCAAGTGACACAATTGAGAATGTGAAGGCTAAAATTCAAGATAAAGAAGGCATTCCCCCAGACCAGCAAAGATTGATTTTTGCAGGCAAACAGTTGGAAGATGGCCGCACCCTCTCAGACTACAACATCCAAAAAGAATCCACCCTCCATCTTGTTCTCCGTCTAAGAGGAGGCATGCAAATCTTTGTGAAGACCTTAACAGGAAAGACCATTACTTTGGAGGTGGAGCCCAGTGATACTATTGAGAATGTGAAGGCCAAAATCCAGGACAAGGAAGGTATCCCTCCAGATCAACAGAGGCTGATTTTTGCTGGCAAACAGCTAGAAGATGGCCGC
The DNA here is from genome assembly GCA_037952835.1 of Lithobates septentrionalis. Classification (NCBI taxonomy): domain Eukaryota; kingdom Metazoa; phylum Chordata; class Amphibia; order Anura; family Ranidae; genus Lithobates; species Lithobates septentrionalis. Next base: position 1,779,455 of record JBBDGP010000885.1, read on the forward strand.
ACCCTCTCAGACTACAATATCCAGAAAGAATCCACCCTCCATCTTGTTCTCCGTCTAAGAGGAGGAATGCAAATATTTGTGAAGACCTTAACTGGTAAAACCATTACTCTAGAAGTGGAGCCAAGCGACACCATTGAAAATGTAAAGGCCAAAATTCAAGATAAGGAAGGCATTCCTCCAGATCAGCAAAGGCTCATCTTTGCAGGAAAACAGCTGGAAGATGGCCGTACTTTGTCTGATTATAACATTCAGAAGGAATCTACTCTGCACCTTGTCTTGCGCCTGAGGGGTGGTTTTTAAGATGGCAATCTGCAATACTGCTTTTCCTTTCATTTAAGTTCATGCTTCTGTTGCACTTTTGTTTCAATAAAGTAATTGCATTCCACAAATGTTGTATTTACCCCCCCTTTTTTTATATATATAGATAGATAGATAGATAGATAGATAGATAGATAGATAGATAGATAGATAGATAGATAGATAGATAGATAGATAGATAGATAGATAGATAGATAGATAGATAGATAGATAGATAGATAGATAGATAGATAGATAGATAGATAGATAGATACTGTTGGCAGAATGAAAAACATTTTGGCTGATTAATGCCAATTATGTAAAGAGTGATAGGTGGGAGTAAGAACTGATTTGGATAGGTTTATTTTCCCAAACCTTGGAGAATTGTAGAAGTGGTTATAAAGTGCATGCGCCAAGGACTGAGCATATTTCCAGTGCCATTTGGTGTGCTCTGCACAAATGCCATAATATTCTGATTGAGCATTTGGCAGTAGTGAGGCTATTTTATAGACATCTGTGCAAGAACCCACACAGATGTCTGTCAAATCGCCCCTGAAGTTGGACCATATTGCCGGGTTGAAATCGTGCAAGTTCAGCTAAACTTGCATGGTTTCCAACACTCAGCAATGTGAACTTGGGCTAATGAATGTGTAGGTGATTGTGTACAGCAGCAAGTTTTTGGGAGGCATGGTGGAGTATACTAAATGGTGCAGCAGCTCTGCAAGGTAAAATCTCAGTATTTTTAAAGGCACTCCTAGGATGTTTTGTGTGCCCAAGGTGTTGTAAAAACAGCTTGGCCTGCAATATTCCTCACCATGGTGCTTTAAAGACTGGCTTATGAGGACTTCCTACTGCTGGGTGAAGATCTGACACTGCTTGTAACTGGCTTAAGAACATCTGGAAAAGAGGAGTATTGCAGAAACACCAATATTTAACCTAACCACTTGACCCTCACCACAGTACATTTACTGTGGGGGGGCACGTGCAGGCTCGGTCGTAATGAGGGTTGAGCCTGTGCTGTGTTGGGAGCATGCTTCTGTAACTACGGTGTCCATAGGATTACTGTTGCAGAAACCGGGTATCTTGATCACTATGGTCATGGTGATCATGTAACTGTAAACCTGTCATGGCTTTCCATTTATGGGAAGCTTGCTTGCTGTTGGTTGGTGCAAAGCAATCACATGTTACCTGCACCAAGTGATTAGCTTAGCCAATCAGATTGCAAGCTTTTCATGAATGGTTAACCCATTCATAACAGCTATAACTATTGCTTATACAGTCATCGCTGTATAAGCAACAGTGGAGAAGAGAATCCCTCATCAACCCCAGAATAGTAGTGTCATTAAGCTACTCTGACAGGATGTAAAAGTTGAGTATTAACCCCAAAAAAAGATCCTGGTTCCTTAAAGAGGATTAAACAGCACTGTGCTTGTGCTGTATAATCTGCCCCTCAACTGTAAAAAAAAAAAGTGCCCGTTTCTGCCACTTCCTGTATCCTCCCTCTCTGCGCTGACCACTGGTCAGCTTACGTCCCTGTCATCCGCAACCCTGCTCATCTTTCACCCTCTCCTCCCTGCATGTCAGTTCTGTCTGTCTCTGCTGCAATTAGTACAATTAAACTTTGAAATGGTCACTACCAGCCCCTTTATTATAGCCTGCCATACCACACTATTTTACAAAAACTAGTTGTAAATACCTGTTTGGAGTGCTCTTCAGGCCAGTCATGCAACTCAGCCTGTTTCCAGGGTTACTGCAGGAGGGGCTAAGTGGTCATGTGACCTCCCCAGCTGACATCCGAGTGAGATAATGGGCCCCCTCCTGCAGAAGCCATCCATCGGAGCTGTACAGCAGCTGTGAGTCATGTGACCAGCCTGAAGATGGCTTGAAACAGGTATTTACAAGCTTTGTTTTTCTTAAAGTCTGTTTGCTATGCCAGTCTCTAATGGAGGAGCTGGCATAAACTTGCTTATATGGCTTAACAAACACTTTGGTTTGAATACTTTTTTTTTTTTTTTTTTTGTGGACCAGTAACAAATACAGTGGTAAGTGCTAAAAATCCACACGGTCACTGTACTAATGACACTGGCAGGGAAGGGGTTAACATTGGCAATCAAAGGGTTAAATTTGTGCTCCTAGGGGGTGCTTGTACAGTGGGAAAACATCTGTGTTTCTGCTTGGTAGAAACTATTTCTGTCTTCCTTTGTCTCAGAATGGCAATCTGCCTTGTTTAAATTGGCAGACCCCTCTTGGGAATGATTGGTGAATATCAGCTCCGCTGGACCTACTGATTGGCTCCCGTTGTGTCCAAATACAGCAGGAGCTGGTCGCTGCCTGCGCACGCTGCAGACCCAGAAGAGTGGAATCACACAGGTACATTTTGCACAGGACAGGCACCGTACATAGATGCGGCACTGTTGGCAAGTGGTTATTATACACTTATTGTGGTCCCCCCCCCCAACATGTGGCAGAATACCCCCCTTCCCATTTGATAAAATCTTAAACCCTAGTGGTGATTGAATACCATCAAAAGAAAGTGTGTGAATGAAAATATACATTTCATTTGGGTACAGTGTTGCGTGACTGTAATTGTCTTGTCAGTTAAAGTAGCACAGTGCTGAATAGAAAAAACAAGTGTGCTGGTCATTAACCACTTGACAACTGGGCACTTAAACCCCCCTCGTGACGAGACCAATTTTCAGCGCTCTCACACTTTGAATGAGAATTACTCAGTCATGCAATACTGTACCCAAATGAATTTTTTGTCCTTTTTTTCATACAAATAGAGCTTTCTTTTGGTGGTATTTGATCACCTCTGGGTTTTTTATTTTTTGCGCTATGAATGAAAAAAGACTGCAAATTTTGAAAAAAAAACGCATTTTTCTTAGTTTCTGTGATAAAATTTAGCAAATTAGTAATTTTTCTTCATAAATTTTGGCCACAATTTTATACTGCTACATATCTTTGCTACATATCTTTGGTAAAAATAACCCAAATTAGTGGATAGTCTTTGTGAAAGTTATAGAGTCTACAAGTTATGGTGCAAATCATAAAAAATTGATCACATCTGATGCACTGACGGCCTCATCTCATTTATTGCGACCTGAACAAGTCAGGAAAGTACAAATACCCCCCAAATGACCCCTTTTTTTGAAAGTAGACATTCCAAGGTATTTAGTAAGATGCATGGTGAGGTTTTTGATGTCATTTTTTTTCCCACAATTCTTTGCAAAATGAAGATTCCCCCCCCCCCACAAAATTGTCATTGTAATAGGTTATTTCTCTCACATGCTATGTATATACCACAAATGACGCACCAAAATACATTCTGCTATTCCTCCTGAGTATTACGATACCACATGTGTGGGACTTTTTCACAGCCTGGCCACATAAAGAGGCCCAACATGCATGGAGCACCATCACGTGTTCTAGGAGCATAAATTACACATCTAAATTTTGTTGACTACCTATTACACTTTTGAAGGCCCTGGAGAGCCAGGACAATGACAGATGGCACTAATACGTGGCACTGATGACAGATGGCACTAATACGTGGCACTGATGACAGATGGCACTAATACGTGGCACTGATGACAGATGGCACTAATACGTGGCACTGATGACAGATGGCACTAATACGTGGCACTGATGACAGATGGCACTAATACGTGGCACTGATGACAGATGGCACTAATACGTGGCACTGATGACAGGTGGCACTGATGACAGATGGCACTAATACGTGGCACTGGTGAGACAGGTGGCAGATGGCACTAATATGTGGCTCTGATGACAGATGGCACTAATACGTGGCACTGATGACACGTGGCACTGATGACAGATGGCACTATGTGGCACTGATGACAGATGGCACTATGTGGCACTGATGACAGATGGCACTATGTGGCACTGATGACAGATGGCACTTATACGGCACTGATGACAGATGGCACTTATACGTGGCAGTGGGGACAGATGGCAGGGACTGTTAACAGCGGGACACTTTTTTTTTTTTTTTTCTTTTACACTTACCGCCGCAGCGGTTCCGCTCTCCCTCCTCACACGCTGTCTCTGTGTGAGGAGGGAGAGCCGGCGATGAGAGATCCTCTCTCATTGGCACCGCCGATTGCACTGTAAACGGCCGCTGTCATTGGCCGTTTACGGTGATCTGTGACTGGCTGTGTCCGAGGGACACGGCCAGCACAAAACTTCCGCGATGCGCGCCCGCGGGAGCGCGCAATGCGGAAGTAAACGGGACGCCCTCCCGGCAATTGAAGTCCGCGCTGTAGCCGTCTTTCGGCTATAGCGCGGACGCCTAGTGGTTAAAGTGTGTGTGTGTGTGTCCTTCTGGAGCTCAGGTGCTTAAAGCAAGTATTGATGGACAGTCTGCTTAGATGACTGCACCACTTGTATATAAAAGGCAGCAACACAATTGCAGACATTATCCTCTGGTGTCATTGTGCCTCATTGATGCATGCCAGCAGATTGATGTGATTTGGATCTGACATTAGCGAAAGATTACAGTCATTCTCTGAAGTCGACCAAAATACAAACATGGCCACTGCCCCATTGCAGCAAGGAGCACTGGAAGGGAGACGTATGTCAAACAAATACAAGGAGATTTCCAAGCTCAAACTAACTTGTCAGCAACAAACCAACCTGACCTGTAACCATATGTGTTAACAGAGGTTTAGTCTGCACACATTTGCAAATGCATGCATAAGCTACAGGCACCCTGTTTTCTGTCGTTCCTAACCCTGGCTTCTGGCTCTCCACAATGGGAGCACATGTATTTTAATGGATAAGTGAGGATAAGGGGCCCACTCCTCCTTAAAGCTACAGGGGTACACAGAACACCCAGCACATAACACTGTGCCATTCCCTGAAGTCGCGTGGCAAAGCTGTGGCAGTGTGAACAAAGCCATAAATTCTATTTTATAATCTGGCATGTGGACTTGCCCAAATCACTTGGTATTACTGAAAATTCTTTAACAAAAGGGTTAGTGGGGAAGTTTTCTTTCTAGCCTTGCATAGCAAGGTGCCACTGTGAAGGTTTAAACTTCAGACCCTTTAACTAGTTTGAACCAAGCTTACTATTTACTGCACTAACAGGTGTATATGCTGGGTGGGCTGTAGTAACTGTATGTAACCTGAGCTACATATAACATACAGCACTGTGTGCTGGCAGTGGTACAGACTTCTTATGTTCCTTGAACAAATTTAGGCTGAGTACTGCTCAGTCATTCATGGGAAACTTTGTATTCTACAAATGATGGCAGAGGTTGTCTGCCTGTGCCCATCAGAGGAAACTTTGTATTCATTCATAGAATGCAAAACCTTCCCTGAATAGCTGAACTGTGCTCAGCCCCATTCTATTTTGTTTCAGGACTGGAAGTCTCTCTCACTGGCACACAATGCTGTATACTGTATGGAACTGAGGCTACATATAGTGCTCTCAACAATCGTACCTGTTGGCAAAGTAAATCCCCCCCATCAACCCAGTTAGGGTTGATGAGAGAATCACTCCTGTGGATCCATTGTGTTCTCTAGGCTGGGGAAGCTGTTCCTGCCAGGAGTAAGATCTCACAGGCTTGTTGTACCCAATGCATGAATGCTATGAAAATATTAGTTTTTGGCTTGACATATACTCTAAGGGCTCATTTACACTTGCTTCAACACACATCAAGGGCTAGTTTACACTTGCTTCAAAACAAGGCTTCGCACATGCTTTGTTAAAGCTCTCTGAACGCCAGTCACTAAATAAAATGGTTAGCCCTGTTTACACCTTGCTTTTGTTTTGCTTCAAAAAATGATACCCCATGTCTCTTTTTATTTGCGCTTCAAAGCCTCCATAGAAGTCTATGGCAAAGCTTGCGCAAAGGTTCATCGAAGCACCAAGCAAAAGCAAGGTGTGATTGGTATTGTGGTGGTATTTAATCACTGCTGTTTTTTTATTTTTTGCGATATAAGCGAAAATTTTGAAAAAAAAAAACAAACACTTTTTTTTTTTTAGTTTCTATTGTAAAATTTTGCAAATAAGTCATTTTTCTTCATAAATTTGGACCAAAATTTATACTGCTACATATCTTTGGTAAAAATAACCCAAATTAGTGTTTTTTATTTAGCCTGAAAGTTAGTGTGCAAATCACTGAAAATTGATCGCATCTGATCACACCTGATGTACTGAAGGCCTATCTCATTTCTTGAGACACTAATGCTGGCCATACACTATACGAAAAATCGGCCGAAAAATCGTTCGTATAGACACTTCGTTCGTTTTTCGGCAAGTTAATGGGTACAAATCGATAATCGTTTGTGACGTTTTTGTGGTAAAAAAACGAACGGGAAGTTTGGTAAATTTCTGCCGAACGTACGATAAATTGCAAGGTTAATGTGTTTCCCGTCCGAACTTTCTGCACTAGGTATATGTAAAAAAAACGAACAAAAAATTATTTATTCATGTCCACTGAACAATTTATCGGTCATTATATGATGGCACGATCGTTTGCGGTCACGGTCGAACGTTCGGTTTTCGAAAATGGGTTCGGCCGATTTTCTGTATAGTGTATGGCCAGCATTACAATCAAGGAAAGTACAAATACCCCCCAAATGACCCCTTTTTGGAAAGTAGACAGTCCAAGGTATTTAGTAAGAGGCATGGTGAGTTTTTTAAGTTAATTTAGTAATTTTTTTTCCCACAATTCTTGGGAAAATGAAGACTTTTTTTTTTTTTACACAAACTTATTGTATTAATAGGTTATTTCTTAAACACAGCAAGCACATGCTTGCAACTCCACCCAAAAATACATTCTGCTAGTCCTCCTGAGTATGGCAATACCACATTTGTGAGACTTTTACACAGTCTGGCCGCATACAGAGGCACAACATGCAGGGAGCACCTCCAGGCATTTTAGGAGCAAAATTACACATATAATTTCATGACGACCTATCTCACTTTTGAAGGCCCTGAAGCACCAGGACAATGGAAACGCCCACAAAATGACCCCATTTTGTAAAGCAAACACCCTAACATATAATCTGAGGCATAATGAGTTTTGAACGGTTCATTTTTTTTTGCAGAAGTTTTTGGAAAACGGAAAAAAATTAAAACGCATTTTTTTTTTTTACACAAAGTCGTCCATTTATAAGATATTTTTCAACACATAGCATGTACATAGCAACAATGACACCCCAAAATACATTCTGCTACTCCTGAGTTTAACGATTCCACATGTGTGACACTTTTACACAGCCTGGCCACATACAGAGGCCCAACATCCAATAGCACCTCCAGTCGTTCTAGGAGCATAAATTACACATAATTTCCTGACTACTGATCACATTTTTGAAGGCCCTTTATATTTCTAACACATAACATATACATACCAAATAACAAAAGATTACCTGTGGTTTTAGTAGTGTAGTGGTCCACAGAGGAGAGCATCGGTCCAGGCAGCAGGCAGGGATGTGGTCAGCGACAGCAAAAGCAATCGTCCGGGCAGCAGGCAGGAATACTGTCCATAGTTGATACAGGCAGAGATACTGTCAGCACAGCCAAAGCATTGGTCCAGGTAGCAGGCAGAGATGTCCAGGCAGAAATACTGTCTATTAGGGATGCACCGAATGTTTTTTTTGGTGCCGATACCGATACCGAAACCGGCTTTTTTTATATATTACCCAAAAAAATTATTGGATATACAAAAATTGTGTTACATTCGTAATCGTTATATTATTTATATTCAACTTAATCATTAATTTTATGAAGAAAAGAATACTACAATCCAGTAATGTCAAAAAGTACTTTAATAAAAAGTAACCCACATATATTGGACAGTGGACACAGAAGATAAAAATAAAATAAGACTGCAGTCAGTGCACAATTGCACCACCATACCAAATAAAACAGGCATTAAAAAAAAAAAAAATATATATATAATAGTTAATATTAATCTAATAATATACAAATGCCAAAGACTGACTTTTTTATATTTTATTAATTTTCTACTTACATCAGAACTAGTAATTCAGTTCTCTCTCACTAAAGTGTCAGCGGCTGGATTTGCGATAAATGTATGTATGTAGCTGCGGGTTACATACATGGTCATACAGTAGACCGCACTGTGTTTTCCGGCCCCGGGTAAGGGCAGAGACATCCTGGAACACAGACTAGTCTACAGCAGCGGTGCTTAGCCAATCACAGCAAGCAATGTAGACTAGTCTGTGTTTATGGAAGTCTCTGTCCATACCCGGAACACAGTGCGGTATAGTGTATATAGTACTGTATGTAGACAGATACAGAACATACAGTTTTGCACATGCAGTGGGCTGACAGCTTAGGGAGAGCCAAGAGACAATGACATCGTTTGGCCCAACAACAGAAGAACTTCAACAAACTATGTATAAGTAAGAACTTTAAAGAACAACTCTCTCAACTAACCATAACAGAAATATGGCAGAAGGCTGTTATTCTGTTTCACAGTTTCTGTAAATATAACAGTACAGTGCTATGCTATAATAAAAATTTTAATTAATTATTTTCTTTCAACTTAAATGAGAACTAGTTTTTTTCCCCAAGTTCTCTCCCTAAGGTGTCAGCGGCTGGATGTGCAATATAAAAGTGTATGTATGTAGCTGCGGGTTAGATACATAGTCAATACAGTAGACCGCACTGTGTTCCGGCCCGGGGTATGGGCGGAGACATCCTGGAAGTGGAACACAGACTAGTCTACAGCAGCGGTGCTCAGCCAATCACAGCAAGCAATGTAGACTAGTCTGTGTTTATGGAAGTCACCGCCCATACCCGGAACACAGTGCGGTATAGTACTGTAGTATGTAGACAGCCACAGATACAGAACATATAGTTTTGCATTTGCACATGCAGCGGGCTGACAGCTTAGGGAGAGACATCGTTTCGCCCAACAGCAACAAAATATGGTACAGTCGTTCAAAAGCTTGAGTTCTCTCTTAAATTGAAGTGCAAAAAACTGTAGAAGAACTACAATGCACAACAAACAAATGGCACAACTAGACAATTGGAACATACTAGGTAGTCAGTCATACTATGTTGTATGTTCCAATTGTCCAATAGCACAGTCCAATACCAATTCATTTACTATGTTCAACATCTATGCTACGGATTTTTAAATCTATTTCAGTAAAAGTGGCAGATTTCGCTTTAAGAACAAAAGCTGTTCAGCTTTCTCACAGGAGAGACGGTTTCTCTTCTCATCAAGAATATGATATGCTAGACTGAGTAGTCTCTCACTCTCTGTACTGATGCTTGGGGCAGATAAATATCTGCGTGCAAGCAAGGGAAAACGTTCTGTGTTGATGCGCCAGTACTCAAGGGGATTGTCGCTTCTGGCAATAGGCTGTTCAGCTAAATAAATGTCCAGCTGTTGGGTAGCTGCACTTGTTGTGGCACCGCTACAGCGGAAGCATTCGATGCTTCCACCACCTCCATTTGTGCCAGTATCATTTCCCGTGCACGCTACTTTTTCTCCACATCAACCCTTTCATGACTAAGCCTATTTTTGACATTTGGTGTTTACAAGTTAAAATCCGTATTTTTTGCTAGAAAATTACTTAGAGCCCCCAAACATTATATATATATATATTTTTAGCAGAGAATCTAGAGAATAAAATGGTGATTGTTGCAATATTTTTTTATCACGCGGTATTTGTGCATCAGTGTTTTAAACGCAACTTTTTGAGAAAAGGGACACTTTCATGAATTTTAAAAATACCAAACGGTAAAGTTAGCCCAATTTTTTTGTATAATGTAAAAGATGATGTTACACCGAGCAAATAGATACCAAACATGTCACGCTTTATAATTGCACACACGCGTGGACTGGCGACAAACTACGGTACCTAAAAATCTCCAAAGGCGACGCTTTAAATTTTTTTTACGGTTACCAGGTTAGAGTTAGAGGAGATCTAATTCTAGAATTATTGCTCTCGCTCTGACGATCGCGGTGATACCTCACTTGTGTGATTTGAACACCGTTTACATATGCGGCGTGACTTCCGTATGCGTTTTCTTTGCTGCGCGGGGACGGAGGCGCTTTAAAAAAAAATTCTTATTTATTTTATTTATTTTTATATTTATAAATTGTGTTAAAAAAAAAAAATTTTGATCACTTTTATTGCTGTCACAAGGAATGTAAACATCCCTTGTGACGGTAATAGGTGGTGACAGGTACTCTTTATGGAGGGATCGGGGGTCTAAAAGACCCCCGATCCCTCCTTTGCACTTCACAGTATTCAGATCGCCGTTTTTCGGCGATTCTGAATACTGTATATTTTTTTAAAACCGGCGCCATTGGCAGCCGAGTAAACGGGAAGTGACGTCATGATGTCATTCCACGTTTGCAATTAGGAGGCTGGAACGAAGCCGCTTATGGCCAGAGGCGGCGGATTGGTGATTGGGCCTCCAAGGGAGGCCTGGTAAGAGCGGCGGGAGGGGGGGACGTCCCCTCCCGCTCCTCCGGTATAACAGCCGAGCGGCTTTTAGCCACATCGTTTGTTATACTTGGAATGCCGATCGCCCGCTCTACAAAACGGTACCGGGATGATGCCTGCAGCTGCGGGCATCATCCCGGTATAACCCCTGAAAGCCGAGTACGCACATCTGCGTACACTCGGCGGGAAGGGGTTAAAGTAATGCTCTTTAAATCGAGGATCTAGAACTGTTGCAATGTAGTACAGAGGGTTGTACTCGGTGTCTTGAAACCGGTTGGTAACGGCCTCCAGTAGAGTGGTTTTAGCCATTTTTACGCCATGGTCTGTTTCTACCTCTTTTCCAAGCAGGCGCTTCAATTTCAAAATGAAATTGAAGAGGAATCCAATCACCAAATATATTGTGCAGATGTAGAAAGAGTCACTCGTCACCACGTGGTAATGTAGTCTGCTTACCAGAAGGTGTTAAAGATTAGGCATAGATGATAAATTCTCAATAGCATCCAGCAAATACAGCCCACTGGAACCCCTCATCAGACCACAACATCCGTGGGATTTCCTTCACATATAAACATCTCCCAATGGTCACTTCAGAATTAGGCATTCAGGCATGTAGTCATCATATATCCGAGAAAAGAAAATGAAGGACCCATAGTGAAGCCCGTAATGATAGATAAAAAAACTTTTATTGTAGTAACTTACAGTTGAAGCTTAAAACAGCATGCATCAATGATAGGAACAAACGGCTGCAGCAATCAGCGTACAGATGTCAGCCTGCCTGACATGTTTCATCATAACAGATGTCTTCAGAGGCATGGCTACAGCTACAACCGCACGCTATATATATGGTATGGTTAGTGGATAGATCAGAGGGGATATAATCAAACTCATCACTAACAGCTGGGTAAGATGTGTGTCTTGTGCAGCGCGCCCTGGTGCTGACAGGATTGACCTGGTTAGCAACTGATGACGCGACAGCCCACGGCCAATCAGAAAAAAGAGAGGATAGGAACAAAAAGAGGGTGGCAACAGATGACTCAGTGCCACCTCATTGGTTAACCTATCTCTCAGTGAACAGAAAAATTGAAAAATGCCAGATAAGCATGAACAGGCGAAGAGGAAGAACGCCGGCTGTGCGGTCCGGCTCAGGGACATGAAAAAGGCTAAAAATGTATTTTTATATGATCAGACAAAAACCTGATATCATATAACTCAATATACAACGTGGTAATATTAATATATTGTGATAATGTATATAATTTTTTTGCTACAAGTCAGATCAGATGTACTGCAGTGCAGACACACAGTCATTTTAAATAGTCAGTATTAGTACTATAATAAAATAATCAAGAAATAAAATTACTAGTTTGTTTCTGACAGTTTAAGAAGGCAAAGGCAACAATTCTCACCGGCGAATAGTAATGGTAGCCATCCAGGAGTGACAGTGCCCACTCTTGTACTTGAGTATGCTATGTGCAGCCCTCTATGAAGCCGTCTCTCGCTTCCCAGTACCGTCTCTTGCTTCCCAGCAGCGCCTCTCAGGTCCCAGCAGCGTCTCACAAGCACGAGGAGCGTCCGCGGGGAAGGTGCCAGCGTCTCAGCAGGGAACCTGCTTACGAGTGCGGCGTCTTAACCGCGAGGAACGTGCATGGCACCCACACGAGTGATGTCACCCGCTGGTTCTGCTGCCTGTACTGCGCATGCGAGATTTTCGGCGCCAGTATCGTCAAGAATTCTCTTTCAGCTTTTTGCCGAAAGGGCCATTTTCAGCCGATATGTTTCAGTGGCCGAACTTTCGGTGCATCCCTACTGTCTATAGCCAGTAGAGGCAGCAGGCCGAGATATGGTCAACACAGCCAAAGTATTGGTCCAGGCAGCAGAAAGAAACAGTCCATAAAGTCCTGGGTCATTACAGGCAGCGATATGGTCAGCACAGCCAAAGTATTGGTCCAGGCAGCAGGAAGGACCATCAAGCATAGGGCCAGGGGTAGAGGCTTCTCCCTCCCAAATCTCTTTCAAGCCTCCAGGCAACCAGACCCTGTTCTGGGAACACAGAAAACCAAAAACTGATTTTCTCTACTCAGGACCCTATTCTGAAGCCCCTCACATATGTGAAACCCCTGTGTACTGAAGTAGAAGGGCAAAAGATCAGTCCAAGTGGCAGGCAAAAACATGGTCGATTTAACAGGCCAAGGTCAGTGCACGTGGAAGTCAGAAACGTGGTTAAAACGGCAGGCAAAGGCATCGTCGGTAAACAGGCTGAGGTTGGTGCACGTGGAAGTCAGAAACATGGTTAAAACGGCAGGCAAAGGCATCGTCGGTAAACAGGCTGAGGTTGGTGCACGTGGAAGTCAGAAACATGGTTAAAATGGCAGGCAAAGACATTGTTGGTAAACAGGCCAGGGTTAGTTAACATGGAAGGTAGAAACATGGTGGCAGGCAAATGAAGCACACAGGTAATTGAAATGGGGAAATGGTAGTCTGTTACTAATAAGGGGAACTAATATCTGATGGATGTGTGATCATTTTTGAAGCAATCACCCACACACGGGCCAGGTTGTGAGGGACATTGGGGATAATAATAATTTGTATCTCTTCTAGCTCCTCCGCTTGAGCATACACGACATTTCTTTTGGCGTCTTCTTCTGGATTCTGCGGGGGGGGGGGGGGGATGTTATAGGGAAAATGTTGCTCATGAAGTCGACTCACACTATCAGAGCAAATGCTTCCTGGGGTGGGTCCTTGCTGGTAAATAAGGGCAGTGACAATGTTTTCAATAATTTTGAGGTAGGTGATGGGTTGGTTTTCCGGTGATTTTTGATAGCAGACAAATGAATTGAACATGGTCATATGAAACAGATGAAATGCAACTTTCTTATACCAATAATTGAATAATTGGACTTGCGGGTTGACAAATATGGTTGTAGCATCTGATCATTGAAAATCCACCCCCCCCCCATATACAGACTGTAGTCATGGACACATTCAGGCTTTACTACGGGGCCACGTCTTCTCTGAACCTCCACCAAGGTGTCATTGTGAATGGTAGTCATCATGTGAACATTCTTTTTGTCCCGCCACTTCATGGCCAACACCTCCTCATTCCTCATGAATGTGGCTTCCCCCTTTTGTAGCCGTTTTGATAGTGTGGGAAGCCCTACCTATTTTTTCGGAAGGTACCGCAGGCCAGGGTTTTTTTCATGATACAGGTGACGGAAAAGGGGCAAGCTGCTGTAGTAATTATCTACATATAAGTGGTAACCTTTTTTGAACAAGGGGTATGCAAGGTCCCACACAATTTTACCACTGGTTCCTATATATGTGGGGCACTCAGGGGGATGGAGCTGGGAGTCTTTGCCCTCATAAATACGAAATGAGTACACGTATCCAGTGGCTCGATCACATAATTTATTCAATTTCACCCCGTACCTGGCTCTCTCACTTGGGATATACTGCTTGATATGCAGCCGGCCAGTAAAGTGGATAAGGGATTCGTCTACACAAATATTTTGGTCGGGGATAAACACTTCAGAAAATCATTTGGTAAAAGAATTTATTAGGGGGCGAAGCTTATATAATTTGTCGTGGTTGGGATGATCTTGGAGAGGGCACTGCGAAATGTCATTGAAATGTAGGAAACGCATAATCATATCGTACCGTGTCCTGGACATAACAGAAGAATATATGGGCATGTGGTGGAAGGGGTGGGTGGACCAGTAGGCATGCAGTTTGTTTTTCTTTGTAAGCCCCATATTAAAAGTAAGGCCCAAAAACAATTTGAATTCGTCTAGTGTGAGACGTCGCCAATGGAACATAAGGGCGTAGTATGAATTGGGGTTGGCAGCAATAAATTGCTTTGCATAGAGATTTGTTTGGTCCACCATGTACTCCAACAAATCTTCAGTGGAAAAACAAATAGAAATATTTGTGTGGATCCTGAGTTGGCAGGCAACCATAAGGGGTTTGCCAGGGCATCGAGAAGGTAGGACTGGGCCTGGATTCTTTGGGCTGGATGTGCAATTCCAGTACTTGTACTGGGGTCTGGTGCTGCTGGTGGTAGGCAGGTGTTCTGATCTTGGTCCTGATCTAGGTCCTGATCTCCTTACTCTTTTAGGAGGGGCGGTTTCCTCCGCTGACTCGGACTCCGATCCACTACCTTCCACTGGCTCGTATTCCGAACCAGAATCGGATAATGAGAGCTCCCCGCTGCTTTCATCATACGACATGGTAAGGATGTTATATGCCTCCTCAGCTGTGTAAACTCTTTGGGACATGATGGTGGTACTTTTGGCGGGCCCGTGTGACCAAACTGGTGGTGCTACTGACAGCTCACTGATGGCGGGCCTGTGTGAAGGTACAGATAGGTTACTGATGACCTGTGTGACGGTACCTATGGCGGGACTGTGCGGCGGTAGTGATCGCGGGCCTGTGTGACAGATGGGCTATGACAGATGGGCTGTCAGATCCAGATGGTACCGATGGCAGTACTAATAGCGGTATCGTTAGTGGTACTGATGGTGGCCTGTGTGACAGATGGGCAGTCAGATCCAGATGGTACTGATGGCGGTACCGATGGCGGCCTTTGTGACAGATGGGCTGTGACAGATGGGCTGTCAGATTCAGATGGTACCGATGGCGGTACTGATAGCGTTACCGTTAATGGTACTGATGGCGGCCTGTGTGACAGATGGGCTGTCAGGTCCAGGTGGTACCGATGGTGGTGCTGATGGCGGGTTGTGACAGATCCAGATGGGCTGTGACAGATTTTGATGGGCTGTGACAGATCCTGATGGGCTGTGACAGGTTCTGATGGGCTGTGACAGGTTCTGATGGGCTGTGACAGGTTCTGATGGGCTGTGACAGGTTCTCTTTATTGGTGGGGGGGGGGCGTGTTGTGCAGACAGTAAATGTAAAAAAAATGTGTTTCACTCAGTGATCAGATCTCTCCTTCTCTCTTCTCACACGATCGGTGTGTGAGGAGAGAGAAGGAGAGATCCCTGGAAACCGCCACAATGTTTATACTTGTGACTGGCTGTGATTGGACATAGCCAATCACGTGGGTAAACCGCCATTTCTTTGCCTGTTTACAATGATCGGGATGGGGCTATGTCCAAGGGACACGCGCCATCTCTGATCGGTTTTGACATGTGACCGGCTGTTATTGGACACAGCTGATCTCATGGTAAACAGCCAATTTCATTGGCTGTTTATCCTGATCGGGGATACGCTGTGTCCAAGGGACAAGTGTCATCCCCGATCGCCGTGGTGCATGTCCCCGGGGGCGCGCAATAGTGGTGCATCCTGAAGCACGTCATATGACGCCCAGTCAGGATTTTCAAACCACTTTGCCACCGTCATTTTGTAATAGGGCGGGCGGCAAGTGGTTAACAAAGTGTGTCCGAAGCCTTTTTTTGAAGCAAGTGTAAACTAGCCCTAACTGTCATTGTAACAGCATCATGTACTCTTTGGAGCCACCAGCACTGTCAAAGATGACAATGAGTCATGTATGTGTTTGACCAAATACAAAAGCTATAGGTATTTCACAACTTCCCTGGTGGCCAAATGGTGTGGTAGTGAGGAAAGGTAAGCATAATGATGTTAGGGAGAGGAGCAGCTGAGTGTTCATTTTTCCCTGGCCTGTGCATCAACAGAAAATACTTCTAATAAGGGCACAAGCCACAATAAAACCATATTTTGAGTAGAGAAAGGGGAAGTTTGGAAATTCTGTCAAGCTTTTGATGCTACTGGTGTTCCAATAGGGCAGATTTTCCTCATCT
The DNA here is from genome assembly GCA_037952835.1 of Lithobates septentrionalis. Classification (NCBI taxonomy): domain Eukaryota; kingdom Metazoa; phylum Chordata; class Amphibia; order Anura; family Ranidae; genus Lithobates; species Lithobates septentrionalis. The sequence continues at coordinate 1,795,987 of JBBDGP010000885.1, forward strand.
CATGTCCAAGTGACAGGTATCAGACAGAAGTGAGAAAATCTCATCAGGAACACCAACAGTATTTTACAACATGATATAAGAATCTCAATGTGGCATACCTGTGTTCAAATAGAGTTATTGAAGTAATTGGGATTATGAAATTATAATAGCATATGATCTCAATCTACCTGGGAATATAGATATTAAAGGAAACCTGCCACTGTCATCAGAGACATGGATTCGTTAAATGGGCCCTCCTTGTTGTGGACCCTGCCACTTCTTGCCTAACAAAACTCTAAACGCTCCTATTGAGAACATTACAGTGTTTACAAAAGACTGCAAGTCTTTTCCAAGTCTCTCTGTTTTTCTTGACAGTCCCTGCTCTGCAGCCTGCCATGCAGTCATGTCCATGTGCCATACCTCAGGGTTTTGAACTAAGGATAAATCTAAGTAACATGAAAATCTTAAATGATCCTTTAGATTATAGACCTGTTGTCTTACATACTGTGTTGATGGGCTTGTGTGTACTGTATCTCTCATCCAGATGACGTGTCCTTTCTGTTCATATCTAGCAGAGTCTTTGGCCTAAATGTTAGTCTGCTGAACAGCAATACAAGAAAAAAAAAAAATACTTGCTATGTATGTATCTTGTTGCTTCCCTGGACAATGGTATTAAAGATGTTGCTAGGGGAAATGATACTCCCCTTTTTACCCCAGCAAAGAAATCTAAGGCTCGGGATGCAAAGCCTCCTTCCTCTGAAACAAAGACGCTACCAGCCAGGGGAACAGGTACAGGTCTTATAGGTCAATATCCAACAAACTGAACTCGCTAGACTAGGGGTTCAGTTGGATTTTGAACCTCTGTATGTCAGCACTGGAACTGACCCACCACTTGCCATATCCAGGTTTCCTAGACACTGCTCAGTCCAGAGGATTTCTTTCACATGATAAAACTCTTGATTTCCCACTTCCATTTTCAGACTGCAATCCAGAAGCTGACCACCTTAAAAGTTTTGCATGACAGTTCTGGCCATGATGGTACCCTAATAGACTAAAGTTGATATCAAGGATTTCTGTGACTTTTAAATAATTTTTTTGGACCAAGGTGGTCCAAACTAATGATTTCCTTGACTAAGTGCTGCACTGGCTCTGAGCACTGTATGGAAAAATGTGAAAAAATACAGTGCTCGCTCTTTAAATGATAAATAGCAGCCAGCACAGCAAAAAGACAGTTGCAAACAGAAAAGACAAATATAAGTGCAGCACTAATAAACGATCTCAGGATAAACTAAGATTGGGTAGTGGTCAGGGGCGGACTGACCATTGAGCGATTAGGGCACTGCCCGAGGGCCCTGGGCCACTAGGGGGCCCCATCAGGGTTGCCAGCCTCAGTAAATCCAGGGACAGTATGTATAAATCTGTGTTTTTTTTTACATCTGTCTGTGTATACTGTGTGTACATGTATGTGTATACTGTGTGATTGTATACTGTGTGTGTGTATACTGTGTGTCCCCATAATCTCTGATTGCCTGGGGGCCCCATAATCTCCTATTGCCCGGGGGCCCCATGAGTTATCAGTCCGCCCCTGGTAGTGGTCATGTGACAAATATATAATAAACCTGTGAAGAGAATTGATCATATAAATCAAATAAAAATACAATGAAACCTGTGAAGGGACATAATCAAATGAGTCCACAATACAAATAAATTGTGTATATAAAGTGAGCGTGAAGTCCACAGAAAAAAGTAATCAAACGTGTGAATGAATCCAGACACATAAAATGAATTATCATGGCATCCAAAGATAAAAATAGGTATGAAGAAAGGTTTGCAAGTAGATTATCCACCACCAATTGGATGAAGGCTTACCGGAGGGCTTGGACTCAAAAGGACGTATGCCTGATGAGTCAACAAAGCTTGTGGTGAAGTACACCAAGAAATGAGGGTATCCGTGTAGACAACCTCTGGCTGGGAATCAGGTATTCCTATGATCCTTCTGATGGCTCTCCAGGACAGTGACCCGCAGGGTAGTCAATCAAGGAGTGGGGTGAATAAATTCTCCCAAGTAATGTAGTTAGGAAGAAGAATAAAGGGCCACATAGGGTAATTCCATTGAGTAAAGGGGTATTTATTGAATAAAAAAAGAAAAACACTCACATTTGTGAAGATAAAAAAGCACTTTGGTACAATTTGACGCAATGGCATCAGTGGACCCCGTGCCGACGAGTTTCGTCTAACAAGACATCATCTGGGGTGCTGGTCCGCTGCAGTCATTCCGTTTAAATAAAGTAGTGTGACCCCCAAAACGAGATACAGACCTGTGGTGTCTCCTCATTAGCAAATGGATTTTTTTAATAATCACTTTTTCTTTATTAAGATAGATTCCAACATACAACATAGAAATACACATTTCACAATATATCTATATAAATCTTTTCATTAACATCCACCACACTAACCCCACCCAGAGAAAACACACCGGGTCCTTGACCATGTCTTCAGAAGTGAAAAAAAAGCCCACCCACTTACCTACCCATAACCAAAGCTCAATTTGTGCAAAACATTATTCAAAGTATAACTAAGGGGGGGCTTTACAGTGCCCTATGACGTGTGTCAAACAACCAGCAATACAATAAAAAAGTGTATAATTTCGAATTACTATTTTCGTGTCTTATGTTTAGTGTTTTAATTCAATATAATCTCACTTTACTATTTCATTTTTAAACCTCTCCATCTTTCATATCAATCTACCCTTCTTTATGTGATTCCATTGCGTATTACCCATCCTGTGCCTAATTTACTATTATAACTTATCCTCTTCCTTTAATGACATCAATCATCTCTCCACTGTGCCTCCCAGAGGAGGAAAAGGGAAGCAACACAAAAAATGACAAAAAAAAACCCCACCTCCTCCCAATTTCGCCCCATTAGATGCATCCCACAGACTATTCGACCCATAACGCAGCATTGCCCCCAAAAGGGTTTAATCCACCCCTCTTTCTGAGGAGTAATACAGCCATCCCGCCCATGTATCTTTAAATTTATTCTGTTGATCTTTAACCATATGTATCCATCTCTCTGCTTCCATTATTTTTTCTACCTCCCATTTCCAATCCATTATAGTGGGACATCCAGACTGTTTCTAAAATCTAGGTATCAATATTTTGGCTGCATTTAACAAATGGGGAGTAACGCTTCTCTTATAAAACCTAGCAGGTGATGGCATCCCATGAAAAAGAAAATGTAATGGAGAGAATTCTATAGGTCTAAGTGTCATTTTCTTAATCCAAGGGGCTATCTCCTCCCAGAAAATTTTAATCTTTGGGCAATGCCACCATAAATGCAGAAATGAGCCCATTTGGTCACATCCCCGCCAGCAGTTAATCCGCCGATGGATATATCTGAGCCAATCGAGCCGGTGTACAATACCTTCTTGTCAGGAACTTGTAAGACATCTCCTGTATATGGGAACTTATTGAAGTATGGTGTGTCGCTCCCATCAGCCTTTTAATTTGCTCTGATGTAAAATTATAGCCCAGTTCTCTTTCCCATTTTCAAATGAAATAGGGAGTTTTCATATTTTGGGCGCTCAGAAGCAGCCTATACAATCGAGATGACGTATGACCCGGCTCTGATAAGTTAACGCACCATTCCTCAATAAGCGGGTTCGCTGGCCTGATCTGTTGCTTCCACTTATTGATCAAGTCTGTCAATTGACGGTATTTCCATATAGCCATTGGTACTTCCCCCAGTATTTGAACCAAATCCAACAATGGAAGCAATTTACCCTGTGGGGCCACGCCAGCGCAATTACCCTTCCCGTCCATTCCCCAGTGAACTAAACTCCCTTTCTCTTCCCCCGGGGAACACTAGGGAAATCCTTCCAATGGTGTTATAGGGGATATTGGGGGGGAAAACTTTTTTGTACTGTTCATTCTATCCCAAATGGGTAGTGTTGTCTTCGTCAATGGTGATGCATATTCCGACAACCCCCTATAATAAACCGGAAGCCAGGAGGCTCCGGCCAAGTTCCTACCTGCTAATGTTTTCTCCAAGGGCACCCAAATTTTACTAGCAGAGTCATGGAACCAGTTCATTATACGAACCAGGGCCATGGCTCTGTAATAAAACTGATTGATTGACAGCGTGGGGAGGTACCATTGGATACTCTCAGTTCATGTGAGGGTTGATCCGTTTTTATCAACACTGCCTCACACGAGGATCAGCTTGATTTCGAAGGCGAGGCTTGACTCGCTTTCTCAGCATCTGATAATGAGTCTTGGTTTAATATGGCGTTCAATAGTTGACGCTGCTGGGCACTATGATCCACCTTTCAGAGCGAGGCTTGTATCACATGCCATGGCACCATTTTGCTGAAATAGGAAGCTATCCACTCTTCAGAGTGAGGCTTGAAATGCACACCATCTTGACGTAACAGGAAATGATCGCGTTTACATACATTTGCTAATGAGGAGACACCATGAGTCTGTATCTCGTTATGGAGGTCACACTGCTTTATTTAAACGCAATGACTGCAGCAGACCAGCACCCCAGATGATGTCTTGTTAGACGAAATGCGTCGGGACGGGCTCCGTTAATGTCATTGCGTCAAATTGTACCAAAGTGCTTTTTTATCTTCAAAAATGTGAGTGTTCTTTTTTTTATTCAATAAATACCTGTTTACTCAATGGAATTACACTGTGGCCCTTTATTCTTCTTCCTAACTACATTACATGGGAGAGTTTATCCACTCCACTCCTTGATTGACTACCCTGCGGGTCATTGTCCTGGAGAGCCATCGAAAGGACCATAGGTACCTGATTCCCAGCCAGAGGTCGCCTACACACATACCCTCATTTGTTGGTGTACTTCACCACAAGCTTTGTTGACTTATCAGGCATACGTCCTTTTGAGTCCAAGCCCTCCGGTAAGCTTTCATCCAATTGGTTGTGGATAATCTACTTGCAACCTTTCTTCATACCTATTTTCATCTTTTGATGCCATAACGATGCCATGATAATTAATTTTATGTGTCTGGATTCATTCACACATTTTGATTTCTTTTTTATGTGGACTTCATGCTCACTTTACATACACAAGTTATTTGTATTGTGGACTCATTTGATTATGTCCCTTCACAGGTTTCGTTATATTGTTATTTGATTTATATGATCAATTCTCTTCACAGGTTTATTATATGTTTGTCACATGACCACTACCCAATCTTAGTTTATCCTGAGATAGTTTATTAGCATCCCAGGGGGGATGTCGCGATCACAGGGATAATTCTTCCCATCAAAGGGGAAGATATCCCAGTTTTTACACTCCATCAAACCCACATAGGGGTACAGGTAATAACCGCAATAGAAGGGAAGGCAGAGGCCACCCCAGAGGAAATCAACATCACTCCAGAACTTATTATAATCAGGAATAGGGAAGCCACTATCAGAATGGCTCTCCAGGCCGCCATGATGATTATCCAGTTCCTTATAACACCAACTCTCGCCATTACAATCGACCCCCAGTGACAACATACAATAGATATTCCTCTCTTCGCGATACATATAATGACAATTACAAGTCTTATATGGAGGAGATTATGAACAATCCCCTTTTGGGTACAATAAACCTAGTCCCAACGTTTAAGGAAACCAGTGTTTTCACAGGGACTCTCAGGGGAGAAAAAGAGCCAACCCGACCCAAAAGAGGCTCCAGAGATGGGAGGCAAACTCAGAGAAAAAAGAAGAACATAACCAGCCAAGGGGTATTCAACCTTAGCACTAAGGAGTTAACTACAGAGGAACAAATGATTTTGGATAAGGGCCTTAAATTTGCCCCCCTAAAGAAGTTAGATAAACTCAACACATTCATAGATATACAAAAATATATCAGAAAAATTAACATTCAACGTTACTTAACGTCTAAATCTGTGGATCTGTCATATAGCCCATCTGAATCTGTCACACAGTCCATCAGTGATCTGTCATACAGCTCCGTCAGTGGATCTGTCAGGACAACCCCTTAGTGCGACCATCAGTGGATCTGTCAGGGAAGCCCATTAGTGCCGCCATTAATGAATCTGTCAGTGCCGCCATCAGTGAATCTGTCAGAGCAGCCCATTAGTGCCACCATCAGTGGATCTGTCAGCGTAGCACATTAGTGCCACCATCAGTGAATCTCAGCGCAGCCCATTAGTGCCGCCATCAGTGGATCTGTCAGCACAGCCCATTAGTGCCGCCATCAGTGGATCTGTCAGCGCAGCCCATTAGTGCCGCCATCAGTGGATCTGTCAGCGCAGCCCTTTAGTGCCGCCATCAGTGGATCTGTCAGTGCAGCCTAATTGTTGTCACCTGTCACAGAGCCAACATCACTCCCGTTCATCAGCAGTAGGGATGAGCTGAACACCCCCAGGTTCGGTTTGCACCAGAACCTGCAAACGGACCGAAAGTTTGCGTGAACTTTAGAACCCCATTAAAGTCTATGGGACTCGAACATTCAAAATCAAAAGTGCTAATTTTAAAGGCTAATATGCAAGTTATTGTCCTAAAAAGGGTTTGGGGACCCGGGTCCTGCCCTAGGGGACATGTATCAATGCAAAAAAAGTTTTAAAAACAGCAGTTTTTTCAGGAGCAGTGATTTTAATGATGCTTAAAGTGAAAAAAAAGTGAAATATTCCTTTAAATATCATACCTTGGGGTTGTTTATAGTATGCCTGTAAAGTGGCACGTGTTTCCCTTGCTTAGAACAGTCCCTGCACAAAATGACATTTGTAAAGGAATAAAAGTCATTTAAAACTGCTTGCGGCTTTAATGTAATGTTGGGTCCCGGCAATATGGATGAAAATCAATGAGACAAACGGCATGGGTACCCCCCCCCCAGTCCATTACCAGGCCCTTTGGGTCTGATATGGATATTAAGGGGAACCCCGCACCCAAATTAAAAAAAGGAAAGGCGTGGGGCCCCCAGGTTTTATATACTCTGAACAGCAGTATACAGGCGGTGCAAACAAGACAGGGACTGTAGGTTTGTTGTTAAGTAGAATCTGTTTGTAATTTTTAACTGGTACATTTTTAAAGTGTAGCTTCAGCCAAAAAAATCTATTTTTAAGCTTTTTGGAAAACATAGGGAAGGGTTATCACCCCTGTAACATTTGTTGTGCTGTCTGTGCACCTCTTCAGAAGATTTCACCTCACTTTCTGTCCCAATGACAAATGTTTTTTGAAAATTTGGGGGTTTTAGTGAAAGTGGATGTTTGAAAGTAGGGGCCTGCCCTATATACTCTGCAGAAATTGGGGCCTTAGGTGTTGGTGTTTCCACAACACTGTAAGCCCTCACAGTTACTCTTGGTGGGCGCAGGAACGGGCCGTGCTGTGAAATATTAGATCAAGAATTGTAATTACATGCCATTGTTGAACAGTGGTGGAAAAATTGGGCCTTTGGTGGTGGTGGTGCTGGTGCCACTACACTGTAAGTCCTCACAGTTACTCTTGGTGGGCACTGGAACGGGCCCTGCTGTGAACTATTATATCAAGAATTGTAATTACATGTCCCTGTTGAACAGGGGCAGAAAAATTAGGCCTTAGGCACTGGTGCTGGTGCCACAACACTGCAACCCCTCACAGATACTATAGTTGGAGCGTAGAAATAAGCCCTGCTGCAAAGTATTGCATCAAAAATTGTAATTACACGCCCCTGTTAAACAGGGGCAGAAAAATTGCCACAACACTGCAACCCCTCACAGATGCTATAGTTGGAGCGTAGGAATGAGCCCTGCTGCAAAGTATTGCATCAAAAATTGGAATTACACGCCCCTGTTAAACAGGGGCAGAAAAATTGGGCCTTGGCCACTGGTGGCAGTGCCCAGAACCAAAAATGTTACAAGCTATCAGTATGAAAATTGAGGAGGAAGAGGATTGTGACTCAGCATAACAGGATAGTCACTCTGCATCAGCATAGGCAGTCTTGAAGGGATCTCACATTAAAAAAAAATCAATCGGTTACATCAGCATCAGGTGCTTGGTAGCTGGTGATCCAAGACTGATTCATTTTTATGAAGGTCAGCCGATCGACCGATTCGTTGGACAGGCGCACCCTGTGATTGGTTACAAAGCCTCCAGCAGCACTGAATGTGCGTTCTGAAAGAACGCTGGATTTAGGACAGGCCAGTAGCTCAATTGCATACTGTGCAAGCTCTGGCCAGTGATCCATCCTCAAGACCCAGTAACCCAGAGGATTTTCGGCGGGAAAGGTGTCCAAGTCTGATCTTGCCCCTAGGTAATCCTGCACGATGTGAATCAGACGCTGGCGATGGTTGTTGGAACTGATCAGACCTTGGGGCTGCGGACTAAAAAATTGTCTAAACGCATCGGTCAGACGGCCACCTTCTCCACCGCTCCTTCTGTGACTGACTGAAGCCTCAGCAACACGTTGTCCAGGAGAACCAGGAAATTGTAACCTCCCAGGCTCTGGAAACAAACCTTTCTGCAAGGCCTCCCGAAGATGTTTCATCTTCTGCTCCCTCTGCGACGACAAGATAAGGTCCGCAACCTTACCCTTGTAAGGTGGATCAAGGAGGGTTGCCAGCCAGTAATCATCCCTCCCTTGATACCATGAATACGAGGATCCTTCCGCAGGCCTTGCGGGATCATGGAGGCCGTGCAGCGTAGGTTTGCTGAGGCATTCGGTCCAGAGTCCTCTGGGTCACTAAGGACATGATCCGCAGCCACCTCCTCCCAGCCACGTACAACTCCATGGGTTTCTTCGGACTGTAAATGATCCCTTGAAGACTGCTGCTGATGCTGAGTGCCAGGCTCCACCTCCATGCTGACACAATCCTCCTCCTCCTCCTCCTCGTCCTCTTCCTGTGTGATCGGCGGGCATGCAGGAACACTATCTGGATAAAGGGGGCCTTGAGAAGTAAGGAAGTCCTCCTCTTCCTCCCTCTGTTCTGCATTAAGTGCTCTGTCCATTATTCCACGCAGCGTGTGCTCCAACAGGTGGACAAGAGGGACAGTGTCACTGATGCATGCACTGTCACTGCTCACCATCCTTGTGGCCTCCTCAAATGGTGACAGGACAGTGCATGCATCCCTGATCATAGCCCACTGGCGTGGGGAAAAAAACCAAGGTCCCCTGACCCTGTCCTGGTGCCATAGTCGTATAGGTACAGGAGGTTGGTGCCATTGTCGCAAACCACCATACCTGCCTTAAGCTGGCATGGCGTCAACCACCTCTGAACCTGCCCCTGCAGAGCTCACAGAATCTCTGCCCCAGTGTGGCTCCTGTCCCCCAAGCACACCAGCTCAAGTACTGCATGGCATCTTTTTGCCTGCATGCTTGCGTAGCCCCATGAACGCCTCTGGAGCTCCGCTGGTTCCGAGGACAAATCAACACAGGAAGAGGCCATGGAGGAAGAAGAGGAGGGGGTGGAGGAGAGAGGTGTGGCAGAATCACCACTAGCAGAATTTTGGAGGCGTGGTGGCGGAACAACCTCCAACACTACTGCACCCTGTCCTGCATCCTTCCCAGCTGCCAGAAGAGTCACCCAGTGCGCGGTGAAAGATAGGTAATGTCCCTGTCCTTGCCTGCTGGACCATGAGTCAGCGGTAACATGCACCTGACCGCCCTGTCCAGCGAGGCCAAGACATTGCCTTCCACATGCCGGTAGAGAGCCGGAATCGCCTTCCATGAGAAAAAGTGGCGTTTGGGAATCTGCCACTGAGGAACCGCACATTCCACAAACTCACGGAAGGGGGCAGAGTCTACCAACTGAAAAGGCAGTAGTTGAAGTGCTAGCAATTTAGCCAAGCTAGCATTCAACCGCTGGGCATGTGGACGGCTGGGAGGGAACTTCTTATATATACTGTAGCTGCCTGCCTGTGGTATTAATAGGATCAGAAGAACACCACCAATTTTCTTCAGGTAGCTTTAGGTGCACACTGTGCAGAGGACACAGTATACTAACTGTAAATACTGTAGCTGCCTGCCTGTGGTATTAATAGGATCAGAACAACAGCAATTGTCTTCAGGTAGCTTTAGGTGCACACTATGCAGAGGACGCACTACACTAACTGTAAATACTGCAGCTGCCTGCGGTACTAATAGGATCAGAAGAACACCACCAATTTTCTTCAGGTAGCTTTAGGTGCACACTGTGTAGAGGACACACTACACTAACTGTAAATACTGCAGTTGCCTGCGGTACTAATAGGATCAGAAGAACACCACCAATTTTCTTCAGGTAGCTTTAGGTGCACACTGTGCAGAGGACGCACTACACTAACTGTAAATACTGCAGCTGTCTGCGGTACTAATAGGATCAGAAGAACACCCCACCAATTTTCTTCAGGTGGCTTTAGGTGCACACTGTGCAGAGGACGCACTACACTAACTTGTAAATACTGCAGCTGCCTGCGGTACTAATAGGATCAGAAGAACACCACCAATTTTCTTCAGGTAGCTTTAGGTGCACACTGTGCAGAGGACGCACTACACTAACTGTAAATACTGCCGCTGCCTGTGGGAATAATAGGATCAGAAGAACACCACAAATTTTCTTCAGGTAGCTTTAGGTGCACACTGTGCAGAGGACGCACTACACTAACTGTAAATACTGCAGCTGCCTGTGGGAATAATAGGATCAGAAGAACACCACAAATTTTCTTCAGGTAGCTTAAGGTGCACACTGTGCAGAGGACGCACTACACTAACTGTAAATACTGCAGCTGCCTGCGGGAATAATAGGATCAGAAGAACACCACAAATTTTCTTCAGGTAGCTTTAGGTGCACATTGTGCAGAGGACACACTACACTAACTTGTAAATACTGCAGCTGGCTGCGGTACTAATAGGATCAGAAGAACACCACCAATTTTCTTCAGGTAGCTTTAGGTGCACACTGTGCAGAGGACGCACTACACTAACTGTAAATACTGTAGCTAATAGGACTAATAGGATCAGAAGAACACCAGCAATTTTCTTCAGGTAGCTGTAAATACTGTAAAAACACCTGCCTGCCTGTCAGTAGGAAGAGAATAACAGGAACAGATCCAGCTAAACTGAATACAGTGTATATATGTATTCACACTGTATTCACTGTATACGCCGGAACACACTACACAGGGCTGACATGCAGGCGGCCTTATATAGTGTGGGGCGTGTATTAAACCCCCTGAGCCATAATTGGCCAAAGCCACCCTGGCTTTGGCCAATTACGGCTCTCTGTACAGACGGCGCTGTGATTGGCCAAGCATGTGGGTCATAGTGCATGCTTGGCCAATCATCAGCCAGCAATGCACGTAATTCAGTAAATTCAGTGAATTATGGGCCGTGACGCGCCACTCGAATTTGGCGTGAGCAGCCCATAACGTTCTAAATTCGACGAACGGTTGAACATGCGATGTTCGAGTCGAACATGGGTTCAACGCGAACTCGAAGCTCATCCCTAATCAGCAGTATACCCATCATAGCCGTACATCAGCCGCCATGTCCAAAAAATATTTTACTTCTGAAGAGGCATATAAAATCCTTAGTATGTCGGATGAACCATCCGATTCTGATTTGGATCAATTGGGGTCAATTTGTAAAAGTGATCTCCTCCATAAAGACTGAGACCAAGGCCTGGGAGCTTTCCGTATTAAAAGAAGTTACGGAGGCGGAGTCTGTATTTATTACAAATGCCACAGATCAAACTGAAAACCGTTGGCTGGAGGCCAAGGGTACCGCATTTATCTCAGCGGTTAACCACTTAACAACCGGCCCATAGCCAAATGACGGCTACAGGGCGGTTGTTTAACTCTGGAAAGGGCGTCCAGGGATGTCCTCCCAGAATTCTGCTCTCGCGCGCCCCCTAGGGCGCGCACTCGAGAGCATCCGTGACCGCCGGGTCCAGAGGACCCGGCGCATCACAGATCCCGGTAAATGGCCGCTGATCGCGGTCGTTTACCATGTGATCACTCCGTCAAATGACGGAGCGATCACATGTAAACAAACCGGCGTCATCTGATGACGCCGGTTCCTCTCCTCCCCTCCTGTGTACCGATCGGTACACTGTGAGCGGAGAGGGGGATGGATGGATGGCTGCAGCTTTGTGGGCTGCATCTGTAGTGCCCACAGCGCTGCACAGAGACATCCAGCCATCCATCCATCCATGCTCAGCCATCCCCACTACTCTGCATGCCCTGCAATGCTGTGCAATACTCTGCAATTCCCTCTGCAATGCCCCGCAATACTCTGCCATACCCTGGAATACCCCGCAATACTCTGCCATACCCTGCAATACCCCGCAATACTCTGCCATACCCTGCAATACCCTGCAATACTCTGCCATACCCTGCAATACCCCGCAATACTCTGCCATACCCTGCAATACCCCGCAATACTCTGCCATACCCTGCAATACCCCGCAATACTCTGCCATACCCTGCAATACCCCGCAATACTCTGCCATACCCTGCAATACCCCGCAATATTCTGCCATACCCTGGAATACCCCACAATACTCTGCCATACCCTGCAATACCTCGCAATACTCTGCCATACCCTGCAATACCCCGCAATACTCTGCCATACCCTGGAATACCCCGCAATACTCTGCCATACCTTGGAATACCCCGCAATACTCTGCCATACCCTGGAATACCCCGCAATACTCTGCCATACCCTGCAATACCCCGCAATACTCTGCCATACCCTGCAATACTCTGCCATACCCTGAAATACCCCGCAATACTCTGCCATACCCTGCAATACCCAGTCATACTCTGCAATACTCAGTGATACCCAGCCATACTCTGCCATACTCTGCCATACCCAGCCATGCTCTGCAATACCCCGCAAAAATCTGCAATACTCTGCCATAACCCGCAATACTCTGCCATACCCAGCCATACTCTGCAATACCCCGCAATACCCAGCCATACTCTGCAATACTCGGTGATACCCAGCCATACTCTGCCATACCCATAGGCGTGCGCAGGGGGTGTGCCGGGTGTGCCTGGCACACCCTAATCACCCCGTGCTGTCTTCAGAGATTTGCCCCAAAATGCTGCATCCAAGATAGTGTGTGGCCCGCGCTGCCTGTGAAACAGTTTCACAGGCAGCAGATCGTGAGAATTGCCAGAGCTGTTCAGTGTATGAAACTGTCAGATAATGACACTGCATGCAGGGAGAGACACCAGCTGTCAAAATGTCGGGGTGATGTCGGGGGTGGGCGGGACTAAACGGCCATCAAACACAAGCCAATGGGATGGGGTCTGGGCGGGCGCTACATTTATGTGGCCCCGCCCCCTCTCTAAAGCAGCTCAAACATTCAGCCGTGATGTCGGGGGTGGGCGGGACCAAGCGCCAACACCAGCCAATGATTGGGCTGCTTCAGAGAGAGGGCGGAGCCAGAGAAATGTAGCGGCCCGCCCAGACCCATCCTATTGGCTGCTGTTTGGTAACTGTTCAGTCCCGCCCACCACCAACATCACCGCTGACTTTTAACAGCTGTGTCTCTCCCTGCATGCAGTGTCATTATCTGACAGTTTCATACACTGAACAGCTCTGGCAAGTCTCACCATTTCCTGAATGTGAAACTCCCCCTCTCCCCTATCAGTGCCAACCAATGCTGCCAGTGCCAACCAATGCTGCCAGTGCCAACCAATGCTGCCAATCAGTGCCAACCAGTACTGCCTATCCTGCCAGTGCTGCTTATCAGTGCCAACCAATTCTGCCTATCAGTGCCAACCAGTGCAAACTAGTGTTCCCTTTCAGTGCCAACCAATGCTGCCTATCAGTGCCAGTGCTGCTTATCCGCGCCAACCAATGCTGCCTATCAGTGCCAGTGCTGATCCTCAGTGCCAACCAATGCTGCCTATCCATGCCAGTGCTGCTTATCAGTGCCAACTATTTCTGCCTATCAGTGCCAACCAGTGCTGTCTATCAGTGCAAACCAGTGCTGCCTATCAGTGCCAACCAATGCTGCCAATCAGTGCCAACCAATGCTGCCAATCAGTGCCAACCAATTCTGCCCTTCAGTGCCAACCAGTGCTGCCTATCAGTGCAAATCAGTGCTGATTATTAGTGCCGACCAATGCTGCCTATTAGTGCCAGTGTTGCTTATCAGTGCCAGTGCCAACCAATGCTGCCTATCAGTGCCAGTGCTGCTTATCAGTGTCAACCAATGCTGCCTATCCATGCCAACCAGTGCTGCCTATCCGTGCCAGAGCTGTTTATCAGTGCCAACCAATTCTGCCTATCAGTGCCAACCAGTGCAAACTAGTATTCCCTTTCAGTGCCAACCAATGCTGCCTATCAGTGCCAGTGCTGCTTATCCGCGCCAACCAATGCTGCTTATCAGTGCCAGTGCTGATCCTCAGTGCCAACCAATGCTGCCTATCAGTGCCAACCAGTACTGCCTATCCATGCCAGTGCTGCTTATCAGTGCCAACTATTTCTGCCTATCAGTGCCAACCAGTGCTGCCTATCAGTGCAAACCAGTGCTGCCAATCAGTGCCAACCAATGCTGCCAATCAGTGCCAACCAATTCTGCCCTTCAGTGCCAACCAGTGCAAACCAGTGCTGCCTATCAGTGCAAATCAGTGCTGATTATTAGTGCCGACCAATGCTGCCTATTAGTGCCAGTGTTGCTTATCAGTGCCAGTGCCAACCAATGCTGCCTATCAGTGCCAGTGCTGCTTATCAGTGTCAACCAATGCTGCCTATCCATGCCAACCAGTGCTGCCTATCCGTGCCAGAGCTGTTTATCAGTGCCAACCAATTCTGCCTATCAGTGCCAACCAGTGCAAACTAGTGTTCCCTTTCAGTGCCAACCAATGCTGCCTATCAGTGCCAGTGCTGCTTATCCGCGCCAACCAATGCTGCTTATCAGTGCCAGTGCTGATCCTCAGTGCCAACCAATGCTGCCTATCAGTGCCAACCAGTACTGCCTATCCATGCCAGTGCTGCTTATCAGTGCCAACTATTTCTGCCTATCAGTGCCAACCAGTGCTGTCTATCAGTGCAAACCAGTGCTGCCAATCAGTGCCAACCAATGCTGCCAATCAGTGCCAACCAATTCTGCCCTTCAGTGCCAACCAGTGCAAACCAGTGCTGCCTATCAGTGCAAATCAGTGCTGATTATTAGTGCCGACCAATGCTGCCTATTAGTGCCAGTGTTGCTTATCAGTGCCAGTGCCAACCAATGCTGCCTATCAGTGCCAGTGCTGCTTATCAGTGTCAACCAATGCTGCCTATCCATGCCAACCAGTGCTGCCTATCCATGCCAGAGCTGTTTATCAGTGCCAACCAATTCTGCCTATCAGTGCCAACCAGTGCCAACCAATGCTGCTTATCAGTGCCAACCAATGCTGCCTATTAGTGCCAACCAATGCTGCCTATCAGTGGCAACCAGTCCCAGTCAGTGCACCCTATCAGTGCCAACCAATGCTGTAAATCAGTGCCAACCAATGCT
Source organism: Lithobates septentrionalis (assembly GCA_037952835.1). Taxonomy (NCBI): domain Eukaryota; kingdom Metazoa; phylum Chordata; class Amphibia; order Anura; family Ranidae; genus Lithobates; species Lithobates septentrionalis. The sequence goes on from JBBDGP010000885.1 coordinate 1,811,420, forward strand.
GTCAATCAGTGCCAACCAATGCTGCCTATCAGTGCAGCGAATCAGAGCCTATCAGTGCCCATAAGTGCTACCAATCAGTGCCCATCGGAGCCAATCAGTGCTGACAATAAGCACCCATCAGTGTCGCCCATCAGTGCCACCTATCATTGCCACCTATCAGTGCACATCAGTGCTACCAATTAGTGCCCATCAATTCTGCCAATCAGTGCAGCCTATAAGTGCCCATCAGTGCTGCCTTAGCAGGGATGGTGGAAATCCCTCTACAGATAATTGCAATACAAATTACCTTAAAGTGCAACAACTTTTTAGTTGGGAGGTTCACACCATTATAGGACTTTGGAATTTTTATTTTTTAGAGTGATTTTTTAGAGTGTTACACTTAATTGTATATGTTTTAGTTATGGTTATAATGTGAATGATTGCACTTGAAGTTAATTTCCCACCACCCCTGCTAAGTCCATGTCTTTATGGACCTTGTTTGTGCACTGGTGTGCAGTCATGTATGAATAGGAAGGGGAGATCCCCAAACTGTTCCTACAAAGTTGGGAGCATGAAATTGTCCAAAATGTTTTGGTATGCTGACGACAGAAGAGTTCCCTTTACTGGCACTAAGGTGCCAAGCCCAACCCCTGAATAACAACTCCACACCATAATCCCCCCTCCACCAAATGATTTGGACCAGTGCACAAAGCAAGATCCGTAAAGACATGGATGAGCGAGTTTGGGGTAGAGGAACTTGACTGACCTGCACAGAGTCCTGACCTCAAAAAATGCCCTTCTGGAAGAATGGTCAAACATTCCCATAGACACCCTCCTAAACCTTGTGGACAGCCTTCCCAGAAGAGTTGAAGCTGTCATAGCTGCAAAGGGTGGGCAAACTCAATATTGAACCCTACGGACTAAGACTGGGATGTCATTAAAGGTCATGTGTGTGTGTAAAGGCAGGCGTCCCAATACTTTTGACTAATATATATATATATATATATATATATATATATATATATATATATATATATATATATATATATACACTACCGTTCAAAAGTTTGGGGTCACCCAAACAATTTTGTGTTTTCCATGAAAAGTCACACTTATTCACCACCATACGTTGTGAAATGAATAGAAAATAGAGTTAAGACATTGACAAGGTTAGAAATAATGATTTGTATTTGAAATAACATTGTTTTTACATCAAACTTTGCTTTCATCAAAGAATCCTCCTTTTGCAGCAATTACAGCATTGCACACCTTTGGCATTCTAGCTGTTAATTTATTGAGGTAAGCTGGAGAAATTGCACCCCACGCTTCTAGAAGCAGCTCCCACAAGTTGGATTGGTTGGATGGGCACTTCTGGCGTACCATACGGTCAAGCTGCTCCCACAACAGCTCAATGGGGTTCAGATCTGGTGACTGTGCTGGCCACTCCATTACCGATAGAATACCAGCTGCCTGCTTCTGCTGTAAATAGTTCTTGCACAATTTGGAGGTGTGTTTAGGGTCATTGTCCTGTTGTAGGATGAAATTGGCTCCAATCAAGCGCTGTCCACTGGGTATGGCATGGCGTTGCAAAATGGAGTGATAGCCTTCCTTAGCTTTTACCCTGTACAAAGCTCCCACCTTACCAGCACCAAAGCAACCCCAGACCATCACATTACCTCCACCATGCTTAACAGATGGCGTCAGGCATTCTTCCAGCATCTTTTCATTTGTTCTGCGTCTCACAAACGTTCTTCTTTGTGATCCAAACACCTCAAACTTGGATTCATCCGTCCACAACACTTTTTTCCAGTCTTCCTCTGTCCAATGTCTGTGTTCTTTTGCCCATCTTAATCTTTTTCTTTTATTGGCCAGTCTCAGATATGGCTTTTTCTTTCCCACTCTGCCCTGAAGCCCAAAATCCCGCAGCCGCCTCTTCACTGTAGATGTTGACACTGGTGTTTTGCGGGTACTATTTAATGAAGATGCCAGTTGGGGACCTGTGAGGCGTCTGTTTCTCAAACTAGAGACTCTAATGTGCTTATCTTCTTGCTTAGTTGTGCAACGCGGCCTCCCACTTCTTTTTCTACTCTGGTTAGAGCCTGTTTGTGCTGTCCTCTGAAGGGAGTAGTACACACCGTTGTAGGAAATCTTCAATTTCTTTGCAATTTTTCGCATGGAATAGCCTTCATTTCTAAGAACAAGAATAGACTGTCGAGTTTCAGATGAAAGTTCTCTTTTTCTGGCCATTTCGAGCGTTTAATTGACCCCACAAATGTGATGCTCCAGAAACTCAATCTGCTCACAGGAAGGTCAGTTTTGTAGCTTCTGGAAGGAGCTAGACTGTTTTTAGATGTGTGAACATGATTGCACAAGGGTTTGCTAATCATCAATTAGCCTTCTGAGCCAATGAGCAAACACATTGTACCATTAGAACACTGGAGTGATAGTTGCTGGAAATGGGCCTCTATACACCTATGTAGATATTGCACCAAAAACTAGACATTTGCAGTTAAAATAGTCATTTACCACATTAGCAATGTATAGAGTATATTTGTTTAAAGTTAGGACTAGTTTAAAGTTAGCTTCATTTAAAAGTATAGTGCTTTTCCTTCAAAAATAAGGACATTTCAATGTGACCCCAAACTTTTGAACGGTAGTGTATATATATATACATATATACACTACCGTTCAAAAGTTTGGGGTCACATTGAAATGTCCTTATTTTTGAAGGAAAAGCACTGTACTTTTAAATGAAACTAACTTTAAACTAGTCCTAACTTTAAACAAATATACTCTATACATTGCTAATGTGGTAAATGACTATTCTAACTGCAAATGTCTAGTTTTTGGTGCAATATCTACATAGGTGTATAGAGGCCCATTTCCAGCAACTATCACTCCAGTGTTCTAATGGTACAATGTGTTTGCTCATTGGCTCAGAAGGCTAATTGATGATTAGCAAACCCTTGTGCAATCATGTTCACACATCTAAAAACAGTCTAGCTCCTTCCAGAAGCTACAAAACTGACCTTCCTGTGAGCAGATTGAGTTTCTGGAGCATCACATTTGTGGGGTCAATTAAATGCTCAAAATGGCCAGAAAAAGAGAACTTTCATCTGAAACTCGACAGTCTATTCTTGTTCTTAGAAATGAAGGCTATTCCATGCGAGAAATTGCAAAGAAATTGAAGATTTCCTACAACGGTGTGTACTACTCCCTTCAGAGGACAGCACAAACAGGCTCTAACCAGAGTAGAAAAAGAAGTGGGAGGCCGCGTTGCACAACTAAGCAAGAAGATAAGCACATTAGAGTCTCTAGTTTGAGAAACAGACGCCTCACAGGTCCCCAACTGGCATCTTCATTAAATAGTACCCGCAAAACACCAGTGTCAACATCTACAGTGAAGAGGCAGCTGCGGGATTTTGGGCTTCAGGGCAGAGTGGCAAAGAAAAAGCCATATCTGAGACTGGCCAATAAAAGAAAAAGATTAAGATGGGCAAAAGAACACAGACATTGGACAGAGGAAGACTGGAAAAAAGTGTTGTGGACGGATGAATCCAAGTTTGAGGTGTTTGGATCACAAAGAAGAATGTTTGTGAGACGCAGAACAAATGAAAAGATGCTGGAAGAATGCCTGACGCCATCTGTTAAGCATGGTGGAGGTAATGTGATGGTCTGGGGTTGCTTTGGTGCTGGTAAGGTGGGAGCTTTGTACAGGGTAAAAGGGATTCTGAATAAGGAAGGCTATCACTCCATTTTGCAACGCCATGCCATACCCAGTGGACAGCGCTTGATTGGAGCCAATTTCATCCTACAACAGGACAATGACCCTAAACACACCTCCAAATTGTGCAAGAACTATTTACAGCAGAAGCAGGCAGCTGGTATTCTATCGGTAATGGAGTGGCCAGCACAGTCACCAGATCTGAACCCCATTGAGCTGTTGTGGGAGCAGCTTGACCGTATGGTACGCCAGAAGTGCCCATCCAACCAATCCAACTTGTGGGAGCTGCTTCTAGAAGCGTGGGGTGCAATTTCTCCAGCTTACCTCAATAAATTAACAGCTAGAATGCCAAAGGTGTGCAATGCTGTAATTGCTGCAAAAGGAGGATTCTTTGATGAAAGCAAAGTTTGATGTAAAAACAATGTTATTTCAAATACAAATCATTATTTCTAACCTTGTCAATGTCTTGACTCTATTTTCTATTAATTTCACAACGTATGGTGGTGAATAAGTGTGACTTTTCATGGAAAACACAAAATTGTTTGGGTGACCCCAAACTTTTGAACGGTAGTGTATATATATATATACACACACGTATGTGTGCTTGAGCTTTCGGTGCACACCCTAATGTAATAGGCTGCGCACGCCTATGGCCATACCCAGTCATACTCGGCGATGCTCCGCCATACCCAGCCATGCTCAGCCATACCCAGCCATGCTCAGTCATACCCAGCCATGCTCAGCCATACCCAGCTTCTGTATGTGGCCAGGCTGTGGAAGTCTCACACATGTGGTATCGCCGTACTCAAGAGGAGTAGGAGAATCTATTTTGGGGGGTCATTTTTGGTATGTACATGCTATGTGTTAGAAATATTGTATAAATGGACAACTTTGTGTTAAAAAAAAAAAAGCGTTTTAACCACTTCCCGCCTTCCGTCATACGACGTCCTTGACTTTGCGCGGGGATACCTGAATGATGGGTGCAGCTACAGGCATCATTCAGATACCATCTTTTTCAGCCAGCGATTCCCTACACCATAAGAACGATCATAGCGGCTGTTACACTGCTTGATCATTCTTACGGGAGACGAGAGGGGACGTCCCCCCTCCCGCTGCCCTCCGGTGCTTCTACTGACTCATCGCTACGATCGAAGCCAGGATCTTTTTTTTTTTTTTTTTTTTTATTTCAGGCACAGCCTAGAGGTGAGATGTGGGGTCTTATTGACCCCATATCTCACTGTAAAGAGGACCTGTCATGCCATATTCCTATTACAAGGGATGTTTACATTCCTTGTAATAGGAATAAAAGTGATCAAAAAAATTTTTTTTTGGAAAAAAGTGTCAAACTAAAATAAATAAAGTAAAATGAACAATAAAAAAAAATAAAATTTTTTTAAAGCGCCCCTGTCCCCGTGTGCTCGCATGCAGAAGCGAACGCATACGCAAGTCCCGCCCACATATGAAAACAGTGTTCAAACCACACATGTGAGGTATCGCTGCGATCGGTAGAGCGAGAGCAATAATTTTGGCCCTAGACCTCCTCTGTAACTCAAAATTTGTAACCAGTAAAAAATTTTAAAGCGTCGCCTATGGGGATTTTTAAGTGGCGAAGTTTGGCGCCATTCCACAAGCGTGTGCAATTTTGAAAGGTGACATGTTAGGTACCTATTTACTTGGCGTAACTTCATCTTTCATATTATGCAAAAACATTGGGCTAACCTTACTGTTTTGTTTTTTTTTTTAAAGCAAAAAACATTTTTTTTCCAAAAAAAACGCATTCGAAACTCGTGCGAGATAAAAAGTTGCAATGACCGCTATTGTATTCTCTAGGGTCTTTGCTAAAAAATCATATATAATGTTTTGGGGTTCTATGTAATTTTCTAGCAAATAAATGATGATTTTTACATGTAGGAGAAAAATGTCAGAATTGGCCTGGGCACTCCAGAACGCCTGAAGGTGCTCCCCTGCATGTTGGGCCTCTGTATGTGGCCACGCTGTGTAAAAGTCTCACACATGTGGTATCGCCATACTCAGGAGTAATAGCAGAATGTTTTTTCAGGAGTAATTTGTGGTATGCATATGCTGTGTGTGAGAAATAACCTGCTAATATGACAATTTTGTGAAAAAAAAGAAAAGAAAAAAAAAACTTGATTTTGAAAAGAATTGTGGGAAAAAATGACAACTTCAAAAAACTCACCATGCATCTTTCTAAATACCTTGGAATGTCTTCTTTCCAAAAATGGGTCATTTGGGGGGTATTTGTACTTTTCTGGCATGTTAAGGTCTCAAGAAATGAGATAGGCCGTCAGTACTTCAGGTGTGATCAATTTTCAGATATTGGCACCATAGCTTGTGGACGCTATAACTTTCACAAAGACCAAATAATATACACTAATTTGGGTTATTTTTACCAAAGATATGTAGCGGTATAAATTTTGGCCAAAATATATGAAGAAAAATTACTAATTTTCAAAATTTTATAACAGAAACAAAGAAAAATGTATTTTTTTTACAGATTTTTCGGTCTTTTTTTTTTTATAGCGCAAAAAATAAAGAACCCAGCGGTGATTAAATACCACCAAAAGAAAGCTCTATTTGTGTGAAAAAAAGGACAAAAAATTCATATAGATACAGTGTTGCATGACTGAGTAATTGTCATTCAAAATGTGAGAGCACCAAAAGCTGAAAATTGGTCTGGTTATTAAGGGGGGTTAAGTGCCCAGTGGTCAAGTGGTTAAAAAGTGGTTAAAAATACTTTTGCCACAATTAAAATAGATATTGGTCAGAGGCTACCATAATTCTTCTACTCAAGCCAGGCAAGGATCCCCTTCAGATTCTTATACACACATTTCCCTGCTGACAACAGACATAAAACTTCTATCCAGAGTTCTGTTTTTATTTAATTTATTTTAGGTACTTATATAGTGTCATCAATTTACACAGCGCTTTACATAGACATTGTACATTCACATCAGTCCCTGCCCTCAAGGAGCTTACAATCTAAGGTCCCTAACTCACAATGATACATACTAGGGGCAATTTAGACAGGCATGCGTTTGCAAATGCGTGCGGACTAAACCCCTGTTTTTAACGCATACTGTTAGACAGGTTAATTTGGTTGTCTGCGAGCTGGTGGTAAGTAGGCTTGGAATTTTTCCTGGGCATTCCCCAGGCCTTGTTTATATCTGTTTTGTAGCCCTCCAATGCCGCTTACTGCGATAGCCAGCTATAAATGAGGGTGGTGGCAAGTTTTTTGAGATCACCTTGGTGTGTATATTGGTCCATCAACGCACCAGCACCTTTGCAGCCATTGTGCTATTTGCTGGGTGTCTGGTGTGCTCCTGTACCTTTAAGAAGGGATGGGCTGTCCTTCAGTCCACCTGCCCTCATTTATCCATCAGAATGCATGTGCCTCCACTGTGGGGACACTCTTTTTTTTACTGTTAGGACCACAGATATCAGGGTGCCGTGACGAGGCTCTGTGGCTTACGCATGCGTTTGCAAATGCGTGCGGACTAAACCCCTGTTTTTAACGCATACTGTTAGACAGGTTAATTTGGTTGTCTGCGAGCTGGTGGTAAGTAGGCTTGGAATTTTTCCTGGGCATTCCCCAGGCCTTGTTTATATCTGTTTTGTAGCCCTCCAATGCCGCTTACTGCGATAGCCAGCTATAAATGAGGGTGGTGGCAAGTTTTTTGAGATCACCTTGGTGTGTATATTGGTCCATCAACGCACCAGCACCTTTGCAGCCATTGTGCTATTTGCTGGGTGTCTGGTGTGCTCCTGTACCTTTAAGAAGGGATGGGCTGCCCTTCAGTCCACCTGCCCTCATTTATCCATCAGAATGCATGTGCCTCCACTGTGGGGACACTCATATTTTAGTGTTAGGACCACAGATATCAGGGTGCCGTGACGAGGCTCTGTGGCTTACGCATGCATTTGCAAATGCGTGCGGACTAAACCCCTGTTTTTAACGCATACTGTTAGACAGGTTAATTTGGTTGTCTGCGAGCTGGTGGTAAGTAGGCTTGGAATTTTTCCTGGGCATTCCCCAGGCCTTGTTTATAACAATTTAGACAGGATCCAATTAACCTACCAGCATGTCTTTGGAGTGTGGGAGGAAACCGGAGTACCCGGAGGAAACCCACGCAGGCACAGGGAGAACATGCAAACTCCAGGCAGGTAGTGTCATGGTTGGGATTCGAACCAGCGACCCTTCTTACTGCTAGGCAAAAGTGCTATCCAATACACCACTGTGCTGCCCAGTTCTGTTCACACGTCTAGCGTCTGTCATTCATAAACGTATCCACAGGGTGCAATCAGGCTTTATCCCCTCTAGATCTACAGCGCTGAACATCAGGCATTTATTTCTCAACTTGCAAATCCCAGTCGATAATCTTGGCAACAGGGTGGTGCTGTCTCTTGACGCAGCCAAGGCCTTCAACAGCGTTGAATGGCCCTATTTATGGGAGGTCCTGGGAAAATTTGGGCTGGGGGACCAATTTATCAAGTGGGTCCAACTGTTGTATGCAAACCCTTCAGCCAGGTTACGTATTAACGGGGACCTATCTGACTCTTTTCGCCTTTATAGGGGCAATCAACAGGAGTGCCCTTTGTCACCCCTGCTGTTTGCGCTGGCTCTAGAACCCTTGGCGGAAACAGTCTGAACCTCCCCTTTCATTACAGTTTTTATAAGAGGTCCCACCAAAGAAAATTTCATTATATTGGGTTGACACCCTGCTATACTTAGGGGATACCGCCTCCTCACTTCAAAACGTGATGTCACTAATTTCCCATTTCGGTACCTTCTCTGGTTTCTCTCTAAACTGGAGTAAATCAGCTATTCTGCCCCTAGATGAGTTGCCAGTAGGGATGAGCCAAACACCCCCCGGTTCGGTTCGCACCAGAACTTGCGAACAGGCAAAAAATTTGTGCGAACTTGTGAACACACGAACGCCGTTAATGTCTATGAGACACAAACATTAAAAATCAAAAGTGCTCATTTTAGGCTTATATTCATGTCAAACTAAAATAAATAAAGTAAAATGAACAATAAAAAAAATAAAATTTTTAAAGCGCCCCTGTCCCCGCGTGCTCGCATGCAGAAGCGAACGCATACGTAAGTCCCGCCCACATATGAAGACGGTGTTCAAACCACACATGTGAGGTATCGCTGTGAACGTTAGAGCGAGAGCAATAATTTTGGCCCTAGACCTCCTCTGTAACTCAAAACATGTAACCAGTAACATTTTTTAAAGTGTTGCCTATGGGGATTTTTAAGTAGCGAAGTTTGGCGCCATTCCACAAGCGTGTGCAATTTTGAAGGGTGACATGTTAGGTATTTATTTACTCAGCGTATCTTCATCTTTCACATTATGCAAAAAACATTAAGCTAACTTTACTGTTTTGTGTTTTAAAGCACAAAACAGTTTTTTTTCCAAAAAAAAAATGTGTTTGTAAAATTGCTGCGCAAATACTGTGTGAGATAAAAAGTTGCAACGACTGCCATTGTATTCTCTAGGGTCTTTGCTAAAAAAACATATATAATGTTTTGGGGTTCTATGTAATTTTCTAGCAATTAAATGATGATTTTAACATGTAGGAGAGAAATGTCAGAATTTGCCTGGGTGCTCCAGAACGCCTGAAGGTGCTCCCTGGATGTTGGGCCTCTGTATGTGGCCACGCTGTGTAAAAGTCTCACACATGTGGTATCGTCGTACTCAGGAGTAATAGCAGAATTTGTTTTGGTGTGTAATTTGTGGTATGCATATGCTGTGTGTGAGAAATAACCTGCTAATATGACAATTTTGTGAAAAAAAAAAGAAAAAAAAATCTTGATTTTGCAAAGAATTGTGGGAAAAAATTACAACTTCAAAAAAGTCACCATGTATCTTTCTAAATACCTTGGAATGTCTTCTTTCCAAAAAGGGGTCATTTGGGGGGTATTTGTACTTTTCTGGCATGTTAGGGTCCGTCAGTACTTCAGGCGTGATCAATTTTCAGATATTGGCACCACAGCTTTTGGACTTTCACAAAGACCAAATAATATACACCAATTTGTACTTATTTTTACCAAAGATATGTAGCAGTATAAATTTTGGCCAAAATTTATGAAGAAAAATTACTAATTTGCCAAATTTTTAGCAGAAACAAAGAAAAATTAATTATTTTACAGAATTTTCAGTCTTTTTTCTTTTATAGCGCAAAAAATAAAAAATCCAACGGTGATTAAATACCACCAAAAGAAAGCTCTATTTTTGTGATAAAAAGGACAAAAATTTCATATGGGTACAGTGTTGTATGACTGAGTAATTCTCATTCAAAATGTGAGAGCACCGAAAGCTGAAAATTGGTCTGGTTAGGAAGGGGATTTAAGTGCCCAGTGGTCAAGTGGTTAAGGGGATTCCTGCACCAAAATTTTAAAAAAATGGTGTGGGGGTTCCCCCAAAATCCATACAAGACCCTTGCCCGGTGGTTGTGGGGGTCTGTGGGCGGGGGGGCTTATCAGAACCTGGAAGACCCCCAGATCCCACTCCCCCTATGTGAATGGGTACATTGTACCCCTACACATTCACCAAAAAAGGTGTCAAAAAAGTAAAAATGACAGTAGACAGTTTGGGACAAGTTCTTTATTAACCACTTAATTACCGGCCCATAGTCAAATGACGTTCCGCAGGAGGGATCTCCCATTCTCATGTGATGTCCTCTGCTTCTCGCCGCTCCTGCGGGCCCCCGGAGGCCCGCAGCATGGCGATCGGGGATGAGGCATTTCCCTCGGACATACCCCATCCCAGATCAGTGTAAGGAGCCAATAAAAAAATGTCTCTATACCACGTGACCGGCTGTGTCCAATCACAGCCGGTCACATGCACTGTCCACGTGCACGGCGCTCGTGTGCGCCCCTAGGGGAAACGCAGAGCGGCAATCATAGACGAGGCTTGTCAACCTAACACAGCCCAACCCCGATAAAATTGGCTCTTTACCATGTGGTCGGCTGTGTCCAATCACAGCCGGTCCCAGAATGTCAACAGACCGCGGTAACGAGATGTTACCGGGTTCTCCTCCTCACACACCGATCGTGAATGAGAAGGAGCTTGTGGTAACAGCTCATTACCACTTACAGTGTACACCAATCACACTGATTGCCCCCCTAATAAAGAGGACCTGTCACCAGCCATCAAAGTACCTGAGTACCTGTCACCAGCCCATCAAAGTACCCAAGTACCTGTCACCAGCTCATCAAAGTACCCGAGTACCTGTCACCAGCCCACCTGAGTACCCAAGTACCTATCACCAGCCCATCTGAGTACCTATCACCAGCCCATCCGAGTACCTGTCACCAGCCCATCTGAGTACCCGAGTACCTGTCACAAGCTCATCTGAGTACCCGAGTACCTGTCACCAGCTCATATGAGTACCCGAGTACCTGTCACCAGCCCATCTGAGTACCACAGTACCTATCACCAGCCCATCTGAGTACCCGAGTACCTGTCACAAACCCATCAAAGTACCCGAGTACCTATCTGCAGCCCATGCCTCATAGAATATACGTTGGGGTGTTTGCTTTCCAAAATGGGGTCATTTTGTGTGTAATTCCACTGTCCTGGTGCTCCAGGACCTTCAAAAGTGTGATAGGAAGGAATTAAATTATATATGTAATTTATGCTCCTAGAATGCCTGAAGGTACTACTGCAATGTTGGACCTCTCTATGTGGCCAGGCTGTGTAAAGGTTTCACACATGTGGTATCGCCATACTCAGGATGAATAGCAGAATCTATTTTGGGGTGTAATTTTTGCTATATAAATGCTATGAGTTAGAAATATCTTATCAAATTGACCACTTTTTGTAAAAAAAAAAAAGTTTTAATTTTCTTTCTACGAAGACCGTTCAAAAGACTCATAATGCCTCATAGAATATATGTTGGGGTGTTTGCTTTCCAAAATGGGGTCATTTTGTGGGTAATTCCATTGTCCTGGTGCTCCAGGGCCTTCAAAAGTGTAATAGGTCATTAGGAAATTAGAAGTGTAGTTTATGCTCCTAGATCCCCTGATAGTGCTCCCTGCATGTTGGACCTCTCTGTGTGGCCAGGCTGTGTAAAACTCACACACATATGGTATCGCCATACTCAGGAGGAGAATGTATTTTGGGGTGTAATTGTAATTTATTATGACAGTTTTGTGTAAAAAAAAAGAAAAAAAATCTTAATTTTTCCCAATAATTGTGGGAAAAAATTACAACTTTAAAAAACTTCAAAAAACACACCATGTCTCTTACTAGATACCTTGGACTGTCTATGTTTTAAAAAGGGGTCATTTGGGGGGTATTTGTACTTTACTGACATTTCAGGGCCTCAATGAGATAGGCCGTCAGTACATCAGGTGTGATCAATTTTTAATGATTTGCAAAATTGCTTGTAGACTCTACAGTAATGCCTTGTACACACGATCGGACATTGATCGGACATTCCGACAACAAAATCCATCTAATTTTTTCCGACGGATGTTGGCTCAAACTTGTCTTGCATACACACGGTTGCACAAAGTTGTCGGAATCTCCCAACGTCAAGAACGCGGTGACGTACACCACGTATGACGAGACTATAAAAGGGCAGTTCAATACCAAGCGTGCCACCCTTTGGGCTCCTTTTGCTAATCTCGTGTTAGTAAAAGTTTGGTGAGAGATGATTCGCGCTTTTTCAGACTCGTGGTTTTCAGATCATTTTTCTGCTGTTCAGTTTGTGCTTATGGGTTTGTATCTGGTCTTCAGTGCGTGCAGTGAGTTCCCATTGGTTTATTCAGTGTGTTCTTGTCCGTTCGTTACTGATTTTCAGGTCGCTCTTCACAGGCCTTGCTGTTCTTCAGTGCGTTCTGTTACTTCGTTCTGACCAGCCGACCGTTTTGAAGCCATGTTGCGTGTACGTACTCATCGTAGAGTTCGTGCTGTGCGGGGGCTTGGTGTTGGGGTTCTTACTTTGACAAAAGCCCAGTCCATGAACAGGGTGGGGAGGGGTTCATGGACCAAGAATTGGTTGCTCCAGCGTGACCAATTCTGTCACATGCCTTTACTCCGTGAGATCCGTGAGAATAATCCTGACGATTTCAGGAACTTTCTCAGAATGACGGACCCCGTATTTCACCGTTTGTTGGCTTTGCTGACCCCTTATATCAGCAGGCAGGATACCTGCATGTGGCAAGCCATCACTCCGGAGCAGAGGCTAGTCGCTACCCTGCGGTACTTGTCGACGGGGAGAAGCCTGCAGGACCTTAAGTTCTTGACAGGCATCTCTCCCCAGGCTCTGGGGATCATTATCCTGGAGACCTGTTCTGCCATCATTCAGGTCCTGCAGAAGGACTATATTAAGGTAAGATTTTTATCCTTTAACATCACATTTTATTGTATTTAATGTTTGATAATGTATTGTATTTCTTTCATCATTCCCTAATTACCATGATTGTAATATGCTGTGAATGTCCCCTTTGTCCTCATGCATGCTGGAATTTTTAAACGTTTTTTTTTTTGTCCTTCATCCATATTTGCCTTCACTTGCCTCCCCAGCATGCTCTCCTGGGCCTATATCCACCTCGCCTAGTCACTTACCAATGTATTTTGTCAGCTCCATTGTAGTGCTTTACCCTAAACACCCCCTAAAATGTGTACAAATGTTATTTGTGTCCTTAAATTCTGGAAGAGTGCCAGAGGCTTTTTTTTGGGTCCCAAACTCATTTGGAACCCTCCCAACCGCTAAGTCAACCGATACCAATCCTCTGCTGACTTTGCCAAACCTATACACACTATACCTACCTCTTTTGTGGTCAGATTTATGGATGAATTCCCCAAAGCATGTAGTGAAAGGGCCTGCCTGAATACTTTCAAATGGTACTGTTTAAAAAAAAATTCTCCTATTATTATCTTGACAGGTAATTGCAGAATGTTAAAAATGTGCTCCAATTTGTACAATGTGTATACATATTTTTGTATTATGACACTTCTTACCTGTCCAGTGGGCTGCCAGTAGTGTAGGTAAGGAGGGGCTGGCCAAAGTAACACACATTATTTATGCATTCATCTCTCAATGAAGTGGAGAGGGTTACCTGTCCAAAACATCTCCCCCCCCTAAAATGTTGACAATGGGTCATCAAAGGGGGTGAGGAATCTGATAGGTGGACCTTATATTTTTGTCTTTAAATACTTCCTAAAATAAATGTTATACTGATGTTGGCCAAGAATGTTTGTGTCTAATCTGCTTTCAATGTTTATGTGCAAAATGACTAATTTTTTTTTTCTGGTTTGACTCCACAGTTTCCTTCAACGCCACAGGAATGGCAGACTGTGGCCTCCCACTTTGCCCAGCGGTGGGACTTTCCCAACTGCGTGGGGGCAATTGATGGGAAACACGTCCACATCGTCCCACCCCCCAAATCGGAGTCATACTATTATAATTACAAGGGGTTCAATAGTATTGTGATGTTGGCGGTGGTGTCGGCTACTTACGAGTTCCTGTATGTGGACGTGGGGAAGAATGGCCGGATGTCGGATGGTGGAGTCATCGCCCAGACTGAGTTCTACAGGCGTCTCCAGAATGGCAGCTTGGGCTTGCTACCTCCAGAAGACAATGCGGAAGGACTCCCATTCGTCTTCGTTGCGGATGAAGCGTTTGTGCTGGGGGACCATCTTATGCGGCCATTCCCTATGAGGAACCTCACCCCGGATCAGAGGGTTTTTAATTACCGGCCAGAGCCAGAAGAGTGGTGGAGAATACGTTTGGAATAATGGCCAGCCGTTCCGCCTATTTCTTACACCGATACACATGACGGAATATAAACTCAATCACATCATCCTGTCCTGCTGTGTTCTCCACAATTTTTTAAGGAGAGATTCTTTCAACTATGCTGCCGCAGTTGGGCCTGAGGCTGGAATTCAGAATGAACCAACCCTGATGGCGCTTGAAAGTGGCCGTCCTGGCTTGCCCCCCCCAGAGTGCCCGCGAGGTCCATATAAGATACATGGAATACTTTGCGGGTAGGGGGGCAATCGATGTGCCAGACAATGTCTGAGACATTTTTTTTTTTAAATTATTTGAAACTGAACAAATATTTGCTTGGATTTACTGCTTGGCTTTCTTTTAGCTGTCTCCTCTGTTATCTTTTATTAATATAATTTTTTTGGCCTTTTTCTTCAACAGTGCAAACGAAATTTCATTGACACATGAGGTGACAATCTCTTCTTCGGCTAACTATTATTATTATGTTGTGGGTCTGCTACACACACACCTTGTTTTTGTGGTTAATGTATGTAATGCATTACTGACAAAAATATTACTGAAACTGCGCTTGTAGTGCAAAGTGGATTTGCATTTAGTAAATAACCCCCAATGTCACTGAAAACAACAAGTTTACTCCAAAAAATGCTTTTGAGCATTGAAAGAATGAGCCACACATTGTTAATTATCAATCTTTTTAATCAAAGCACAATCACATGTGCGTTTTTAAAAGGGTTTTTGAACAAACCAACATGTTTGTTGTATAACATTTTTTTAGGTCACATTAGGTAGAAATCGCCTTTTAAGGTAAAACAGGCATGTTTAAAACCTTAAAAAAATACACAACTCTGGAACTTACAAAGTTCAACTTTTATAAAGTGAAGGCAATATCAGACATGAGTATGTACAAACTGAATTTAGAAGATAAGATGCACACAAATTGCCTAATGTCAACATGTGCTAGCTGCCATCATGGGAGATCAATGGATGTGTTTTGTGGGTGCAACCCCTTCCTCTCAGCTACTTTATTATCGAGAAAGGGGTTGCACCCACAAAACCCGTACATTGATCTCCCGTGATGGCAGATAGCACATGTTGACACACTGTGTGCATCTTGTAAATTTGGCTTTTAACATACGCAGAAAATTTTAGTCATTAAAAAAAAAAAACAGAAGAAATTTAGGGATTTCTGGGTGTTTTAGATTCTCCCTAAACATTAATGATGTTCTTCATTTTGTTTTGAACATCATTGATGTTTTGCTTTATGTTTTCTAAATCTCTATTACACCCCATTATCTCCCCAATGAGGATCTGGGCACTTTCAATGGTGAAATGACATTCCTCTTCCACAACATCCCGATCACCTACAAAAAAAATAAAAAAAACACCATGTATTATAAATATGCAGGCATCCATCTCTTACCTGAAGCTGTGGTCGCAGACACTCACCTGTTGTGGTGATAATTTCTACAACGTCTCCCTCCTCCACTTCTGGTTGGGTTTTGGGGATTTCAGCTTCTTCCTGAGGTGGGGGGTCCCTTGTCTCCTCTGATGAGTGGTGTCCTCCGAGTCTTTTCTCCCCTATGTGAACAAAAATAGGTATACTTAGCACACAGTTATTTGATGGCAGAAATAGGAATATGAAACATTGCTTGGAAGTGGGGTACAATTGTCTGTTTTGGCAGAGTTCCAAACTGAAGAATATTTTTGGTTCTTTGTAAATCTTGAATACTTACCTGTCTTGTGCAAGCTTCACAGATGGACACACCCCTATAATATTCACTGGAGCACCTGTGTGGGCCCCCTACTAATAAAAAGGGTGTTCTTTTGTCCCACACTAGTGCTCCAGCGTCCAGATGTGTAAACAGCTGCTGAGTGTCCTCTCCTTACACAGAATCTAGTTTATATTTAATTCTAGTTACAAACCCATCTAGACAACAAACTTTTTTTAATAGAAGTAGGCCAGAAAAACGGTATTGAACTGCATCTGGCCAAAAGATCGTATTTTAGTGGCCGAACTAACAATGTTTCCTACGAACGAGTAATGTGTCCATGAACATGAAAGTTGCCATTTTAAACTGTACAACAGTAAAGAAATCCACATGGAGCAGCACAAACGTAATAAAAAGAAAGAATAGGAACACAGGACAACTACTTACTTTTTTGCAGCACTCTCCTGATCCTTCTATACTGATCATGCTCTCTCAATTTGAGGTCCGACCACCGTTTCCTCAGTTGATCCTTGGATCGTCGTACCCCAAAATTCCTGTGCAGACTCTTCACAACTTTAGTCATGATCTTGGCCTTTCTGACATTTGGGTTTGGGTAAGGTCTATATTTCCCGTCATAGTCGGCCCTCTTCAATATGTCCACCATCTCCACCATCTCTACAAAGGCCATATTTGAGGCCTTAAATCTTCTCTGGGATTGTGACGTTTCTGGCTCCAGGCTTTCCTTCTCCTCCTCGTTGCTGCTATTATCATGCACCTGCTCTGTCTCCACCATGTGCTCTCCCCCACTGCTCCGAAAGAGAAGGGGCGGGGAATAGACTAGAAAGAACGTCAGGGGCGGGCAGAGTTTCACGCATGCGCAGTGTATATAAAGCGTAACACTGTGAGCGGAGGAAGGAGTACCGATCGTGATAACGAAGGTACAAGTTTAACTTGGGCCTATACTGCTTATAGATTGAGGCCTATGTTGGGACAAGATTATGAGAGTTTAGCCTGACATTAGGGTTTGTCTTGTGTTTTGTCTTGCAGAGAAAATGGATATCTTCAATGATCACAACTTTCTCCCCCTGTTCATAGACAAATACAGGGAGCTGCCCTGTCTGTGGCAGGTCAAACACCCGCATTATAATCTTAAACAAAAAGAGGCAGGCAGCGCTGGAGAAACTGCTCGAGTTGGTGAAGCCGGTGGTCCCCATGGCAACCATCCCCTATTTAAAAGCCAAAATTGGTGGCCTGAGGAGCACTTATCTTAGGGAGCGCAAGAAGGTCCAGGATTCCCAGAGATCAGGAGCTGCAGCAGATGACGTTTATGTCCCCAGGCTATGGTACTATGAAAGACTGCGATTTCTGTCAGACCAGACTGGAGTCGGGGAATCCCTCTCAACCCTTCCTTCCACTCTTCCTTCCACCCTATCTTCCACCCCAGCTGAGGCTTCCGATGTCCAACCTGGGACTTCCAGCCAGGAAGAAGTGGAGGAGCCCAGTTGGAATCAGGTATAGCATTGTTCAACATATTTCTTGGCAAAACATAAATGATGTTTCCAAGATGTTATTATTGATCACTAATTGCTGATTTAATAAAGGCATTTACATATCAATAGACAGTAGTGGCCAAAAATAATTGAGACAAGAATGAAACATGCTGGGCTCAGAATGATAGTCTTTTCTATTTATTAACATTCAATTTGCAATAGTCAGGAGCTGAAAATTGTGTGTGATTGATGAAGAAAAAACTAAAACTATGTCCCTTTTTCATTCACACCCAATACCCACCTGTGTGAGTTGCATCATTCTCCTCCTCCTGCCACACCTCCAGCACCACAGCCACAGCCTGGAAGGAAGAGTGGAAGGAAGACAAGAAAGTGATGGCCTGGGTTCAGTCTGGTCTGACAAAACATGCAGGCTCTTGTATGACCACAGCCTGGGGACATAGATGTCATCTGCTACTGTTCATGATCTCTTGGACTTCTGGACCAGATTGTACTCCCTTAGATAAGGACTCCTCAGGCCACCAATTTTGCCTGAAAATAGTTGACGTGTGCCCTGGGGGTCAAAGGCTTCGCCAATTTCTGCTGTTTCTCCAGAGTTGCCTCCCTCTTTATTTGGTTAGGACCCCTTAATAAAGATTTTTTTTAACTAATACTTGCCTATGTGTCTTTTCCTTCAAAAAGGACAGTTTGTTTGTGAGTAGGCAGGTACATTTCAAAAATACAATGTGAAATAAACAAGGGGCACCAACAACAACAACCAACCTCCTTGAGATTAAAAAAGACAAGATAATAATGGTGTTATGGTAACTTGACACACAAAACACACCCAAAACAATTCTGGAGATCACCAAAAAAAAAAAAAAAATGAAACAGGAGATCTGGATTAAAAAAAAAAAAAAATACAAAATTAATAAATATAAAAAATAAACATTTTTTCAGATGTGACAAATAAAAATATTATATTCATGAAATCACGAGAAATAATACAGAAAGAAGTTTGTGAGAACTCTGTGTGAAAATGAGCAGCAAAACAACTTCATTCTTCTAGCATTATAAAGAAGAGAGTGCGCTGCATTAGACAATTTAAAATATTGCAGCGTGACGAAAGTGCTATATCCATTACGGACGCTAATTTTACCAGCAGTTCCGTCTCGGAATTTATTCTGAGCATGCGTGGCACTTTGTGCGTCGAAATTGTCCACACACGGTCGGAATTTATGTGAACGGATTTTGTTGTCGGAAAATTTTATAGCCTACTCTCAAACTTTGTGTCGGAAATTCCCATGCAAAAAGTCTGATGGAGCCCACACACGGTCGGATTTTCGGACAACAAGCCCCGATCGCACATATTCTGTCGTAAAGGCCGACCGTGTGTACAGGGCATAACTCTAAGAGCCTGGTTCCGACTTGAGCCTTTTTGCGCTGACAGCTGTTATATAGCTGAGGGCGGGGCCACCCGGTGACGTAAGCTGGCGACCCCGCCCCCTTCTGATGTCACGTGGCGTCATGTAAAGTCAGAGGGGGCGGGGTCACCCATTTATGTCACTGGGTAGCCCCGCCCTCAGCTATATAACAGCTGTCAATGCAAAAAGCCTGCAGTTGCGGGGACGCCTCCCATTTTTCTTGGTCCGTCGGCGCTGTGATCGAAGGTGGATGGACTTTTTTTTTTTTTTTTAATAAAGGACTTGTCCCAAACTGTCTCTCAGGATCTGGAGCCAGAAGGAATGTCAGCAAAGCAAGTCTTTGAACAGGATCACAGGAGATCGTTTCTGTGATGTTGACCAAGGCAAAGGCAGAGAACCTCTGGACTGGACGGCTTAAGTAGGCAGGACTGACAAGCAGGATATCATCAACAGCTGAGTAACTGTGGAGAGATATGATATGGCAATTAGCTGACAGCTGAGCGGCCAGCTCAGAGAAGGAAGGGCTGTGCCCAACCCTGACAGTAGGGGTACAATGTACCCGATACCCATTCACATAGGGGGGGCCAGGAATAGCAGTCATGCCCTCGGACTTGGGTAAGTCTGTAATGAAGTCCTTAGTCAAATGGGTCCAAGGCTGGCGAGGTGCCGGAAGTGGTTGTAACAGCCCAGTAGGCAATGTGCAGGATACTTTATTAGCAGCACAAGTTGGACAGGCAGCCATATAGTCAGTAAAATCCCTTTTCATACGAGGCCACCAGACATGACGCTGCAAGGTCTTAAGAGTGATGGTGACACCAGGATGACCGGATAACACACCATCATGTGCCCAGAGGAGTACAATTTTTCTGAGACTAGGGGTTACGAATAGGCGACCTGGTGGTATCTTCAAGCCTTGGGGCACGCGATTCTGGGTTTCTTATAACTGTTGGGAAAGAGCCGTAGAGATCTGTGCGACAATTTTGTGAGGTGGGATTATATACTGCTCGGTAGGTTGATCTTCTTCAGAGGTAGCGAACTGTCTGGAAAGAGCATTGGCTTTCTTGTTTTTATGCCCAGGAACATAAGAACAAACAAAATTAAAACGTGAGAAAAACAGAGCCCATCGAGCCTGACGTGAGGGATACAGCAGGTTTTTATGGGCAGTTAGGATAGAAAAAGGCTTGGGAGCCCCTTCCAGAAGATGTCATTCAGACAATGCCAATTTGATAGCCAGTAGCTCTTGATTCCCAACATCGTAATTCATCTCCGCTGGAGAAAACTTTCTAGAAAAAAACACTACTGGATGGATTTTACCGGAATTAGGCTCTCTCTGGGACAGCACGGCACCTGCTCCTACCTCAGAGGCATCAACCTCAACTATATACTGGAGATCGGGATTTGGATGCTGAAGAATTGGAGCCTTGCTGAACATGTCTTTTAATTGCTGGAAAGCCGATTTTGCTTCTGAGGGCCACACCTTGCAATTCGTACCTTTGTTAGTCATAGCAGTAAGGGGGGCCGCAATGGAGGCAAAACCTTTGATGAAGCGTCTGTAGTAATTTGCGGACCCTAGAAAGCTTCAAAGCCCTCTTAAAATGGTCGGTTGGGGCCATTGCAAGACAGCGGAAAGTTTTTGAGGGTTCATTTGGAAACCGACAGCACTTATAATGTATCCAAGGAAAGAAATACAGCTTTGATGAAAACTGCATTTCTCAATCTTCGCGTAAAGATGGTTTTCTCTCAGTCATTGTAATACCTAGTTTACATGTGAGATGTGCTCTAGATGAGTCTTGGAAAAGATTAAAATGTCATCCAAGTAGATGATTACAAGTGATCATTACGAGTGTTGAATGCTGTCTTCCACTCGTCCCCGTCTTTAATTCAAATCAGATTATAAACCCCTTTGTAGGTCCAGCTTAGAGAAGATAACGGCTCCCTTAAGTACATCAAACAGTTCAAGAATGAGAGGCAAAGGGTAGGAGTTTTTACAGTGATTTGATTTAATCCTCGATAGTCTATGCATGGTCGAAGACCCCCATCTTTTTTTCCCAACAAAGAAAAAACCTGCCCCTACTGGAGAAGAAGAGGGTCGGATAAAACCTCTTTCCAAGTTGTCTTTTACGTATTCCTCCATGGATTTTTGTTCAGGCAAAGACAGGGGATAGGTCCTTCCTTTGGGAAGAGGTGCTCCAGGAATCAAATTAATTGCACAGTCAAAAGAACGATGTGGAGGTAAAACCTCTGCCTTTTGCTTACAAAATACGTCTGCAGACTCATGGTATTCATGAGGCAAAGTAGGTGGGATGGCCACGGAAGCCAACAGACAACCAGAAAGTTTTTTGGGTTGAGACAAACAGTTTAGATGACAGAACCCCCAAGAGGTTAGTTCTCCATTTTCCCAATCAAAAGAAGGGTTATGTTGTTGTAACCATGGGTAACCAAGGATAATGGGCAGAAGTGGATAATCAATAAGAGACAAGACAACTTCCTCTTTGTGGAGTACGCCTACCTGAAGGGTGATTGTCGTAGTCTCAAATTTTACAATGCCATCTCCCAAGGGTTGTCCATTCAGGGTGGTGATGTTCAGGGGTCTAGACTTTGGAACAAATGGGATGTTATTTTCTTTAGCAAAAGTGTAGTCCAAGATGCCATCGGCTCCAGAATCCACAAAAGCCTCACAGGAGACAAGTTTAGAGGGTAATTGGATAATTGCGGGAACGGTAATCTTGGTCTTGGAGGATATACCTGTAAGGTCTAACCCAGCTCCTCCAACACTGGTTAGACCCTGCCTTTTACTGGATGGGAAGGGCAGACACATAACAAATGTCCTTTAAGTCCACAGTACAGGCATAGGCCCAATGCATGCCTCCTTTGTTTCTCCGACTCAGTTAGGTGGAGACGGCTTACTTCCATGGGTTCCACAGGTGCCTGGGGTTCAACTGAGATTTCAGGTTCTGGCTGAGGTGGTGCTTGGAAGTTAGGGGCCAAACGGTAAACTGGCCTAGGAAACTTGCAAGTTCTAAGTCTCTTTTGGCACCTTTCATGATACCGGACATCCAGACGAACACACAGCTCTATGAATTTCTCAAGGTCTTCTGGGGAATCCTTATAGACTAATTCGTCCTTGATGCGATCTGTAAGACCTTTTCGGAAGGCTGCACGTAATGCCCTTGAGTCCCAATTAGTCTCAGCAGCCAGGGTACAGAACTCAATAGTATATTGTGCCACAGACCTGGTACCTTGTTGTATGTCCAAAAGTGAGTACTCAGCTGCAGAAGCTCTATCTGGCTTGCCAAATACAGTCTGG
The DNA here is from genome assembly GCA_037952835.1 of Lithobates septentrionalis. Lineage (NCBI taxonomy): Eukaryota > Metazoa > Chordata > Amphibia > Anura > Ranidae > Lithobates > Lithobates septentrionalis. The sequence continues at coordinate 1,833,814 of JBBDGP010000885.1, forward strand.
AGAGAAGCCAGAAATTTGTCACTCGTCTTGCAGCACAGGATCATTGCGTTCCAGGTAAGGAGAGACCCAGGCCAGGGCCTTCCCCTTTAACAAGGAAATTACAAAAGTCACTTTGGCAGACGAAGTGTTAAAAGTCCCAGGGTTGTTGCGGATATGCAAACAGCAAACATTTAAAAAGCCTCTGCAGTCCTCAGTATCACCACCAAATTTTTCAGGCAGGGGAAGTTTGGGTGGTACAGAAGAGGTAGGTTGGATTGGAGCAGGAGTCTGGACCGTTGCAGAAGTACCAGGCAAGCAAGATTTAAGCATAGTACAAAGTAACTTGGCGTCCAGGGAAGAAAGATGCTGTTCATGAGCTCCAATCAATTGTCCCTGACGTGAAATCGCCTTAACAATCTCAGCAGGGTCCACTGCCATTGTGGCCCATTTGTAATGTAAAGTACCTGTGATAGGTAATGTCCGAAGTAGAGCTTGTGTGCTGAGGATTCAGGTGAAAACTTAGTCAGGCAGATCAGGTTGGCAACAGATCAGGCAAAGCGGTACACGATCGAAATCCAGAGAGTGGTCAGGCAGGTAAAGGTCATACACAAGCTGGCGGTGAAGTACAAAATCAGCAAGCTAGAGAGTAGTCAGGAATTCAGGCAGAAGTTCATATACGGTATTCAGAGTTACAAAGCAGTCACAACACCCAGGGAGCTAGTCCAACCAAATGGGCTGTCATGTACCAGATAAGACCAGAACTGTGTGGACTGCAACAGAGGAAACCCAGACGTGTATAAGTGAAAATATAAATGATTTATTAAAGATAAGTGAATAAATATAACACAACCACCTCCAATATCACTCAGTGCACAACAACCAAAACCAAACAAAAACCCACAAATAATAATAACAGAACAAATATATATAAGTAAGGGGAATACCGAGATAATAAACAGAGCCAGGCCAGGGTCGTCAACGGAAGGTCCGCAGCTGGGGAAGGGAAAACAAACAGGACAATGAGAGGATGGATGGATCACAGGAGGGATGGGTAAGATACAAGGCTCAGGGTTCAGGAAACAGACACAGAACAGAATAAACAGGTTCCAGCAATCAGGTTTCAGGTTCAGGAATGAGGTTTTCAGGGTCAGGGAAACAGGATGCAGGCTGCAGGTCAGGGCTCAAGGGCATGTACACAGAGACATGCATACCTCCCAACATTTTGACATGGGAATAAGGGACACCTACTTGCAAACGTATGTAGGCATAGGGCACGCCCCCCGGCACACCCCCTTAAAGGAGAATTAACCAAAAAAAGGCTATTTAAATCCATAAGGACTTTTTTTACCACTACTATTGCATTATATTGGCGTTTAAAATTTACAAATGCAGCAATTTAGAATTTGGATGAAAGGTTTAGCACTGGGAAACATTTTTTGAAAGATATAAATAAATGCATTTTATATACAACTATACAGATCAGACCAAAATGAGGGACAAATGAGGAGGAAAGAGGGACAAAGGGACATTGCTCCAATCAGGGAAAGTCCCTCGAAATCAGGGACAGTTGGGAGCTATGGACATGTATACACACAAGACATGTACACACACAGAGAGACGTACACACAGAGACATGTACACACAGAGACATGTACACACAGGCATGTACACACACAAGATATGTACACACTCACAGGCATGTACACACAGAGACATGTAAACACACAAGGCATGTACACTCACAGGCATGTACACACTCACAGGCATGTACACACAGAGACATGTACACATTCTCAGGCATGTACACACTCACAGGCATGTACACACACACACACACACACACACACACACACAACATGTACACACACACAAGATATGTACACATACACAGGCATGTACACGCAGAGACATGTACACACACAAGACATGTACACACTCACAGGCATGTACACACACATAGACATGTACACACAGAGGCATGTACACACTCACAGGCATGTACAAATTCACAGGCATGTGCACACACACAAGACATGTACACACACACAGGCATGTACACACTCACAGGCATGTACACACTCACAGGCATGTACACACTCACAGGCATGTACACACACACACAGACATGTAAACACTCACAGGCATGTACACACTCACAGGCATGTACACACTCACAGGCATGTACACACACACACACAAGACATGTACACACACAAGACATTTACACACACAAGACATGTACACACACATAGGCATGTACACACACACAGGAAGGGGAGAGGGAGAAGGGGGAGAAGGAAGGGGGAGGGGGAGAAGGAAGGGGAGGGGGGAGAAGGAATGGGGAGAAGGAAGGGGGAGGGGGGAAGGGAGGGGAGAAGGAAGGGGGAGGGGGGAAGGGAGGGGAGAAGGAAGTGGGAGAAGGAAGATGGGAGGGGGAGAAGGGGGGGGAAAGGAAGGGGGAGAAGGGGGGAGAAGGTAGGGGAGAGAAGGAAGGGGGAGGGGAGAGAAGGAAGGGGGAGGGGGGAGAAGAAAGAGGGAGAAGGGGGAGAAGGAAGTGGGAGAAGGGGGGAGAAGGAAGTGGGAGGGGGGGAAGGGAGAAGGAAGTGGGAGACGGAAGGGGGGGAAGGGAGGGGAGAAGGAAGGGGAGAAGGAAGGGGAGGGGAGAAGGGGGGAGAAGGAAGGGGGAGGGGGAAGAAGGAAGGGGGAGGGGAGAGGAGAAGGAAGGGGAGGGGAGAAGGGAGGGAGAAGGAAGGGGGAGGGTTGGAGAAGGAAGGGGGAGGGGAGAAAAGGAAGGGGAGGGGGGAAAAGGAAGGGGGAGGGGGGAGAAGGAAGGGGGAGGGGGAGAAGGAAGGGTCTGCGGTCCCTCCTGTGGGAAGGTGTGTGTGACATAGTACCTTCCATGCAGTGCCCGTTCTCAAAGCTGGGTGGTAACAGGAGGCCACAGAGCTGCTCCATCCAGTGGATCACTTTGCTGCTGTCTCTGGCTGCCTGCACGTCCTCGTTCTACGGTCAGCCTGTGCATTGGTCCTGGGCTGGGAGGTCTTCGGAGCTCTTCTCCCTGCTCTAGGGCAGTCGGTTCTGGCTGCCCTCGCGGCTCCTCATCCTGGCCGCCTCATGGAGCCCTCAGCCACAGACAATACAGTGCAAGACTCGCTCCCAGCCAGACAGAGTGCACTGTGTACTGAGTGCAGGGTTGCGGGGTGCGCTGTGTACTGAGTGCAGGGTTGCGGGGTGCGCTATGTACTGAGTGCAGGATTGCGAGGTGCAGGGAGAAGGAAGAGGGAGAAGGGAGGGGAGAAGGAAGGGGGAGAAGGAAGTGGGGGAAGGGGGAGAAGGAAGGGGGAGGGGGGGAGAAGGGGGGAGAAGGAAGGGGGAGAAGGGGAGAGAAGGAAGGGGGAGAAGGTGAGAGAAGGAAGGGGGAGAAGAGGCGAAAAGGAAAGGGGGAGGGGGGAGAAGGAAGTGGGAGAAGGGAGGGGAGAGGGAGGGGGGCGAAGGTAGTGGGAGAAGGGGGAGAAGGAAGTGGGAGAAGGAAGGGGAGAGAAGGAAGGGGGAGGGGGGAGAAGGAAAGGGAGAGAAGGAAGGGGGAGGGGGGAGAAGGGGGGCAGAAGGAAGGGGGAGGGGGAGAAGGAATGGGGGAGAAGAGAGGGGAGAAGGAAGTGGGGGAGGGGGGAGAAGGAAGTGGGGGAGGGGGGAGAAGGAAGGGGGAGGGGGAGGGGGAGAAGGAAGGGGGGAGAAGGAAGGGGGAGGGGAGAGAAGGAAGGGGAGGGGGAGAAGGGGGAGAAGGAAGGGGGAGGGGGCGAAGGAAGGGTAATGGGGAGAAGGAAGGGGGAGAAGGAAGATGGGAGGGGGAGAAGGGGGGGAAAGGAAGGGGGAGAAGGGGGGAGAAGGTAGGGGAGAGAAGGAAGGGGGAGGGGAGAGAAGGAAGGGGGAGGGGGGAGAAGGAAGGGGAGGGGGAGAAGGAAGGGGGAGGGGGGAGAAGAAAGAGGGAGAAGGGGGAGAAGGAAGTGGGAGAAGGGGGAGAAGGAAGTGGGAGGGGGGAAGGGAGAAGGAAGTGGGAGACGGAAGGGGGGGAAGGGAGGGGAGAAGGAAGGGGAGAAGGAAGGGGAGGGGAGAAGGGGGGAGAAGGAAGGGGAGGGGGAAGAAGGAAGGGGGAGGGGAGAGGAGAAGGTAGGGGAGAAGGAAGTGGGAGAAGGAAGGGGAAGGACGAGAAGGAAGGGAGAGAAGGAAGGGGGAGGGGAGAGAAGGAAGGGGGAGGGGGGAGAAGGAAGGGGGAGAAGGGGGAGAAGGAAGGGGAGAAGGAAGTGGGAGAAGGGGGGGAGAAGGAAGGGGAGGGGAGAAGGAAGGGGAGGGGAGGGGAGAAGGAAGAGGAGGGGAGAAGGGGGGAGAAGGAAGGGGGAGCGGGAGAAAGAAGGGGGGAGAAGGAAGGGGGAGAAGGAAGTTAGAGAAGGAAGAAGGAGGATGGAAGGGGGAGAAGGAAGGGGGAGGGGGAGAAGGAAGGAGGAGAGGGGAGCCCTGTCTGCGGTCCCTCCTGTGGGAAGGTTTGTGTGTGTGTGTCACATAGTACCCTCCATGCAGTGCCCGTTCTCATAGCTGGGTGGTCACAGGAGGTCATGGAGCTGCTCCATCCAGCGGATCTCTTTGCTGCTGTCTCTGGCTGCCTGCACGTCCTCGTTCTAAGGTCAGCCTGTGCATTGGTCCTGGGCTGGGAGGTCTTCGGAGCTCTTCTCCCTGCTCCAGGGGAATCGGTTCTGGCCACCCTCACGGCTCCTTATCCCTGCCGCTTCATGGAGCCCTCAGCCACAGACAACATAGTGCAGGACTCGCTCCCAGCCAGACTCCTGGCTGGGAGGTGGCCGGGTGGAGACAGAGCTGGCAACGAAGAGGTGACACTGACGGCTCAGCTTGGAGATGTGCACCCGCTCCCAGCCACGGACTCCTGGCTGGGTGGCGGGGGAAAGCAGAGCCGCCCGCTGACAATGAGCAGAGCCAGTGACAATGCTCAGGAAGGTCAGAGATTGAAAGCAGAAGATGCCACCGGGTCAGTACCCACTCGTTCAGCCCTGCTGCTAACTGAACTAGAGTGGTAGTACTCACTGGTTGTTTTCTTCCTGCGGGGGAGGGGACAGTGCTGAAGTGCAGCGCACAGGAATGCCCTGCTGCCGGAATCCTCACACGGGGTGGAACTCAGTGCCAGAACATGCTCCGGCACTGTTTTCTAGACTCTGGAACATATCCGCGGGACCCCAGGACACACTTGAAATCACGGGATGGTCCAGCGGAATCCGGGACGATTGGGAGGTATGGACATGTACACACTCACAGGCATGTACACACACAGAGACATGTACACACACAGGCATGTACACACACAGGCATGTACACAAACACAGACATGTACACACACAGGCATGTACACAAGTCACACACACAAATTTGTGTTAATCTAAATGAGGGTGAAAGAGATATAAGGGGAAGAGCCCAGTAGTGTATTTAGGTTTTGTGCTGCCCTAGGCCTGACTAAACTCTCGTGCACCCCCTAATTAAAATATGACCCACCCCTTCCTTTCAAGGCCACACCCCTTGCTGTTTAAGAACCGCTCTAAAATTTTCGAGTGAGGACACTAGTTCTGAGGGCGGGGGGGGGGGGGGGGCGGCAATGGATTCCCTTAATTTGCATAGAATTCCTCTCACTTCCTGTTTGGCTATGGGGCAGGAAGTGAAGGGAAATCTCTGCAATGGGACAGGGATGGTAAAAAATAAACAAACTGACTGGGGCTATAACCCTCCCTTACTCTTTCCAAAATGAAAAAAAAAGTGTTGCCTATAGTTCCACTTTAAGCACAAATTTCTGATAATTTTATGGAGAACATATAACCATGCCAATGGTGCAGCAGAAAACATATAGCACAGTGAGGAAGGTTTGTGGTCCAGGATGATAGGACAGTCGAAATTAGAAGTGGCGCCCCCCCCAACAGCACTTCACCATATTTTTTATAAACTTCAATTGGAATAACGTCTGCCCCTGGTGCTTTATTATTCGCAAAGCTAGCCACTGCATCTTCCACTTCCAATTGAGTCAAGGGGGCATTAAGCATCTCCTGATCTTCCCGCGATACTCTTGGGATGTATGTATATAGATCTTGATAAAAGGAAGAGAAGATAGACAAGATATCTCCTGTGGTGGTATACACCCACCCACCCTGATCCCTCAACGCTGTTACAGATGTAATACCTGATTGCGTGCAAACAACCTGAGCTAATATTTTGCCTGCTGCCTCCCCTTCAGCCCAGGTCAGCCGTTTCTGGAAGAATTGTTTGTTTCTGGCCTTATCTACCAGCAGCGAGCGAAGCTTAGTCTGCGAAGTTTCCCAGACAATTTTATTTGTTAAACTGGAATCTAGAATAAATCTGGCCTCAGCCGCTAGTGCTTCCCCTTAATCTGTTTAAGCTCTCTACTAGGGATGAGCTGAACACCCCCCGGTTCGGTTTGCAGCAGAACATGCAAACAGGCAAAAAATTGGTTCGAACACGCGGACACCGTTAAAGTCTATGGGACATGAACGGGAAAAATCAAAAGTGCTTATTTTAAAGGCTTATATGCAAGTTATTGCCATAAAAAGTGTTTGGGGACCCGGGTCCTGCCCCAGGGAACATGTATCAATGCAAAAAAAAGTTTTAAAAACTAACATTTTTTCGGGAGCAGTGATTTTAATAATGCTTAAAGTGAAACAATAAAAATAAAATATTCCTTTAAATGTTGTGCCTGGGGGGTGTCTATAGTATGCCTGTAAAGTGGCGCAATTTTCCTGTGTTTAGAACAATACCACAGCAAAATGTCATTTCTAAAGGAAAAAAAGTCATTTAAAATTGCTCGCAGCTGTAATCTTTTGTCGGGTCCTGGCAAAATAGATGAAAATCATTGAAAAAAACGGCATGGGCCCCCCCAGTCCATTACCAGGCCCTTTGGGTCTAGTATGGATATTAAGGGGAACGCCGCACCCAAATGTAAAAAAAAATGGCGTGGGGGTCCCCCAGGCACTATATACTCTGAATAGCAGTATATATACTATACGGCCTGCCCTATATACTCTGCACAAAATTGGGCCTTAGGTGTTGGTGGTACCAGAACACTGTAAGCTCTCACTGTTACTCTTGGTAAACGCAGGAACGGCCCTGCTGTGAAATACTATATCAAACATTTTAATTACATGCCCGTTAAACAGGGGCAGAAAAATTGGGCCTTTGGTGGTGGTGGTACCAGAACACTGTAAGCCCTCACAGTTAATCTTGTTGGGCACAGGAATGGGCCCTGCTGTAACATATTATATCAAGATTTGGAATTACATGACCCTGTTAAACAGGGGCAGAAAAAATGGGCCTTTGGTGGTGGTAGTGGTGGTACCAGAAAACTGTAAGCTCTCACAGTTAATCTTGTTGGGTGCAGGAATGGGCCCTGCTGTTAAATATTATATCAAGATTTGGAATAACATGCCCCTGTTAAACAGGGGCAGAAAAATTGGGCCTTTGGTGGTGGTGGTACCAGAACACTGTAAGCCCTTACAGTTAATCTTGTTGGGCGCAGAAACAGGCCCTGCTGATAAATATTATATCAAGATTTGGAATTACATGGTGGTGTTGGTTGTATCAGAACACTGTAAGCCCTCACCGTTAATCAAGTTGGGCGCAGGATAGGGGCCTGCTGTGAAATATTTTATCAGGATTTGGAATTACATGCCCCTGTTAAACGGGCAGAAAAATTGGGCCTTGTGTGGTGGTGCCCTAAACCAAAAATATTATTGGAAGCTAGCATCATCAAGATTGAGGAGGAATAGGATAGTCAGCATAGGATGTCTTCAAGGGATCCCACATCCATAGAAAATTCAATCAGTTACATCAGCATCAGGTGCTTTATAGTTGCTGATCCAAGACTGATTAATTTTTATGAATGTGAGCCTATCAACGGAGTCTTTGGACGCACTCTATGATCCGTTACAAACCCTCCAGCAGCACTGAATGTGTGTTCAGAAAGCACGCTGGATGCAGGACAGGCCAGTAGCTCAATTGCATATTGAGCAAGTTCTGGCCAGTGGTCCATCCTCAAGACCCAGTAACCCAGTGGATGCTCTGTTGGAAAGGTCTACAAGTCTGCCCTTGCCCCTAGATATTCCTGCACCATGTAATGTAGATTCTGGTGATGGTCGCTTGAACCAATCAGACCAATCAGACCTTGGCGCTGAGGACTAAAAAATTGTTTAAAGGCATCGGTCAGCCGGCCACCTTCTCCACCGCTCTTCCTCTGACTGAACAAAGCCTCAGCAACACGTTGCCCAGCACCAGGAAATTGTAACCTCCCAGGGTCTGGAAATGCATTGCACAAACCTTTCTTCAAGAATCAGGGAGGCCATGCAGCGTAAGTTTGCAGAGGCATTCGATTCTGAGTCCTCTGGGTCACTAAGGATCACATGATCCGTAACAACCTCCTCCCAGCCATGTACAACTCCTTGGGTTTCTGGGGACTGAAAACCATCCCTTGAAGACTGCTGCTGAGTGTTATCCTCCACCTCCATGTTGACACAATCCTCCTCCTCCTCCTGTGTGTTTGGCGGGCCCGCAGGAATGCTCTGGATATCTGGATAAAGGGGGCCTTGAGAGGTAAGGAAGTCCTCCTCTTCCTCCCGCTGTTCTGCCACAAGTGCCCTGTCCATTATTCCATGAAGTGCGTGTCACTGGTGCATGCATTGCTCACCATCCTTGTGGCCTCCTCAAATGGTGACAGGACATTGCATGCATCCTTGATCAGTAGCCAAAAAAACTTGGCGAAAAGACGCCAAGCTCCCATGACCCTGTCCTGGTGTCATTCTCGCACAGGTACTCATTGTTGACCCTCTTCTGCGTGTGAAGCCGCTGCAGCATTGATAACATTGAGTTCCACCTAGTGGGCATGTCACAAATAAGGCGGTTGGTGGGCAGGTTACATTCCCTTTCAATGTCAGCCAGCCAAGCACTAGCATTAGCTAGCTAGCTTCTGATGACGCCCAGTGGGAGGGTGAAACATGTCAAGCTAAGGATAATCTGTGAAGGCTGTTTGGATGCCAAGACGGCAATTTTTGCACATTTTAAAGATTCTGATGTAAGTGTAATGATTTTAACCACTTGAGCCCCAGACCATTATGCTGCCTAAGGACCAGAGGTCTTTTTCCAATTTGGCACTGCGTCGCTTTAACTGCTAATTGCGCGGTCATGCAATGCTGTACCCAAACGAAATTTGCGTCCTTTTCTTCCCACAAATAGAGCTTTCTTTTGATGGTATTTGATCACCTCTGCGGTTTTTATTTTTTGCGCTATAAACGGAAAAAGACCGAAAATTTTGAAAAAAAATTATATTTTCTACTTTTTGTTATAAAAAAAATCCAATAAACTCAATTTTAGTCATACATTTAGGCCAAAATGTATTTGGCCACATGTCTTTGGTAAAAAAAATGTCAATAAGCGTATATTTATTGGTTTGCGCAAAAGTTATAGCGTCTACAAACTAGGGTACATTATCTGTAATTTACACAGCTTTTAGTTTATGACTGCCTATGTCATTTCTTGAGTTGCTAAAATGGCAGGGCAGTACAAAACCCCCCCAAATGACCCCATTTTGGAAAGTAGACACCCCAAGGAAATTGCTGAGAGGCATGTTGAACCCATTGAATATTTATTTTTTTTGTCCCAAGTGATTGAATAATGACAAAAAAAAAATATTTACAAAAAGTTGTCACTAAATGATATATTGCTCACACAGGCCATGGGCCTATGTGGAATTGCACCCCAAAATACATTCTGCTGCTTCTCCTGAGTATGGGGATACCACATGTGTGGGACTTTTTGGGAGCCTAGCCGCGTACGGGGCCCTGAAAACCAATCACCGCCTTCAGGATTTCTAAGGGTGTAAATTTATGATTTCACTCTTCACTGCCTATCACAGTTTCGGAGGCCATGGAATGCCCAGGTGGCACAAAACCCCCCCAAATGACCCCATTTTGGAAAGTAGACACCCCAAGCTATTTGCTGAGAGGCATATTGAGTCCATGGAATATTTTATATTTTGACACAAGTTGCGGGAAAGTGACACATTTTTTTTTTTTTTTGCACAAAGTTGTCACTAAATGATATATTGCTCACACAGGCCATGGGCATATGTGGAATTGCACCCCAAAATACATTTAGCTACTTCTCCTGAGTACGGGGATACCACATGTGTGGGACTTTTTGGGAGCCTAGCCGTGCACGGGACCCCGAAAACCAATCACCGCCTTCAGGATTTCTAAGGGTGAAAATTTTTGATTTCACTCTTCACTGCCTATCACAGTTTCGGAGGCCATGGAATGCCCAGGTGGCACAAAACCACCCCAAATGACCCCATTTTGGAAAGTAGACACCCCAAGCTATTTGCTGAGAGGCATGGTGAGTATTTTGCAGCTCTCATTTGTTTTTGAAAATGAAGAAAGACAAGAAAAAACTTTTTTTTTTTTCTTTTTTCAATTTTCAAAACTTTGTGACAAAAAGTGAGGTCTGCAAAATACTCACTATACCTCTCAGCAAATAGCTTTGGGTGTCTACTTTCCAAAATGGGGTCATTTGGGGGGGGGTTTTGTGCCACCTGGGCATTCCATGGCCTCCGAAACTGTGATAGGCAGTCAAGACAGAAATCAAAAATACACGCCCTTAGAAAGCCTGAAGGCGGTGCTTGGTTTTCGGGGGTTCCGTACGCGGCTAGGCTCCCAAAAAGTCTCACACATGTGGTATCCCCGTACTCAGGAGAAGCAGCAGAATGTATTTTGGGGTGTAATTTCACACATTCCCATGGCATGTTTGAGCAATATATCATTTAGTGACAATTTTGTGCAAAAAAAAAAAAAATTGTCTCTTTCCCGCAACTTGTGTCGCAATATAAAATATTCCATGGACTCGACATGCCTCTCAGCAAATAGCTTGGGGTGTCTACTTTCCAAAATGGGGTCATTTGGGGGGTTTTTTAACTGTCCTGGCATTTTATGCACAACATTTAGAAGCTTATGTCACACATCACCCACTCTTCTAACCACTTGAAGACAAAGCCCTTTCTGACACTTATTGTTTACATGAAAAAGTTTTTTTTTTTTTGCAAGAAAATTACTTTGAACCCCCAAACATTATATATTTTTTTAAAGCAAATGCCCTACAGATTAAAATGGTGGGTGTTTAATTTTTTTTTTCACACAGTATTTGCGCAGCGATTTTTCAAACGCATTTTTTGGGGAAAAAACACACTTTTTTAAATTTTAATGCACTAAAACACACTATATTGCCCAAATGTTTGATGAAATAAAAAAGATGATCTTAGGCCGAGTACATGGATACCAAACATGACATGCTTTACAATTGCGCACAAACGTGCAGTGGCAACAATATAAATACATTTTTTAAAAGCCTTTAAAAGCCTTTACAGGTTACCACTTTAGATTTACAGAGGAGGTCTACTGCAAAAACTACTGCCCTCGATCTAACCTTTGCGGTGATACCTCACATGCATGGTGCAATTGCTGTTTACGATTGACGACAGACCGCCGCTTGCGTTCGCCTTAGCGCGAGAGCAGGGGGCGACAGGGGTGCTTTTTTTTTTTTTTTTTTATTATTTTTTTGCTTTTTTATCTTATTTTTAAACTGTTCCTTTCATTTTTATTTTTTTTTAATCATTTTTATTGTTATCTCGGGGAATGTAAATATCCCCTATGATAGCAATAGGTAGTGACAGGTACTCTTTTTTGAAAAAAATTGGGGTCTATTAGACCCTAGATCTCTCGTCTGCCCTCAAAGCATCTGACCACACCAAGATCGGTGTGATAAAATGCTTCCCCAATTTCCCAATGGCGCTATTTAAATCCGGCGAAATCTAAGTCATAAAATGCTCGTAGCTTCCGGTTTCTTAGGCCATAGAGATGTTTGGAGCCACTCCGGTCTCTGATCAGCTCTATGGTCAGCTGGCTGAATCACCGGCTGCATTTTCAGGTTCCCTGTTGAGACAGGAGAGCCAGAGAAAAACACGGAAGACGGTGGGGGGGGGGGCATTCCCTCCCACGGCTTGTAAAAGCAGTCTAGAGGCTAATTAGCCGCTAGAATTGCTTTTACATGAAAGCCGACCGCTGGCTGAAAAGAATGATACCAAGATGATACCTAAACCTGCAGGCATCATTCTGGTATAACCACTCAAAGTTGTGAATGGCGTACCTGAAGACAAAAAAATGGTTAACAATAAAGCACAGTAAACGGTAAAGTATAAAAAATTGCATACCTGAAAAGCAAACATGAAAAAACATAATAACAATAAAACATTGCAGAATAGAGTACAGTAAAAAAGAGCAGAACAATAGAAAGAATAGAGAGAGAGAGAACAATAAAACGACAACTATTTTTTTTTTATTTTATATATATATATATTTTTTTTTTACACTTTTTTGTAACTAACTTTTATAACTGTAACCGGTTCCAGGTTCGGGTCTCTCAAAATGCGATGGCATCTTGGGAGACCCTGTGAAAGTGTGTCCTAGTCTGTGCAATGCTGTACCCTACACTAATACTCAACTAGTGCATGGTAGCGTTCAAAACATTCACCAATGCAAAGACCAGGATTGTCAGGACAGGAGGGACAATAATAGCGGGTGTCACGCCTATATCTGCGCTTGCTGCAGACACAACATCTTTTTTGGGGGGGTTCGCTGGGTAGGGGTACTCGGGAGGACATAAAGAAAATGCCTCTCATGCAACCGACTGCATTTGGTTGGGGATGTGAATGGGGGAAGTACGGGCGCTGCAGAAGCGGTGGGTTCCCAATTAGGATTGGCGAATGCAGCAGGAAGGGCATTATGGGCACGACGGGCCTGTGTTTGTCTTCTTTTTGGTGGCAGCGGGACACTACTTGTGCTTGCCACCTCACCAGCTTGTACTGCACTTATGGGACTCGCCACGTCACCAAGTGTTACTGCAGTGCTGGTTTGACTACGACCGGGGTGTACTAGGCCGCTGGCGCTTGCCAGTTCACCAAAACGCTACCAAAAAAACTGTTAGCGATCGCAGGGATCAGGCCTGACTCTGCGAACGCTGCAGTTATGCGTTTAGTCTTTTGTAAGTGACAGTGATCGATCGATACTGCACTTGGGTGGGCTGGGCTGGGCCGGGCGGAGGGGCAAAACGCAGGTGCTAGCAGGTATCTGTGCTGATCCCGCTAACACTGCGTTTTTGGGAACCCTAAACTGCTGGGGACGCTAGTATAGATCTGATCGGATCAGATATTGATCCGTTCAGATACTATACCACTAAGGGTGGTGTACGGTGCGTGCGTGGGTGTTAGCGGTACTGGCGCTAATCTGACGCTGCCTGGGGCTGGTGCTTGCCAGTTCACCAAAATACTACCAAAAAAACTGTTAGCGATCGCAGGGATCAGGCCTGACTCTGCGAACGCTGCAGTTATGCATTTTAGTGTTTTGTAAGTGTCAGTGACCGATCGATACTGCACTTGGGTGGGCTGGGCTGGGCCGGGCGGAGGGGCAAAACGCAGGTGCTAGCAGGTATCTGGGCTGATTCCGCTAACACTGCGTTTTTGGGAACCCTAAACTGCTGGGGACGCTAGTATAGATCTGATCGGATCAGATATTGATCCGTACAGATACTATACCACTAAGGGAGGTGTATGCTGCGTGCGTGGGTGTTAGCGCTACTGGGGCTAACCTGACGCTGCCTGGGGCTGGTGCTTGCCAGTTCACCAAAATACTACCAAAAAAACTGTTAGCGATCGCAGGGATCAGGCCTGACTCTGCGAACGCTGCAGTTATGCGTTTAGTCTTTTGTAAGTGACAGTGATCGATCGATACTGTACTTGGGTGGGCTGGGCGGAGGGGCAAAACGCAGGTGCTAGCAGGTATCTGGGCTGATCCCGCTAACACTGCGTTTTTGGGAACCCTAAACTGCTGGGGATATTGATCCGATCAGATACTATACCACTAAGGGAGGTGTATGCTGCGTGCGTGGGTGTTAGCGGTACTGGCGCTAATCTGACGCTGCCTGGGGAGACGCATATCACCGCCGGGCGATCAGGGGGCTAAACCTTTATTCGGTAATAAACGGCGGGTGCCCTGACACTATAAAAAATAAACAAACTAACCAGCGTCACCCGTAACACTTATACGGTGATCAGTGGTGAAAGGGTTAACTAGGGGGCCATCAAGGGGTTAAAACATTTATTAGGTAGTATATGGGGGTCCCTGATGCTATAAAACGCTGACAGCAAACCTAAATATTTACGTCCCTAACTAGCGTCACCAGTGACACTAATACAGCGATCAGAAAAATGATCGCTTAGTGACACTGGTGACAGGGGGTGATCAAGGGGTTAAAACTTTATTAGGGGGGGTTAGGGGGGTACCCTAGACCTAAAGGGGGGTAATACTAACTGTCCCAACACTGTAACTGTCACAAACTGACACTATGCAGTAATCAGAAAAAAACAAAAAAACAAACTGCTTGGTGTCAGTTTGTGACAGGGGGGGGGGGTGATCGGGGGGGATCGGGGGGGGGGGGGGATCGGGGTGTTTAGTGTGCCTGGCATGTTCCACTGTGTGTGTGTGTGTTGTGCACTCACTCACATGTCTTCTCTCCTCGGGCCGGAACGGAAATTACCGAGCCGAGGAGAGATGACATCATTTCCTTTGCTGCTGTTTAGCATACAGCAGCAAAGGAATGATTCAATTGGCCGGCGGCGATCGCGAGGGGGGGGCCACGAACGGATGGTCTCCCCCTCACCTCTGATCGCCGCTGGACAAAAGACGACCGCCTCGGGCACCGGGGGGGGTCCGATCGGACCCCCCACCCGCGGAAGGCAAATCACGTACATGTACGTGATTTTGCCTGTCCGTGCCACCTTGCCGACGTACATCGGCGTGAGGCGGTCGTCAAGTGGTTAAACCTTTTAATAAACCTTGCAGTATTACACTATATGCCCTCTTCTCTTCACTTGTCCAAACTTTACTACTCCGATCGTCTTTGACTAAGTAAAGTATGTAGGATCTACAATCATGTGGTGAAGGAGAGGAGATTCCATTCTCTGAGGCACAACCTACCTACATATCTGCTGGACAGGAGACACCATCTTGATATACACAGGCGTATTTATCATCTTTATCTGGTGAGTGGGGATCCAGGAGGGGAGCACAGGAAGTCACCAAGATTACATCAACGTGTCACCAGCCCTGCACCTCACACTTGATGAACTTTATTGTTTGCAACTTATTTTGTAATTTTTTTGAATCTTTGAACTTTATTGTATGCCCTTTTTTTGCACTATATTGGCACTTTGTTGCACATGTTGTCATATGACACATATTTGATGTGAGTGTATGCACATTTATGATTGAGAGAGGCAGTGCTGAGAATATATTTTTTTTGTTGTCATAGGTTGCAAACAGCAACGTCATGTTCTGCTGCACACGTGTCGAAAAAGGCCCACACCAAGGAACTTTTAAAAGTCAGCGGGGAGTCAGCAGTGCCCTACACCTGTGGAGCTCTGCGGTGTGATGAAATAGGGGGGCTGCCCTTAGGCTGCCCTCTAGAGGACATCCTGCCTCATTGGAGTTGTGCCTCCTCTCTTCTATCAGGCACCCAAGTAGAGTCAGTGACCTCATCATCCCCTCCCTCCTCATCACTGGAGCAAACTTGGCACTATGCTGCAGCTGGGGGAATATGACTGCCAGTTTCTTGTCCTTCTTGGGCACCCCCTCTCTCTAGGCTCACGTTACTCCCTTCCTCAACCTGGGTACCATCATCGGAGCCTTCAAATCGCTGCGCATCCTCCTGCAGCATGTACCCGACACTGTGGTCGAATAGTTCGGGGGACTCCTCCGTGTATGATGGTGGGGCTACGGAGGAAGTGATTGTGGACAAGGAGTCGGTGGAATAGGCCAATTTGACAGCTGCATTGGAAGGCAAACTACTCTGAGCCTGGGTGACAGAGGATGAGGACGGCTTTGTTATCCACTCCACCAACTCTTCTCCATGTTCTGGCTCAATAACATGGCCAGCAGCAGAAAAAAAGGACAATCGTGACCCGCGGCCACCTGCAGAGGATGCACCATGTCCACGACCAGCACTGTTGACTGTAGACACAGAGAGTCTGCTTGCCAACTTTTAGTGGCCTGTGAGCGTCTGCCTCTCCTTGGTGGCCTTCCGGACATGATGTATATTTTGTTTTTCAACACCATACTACACTGTATTAGATACTGTGTACACCGCTTGCACTGTATTAGCAAATGTACTACGGCTGCACTGTATTTTATACTGTGTACACTACCTGAAGGCGCGCACACGGGAGTATCCGTGAGTATCCGTATCCGAGCATCACGGATCATGGTAAATGGCTGCTGACAGTGGCTGTTTACCACGTGATCGCTCCGTGAAATGACGGAGTGATCACTTGTAAACAAACTGGCGTCATGTCCGGTTTCTCTCTCCCCTCTCTGTACCGATCGGTACAGTGTAAGCAGAGAGGGGAGAGATCGGGTGCAGCAGCGCTATCCACCCTCAGCCATCCCTCTGTCATACTCATCCAGCCATCCATCCATGCTCAGCCATCCCTCTGTCATACTCATCCAGCCATCCATACTCAGCAATACTCATCCATCCATCCATGCCCAGCCATCCATACTCAACAATACTCATCCATCCATGCTCAGCCATCCATACTCAGCAATACTCATCCATCCATCCACCGCCATTCCATACCCAGCCATACTCAGTCATACCCAGCCATACCCAGTCGTACTCAGCCGTACCCAGCCATACCCAGCTGTACTCAGCTGTACCCAGCAGTACCCATCCGTACTCAGCCATCCCATCCGTACTCACCCATACTCAACCATACCCAGCCATACTCATTCATGCTCAGTCATCCCATCCATACTCAGCCATCCACATTTATGGCTCAACCATGCTCAGCCATCCCAATCCATGGCTCACCCATCCCCATTCATGCTCATCCATGCCACATCAGTTCTCATCCATGCCACATCCATGCCACTACAGTGCCTCACAAAAGTGTAATAGGTAGTCAAATGTTCAAAAGACACATTATGCCTGATAGATTATACGTTGGGGTGTTTTCTTTCCAAAATGGGGTCATCCATTGTCCTGGTACTCCAGGGCCTTCAAAAGTGTAATGCCCCGTACACACGGTCGGATTTTCCGACGGAAAATGTGTGATAGGACCTTGTTGTCAGAAATTCCGGCCGTGTGTTGGCTCCATCACACATTTTCCATCGGATTTTCCAACACACAAAGTTTGAGAGCAGGATATAAAATTTTCCGACAACAAAATCCGTTGTCGGAAATTCCAATCGAGTGTACACAAATCCGACGGACAAAGTGCCACGCATGCTCAGAATAAATAAAGAGATAAAAGCTATTGGCCACTGCCCCGTTTATAGTCCCGACGTACGTGTTTTACGTCACCGCGTTCAGAACAATCAGATTTTCCGACAACTTTGTGTGACTGTGTGTATGCAAGACAAGTTTGAGCCAACATCCATCGGAAAAAATCCTAGGATTTTGTTGTCGGAATGTCCGAACAAAGTCCGACCGTGTGTACGGGGCATAAGAGGTAGTCAAGACATTAAATGTGTAATTTATGCTCCTAGAACGCCTGATGGTGCTCCCTCAATGTTGGGCCTCTGTATGTGGCCACGCTGTGTAAAAGTCTCACACATGATGTATCGCCGTACGCAGGAGGAGTAGCAGAATGTGTTTTAGGGTGTGATTTGTGGTATGTATATGCTGTGTGTGAGAAATAACCTGCTAATATGGCAATTTTGTGTAAAGAAAAAAAGGAAAATAAAATCTTGATTTTGCAAAGAATTGTGGGAAAAAAATACAACTTCAAAAAACTCACCATGCCGCTTACTAAATACCATGGAATGTCTACTTTCCAAAAAGGGTTCATTTGGGGGGTATTTGTACTTTCCTGGCTTGTTAGGGTTTCAAGAAATGAGATTTTCAGAGATTGGCACCATAGCTTGTGGACTCTATAACTTTCACAAAGACCAAATAAAATAAACCAACTTGGGTCATTTTTACCAAAGATATGTAGCAGTATAAATTTTGGCCAAAATATATGAAGAAAAATTACTAATTTGCAAAATTTTGTAACAGAAAGGAAGAAAAATGCATTTTTAAAAATTAATTTTCAGTCTTTTTTCTTTTATAGTGCAAAAAACAAAAACCCAGTGGTGATTAACCACTTCAATACCAGGCACTTATGCACCTTCCCGCCCAGACCAATTTTCAGCTTTCAGCGCTCTCACACTTTGAATGACAATTACTCAGTCATGCTACACTGTATCCAAACAAAATGTTTATCATTTTCTTCTCACAAATGGAGCTTTCTTTTGGTGGTATTTAATCACCACTGGGTTTTTCATTTTTTGCGATATAAGCAAAAAAACAGCGAAAATTTTGAAAAAAACATACTTTTTTTTAGTTTCTATTGTAAAATTTTGCAAACAAGTCATTTTTCTTCATAAATTTGTGCCAAAATGTATACTGCTACATATCTTTGGTAAAAAATAACCCAAATTAATGTATATTATTTGGTCTTTGTGAAAGTTATAGAGTCTACAAACTATGGTGCCAATCACTGAAAATTGATCACAACTGATGTACTATCTCACCTGAAGGCCTATCTCATTTCTTGAGACACTAACAAGCCAGGAAAGTACAAATACCCCCCAAATGACCCCTTTTTGGAAAGTAGACAGTCCAATGTATTTACTAAGAGGCATGGTGAGTTTTTTGAAGCTGTAATTTTTTCCCACAATTCTTGGGAAAATTAAGATTTTTTTTTTTTTACACAAACTGGTCATATTAACAGGTTATTTCTCTCACACAGCATATGCATAATTGCAACTACACCCCAAAATACATTCTGCTACTCTTCCTGAGTATAGCGATACCACATGTGTGGGACTTTTACACAGCCTGGCCACATACAAAGGACCAACACTGAAGTAGCACTTTCAGGCGTTCTACAAGCATAAATTGCACATATCCTTTCTCAACCACCTATTACACTTTTGAAGGCCCTGGAACACCAGGACAATTGAATTGTCCACAAAATGACCCCATTTTGGAAAGCACACACCCCAACGTATAATCTATGAGGCATAATGAGTCTTTTGAACGGTTCATTTTTTTCCAGAAGTTTTTGGAAAATGTGGAAAAAAAATGAAAATGCATTTTTTTTACACAAAGTTGTCCATTTATAAGATATTTCTAACACATAGCATGTACATAGCAAAAATGACACCCCAAAATGCATTCCTCTACTCCTTCTGAGTATAGCGATACCACATGTGTGAGACTTTTACACAGCCTGGCCACATACAAAGGGCCAACACTGAAGTAGCACTTTCAGGCGTTCTACAAGCATAAATTGCACATATCCTTTCTCAACCACCTATTACATTTTGAAGGCGCTGGAGCGCCAGGACAATTGAATTGTCCACAAAATGACCCCATTTTGGAAAGCACACACCCCAACGTATAATCTATGAGGCATAATGAGTCTTTTGAACAGTTCATTTTTTTCCAGAAGTTTTTGGAAAATGTGGAAAAAAAATGAAAATGCATTTTTTTTACACAAAGTTGTCCATTTATAAGATATTTCTAACACATAGCATGTACATAGCAAAAATTACACCCCAAAATGCATTCCTCTACTCCTCCTGAGTATAGCGATACCACATGTGTGAGACTTTTACACAGCCTGGCCACATACAAAGGGCCAACACTGAAGTAGCACTTTCAGGCGTTCTACAAGCATAAATTGCACATATCCTTTCTCAACCACCTATTACACTTTTGAAGGAACTGGAGCACCAGGACAATTGAATTGTCCACAAAATGACCCCATTTTGGAAAGCACACACCCCAACGTATAATCTATGAGGCATAATGAGTCTTTTGAATGGTTCATTTTTTTCCAGAAGTTTTTGGAAAATGTGGAAAAAAATGAAAATGCATTTTTTTTACACAAAGTTGTCCATTTATAAGATATTTATAACGCATAGCATGTACATAGCAAAAATGACACCCCAAAATACATTCTGCTACTCCTCCTGAGTATGGCGATACCACATGTTTGAGACTTTTACACAGCCTGGCCACATACAGAGGCCCAAAATCCAAGTAGCACCTCCAGGCATTCTAGCAGCATTAATTACACATATCATTTTCTGACTACCGATCACATTTTTGCAGGCCCTTCATATTTCTAACACATAGCAGGTACATACCAAATAACAAAAGATTACCTGTGGTTTTAGAAGTGCAGTGGTCCACAGAGGAGAGCATCGGTCCAGGCAGCAGGCAGGAATGAGGTCAGCGACAGCAAAAGCAATCATCCAGGCAGCAGGCAGGAATACTGTCCATAGTTCATACAGGCAGAGATACTGTCAGCACAGCCAGAACACAGCCAGAGCACAGCCAGAGCACAGCCAAAGCACAGCCAGAGCACAGCCAGAGCACAGGTCCAGGTAGCAGGCAGAGGTGCCCCGGCAGAAATACTGTCCAAAGTCAGTAGAGGCAGCAGGCAGATATATGGTCAACACAGCCAAAGTATTGGTCCAAACAGCAGGAAGAAACATGGTCCATAATGTCATGGGTCTTTACAGGCAGCAATATGGTCAGCACAGCCAAAGTATTGGTCCAGGCAGCAGAAAGGACCATCAAGCTTAGGGCCAGGGGGACAGGGGTAGAGGCTTCTCCCACCCAAATCGCTTTGAAGCCTCCGGGCAACCAGACCTTGTTCTGGGAGCACAGAAAACGAAAAACTGGTTTTCTCTACTCAGAACGCTATTCTGAAGACCCTCACACATGTGAGACCCCTGTGTACTAAAGTAGATGGCCAAAAGATCAGTCCAAGTGGCAGGCAAAAACATGGTCGATTAACAGGCCAAGGTCGGTACACGTGGAAGTCAGAAACGTGGTTTAAATCGGCAGGCAGAGGCATCGTCGGTAAACAGGCTGAGGTTGGTACATGTGCAAGTCAGAAACGTGGTTTAAATCGGCAGGCAGAGGCATCGTCGGTAAACAGGCTGAGGTTGGTACACATGCAAGTCAGAAACGTGCAGAAACGGCAAGCAAAGACATCGTCGGTAAACACGCCAGGGTCAGTTAATTAACATGGTAGCAGGCAAATGGGGAAATGGCAGTCTGGTAATAATACAGGGAACTAATATTGGATGAATGCATGATAATTTCTGAAGCAATCTCCGATGCACAGGCCAGGTTGGGAGGGACATTTGGGACAATAATAGCTGGAATCTCTTCTTACTCCTCCTCTGCTGCATACACGGCATTTTTTTTGGCGTCTTCTTCCAGATTCTGTGGGGGGAATGCTATAGGGAAGGTGTTGCTCGTGAAGTCTACTCACAGCATCCGAGCGAATGCTTCCTGGGGCGGGACCTTGTGGGTAAATGGGGGCAGTGACGATCGATTCAAAATACTTGAGGTAGGTGACTTGTTGGTTTTGAGTTGCTTTTTGGTAGCAGACAAACGAATTAAAAAGGGCCATGTGAAAAAGGTAAAAGGCAACTTTCTTGTACCAGTAACGGGACTTTCTGTTTGATAAGTACGGCTGTAGCATCTGATCGTTTAAATCCACCCCCCCCCATATACATATTGTAGTCGTGGACACATTCGGGCTTTACAATGGGGCCGCGTCTTCTTTGGATCTCCACCACGGTGTCATTGTGGATGGTAGAGAGCATGTGGACATCTTTCTTGTCCCTCCACTTCATGGCCAACACCTCCTCGTTCCTCATGAATGCCGATTCTCCCTTTCTTAATTTTTTTGCTAGCAGATTTTGTGGGAATCCCTTACGGTTTTTTTTGAAGGTACCACAGGCCGGGGTTTTTTTATTATAAAGGTGACGAAAAAGGGGCAGGCTGGTATAGTAGTTGTCGACATATAACTGGTATCCTTTGTCGAATAGGGGGTATGCCAGCTCCCAGACAATTTTTCCACTGGTTCCAATATATGTGGGGCAATCATGGGGCTGGAGCTGGGAATCTTTGCCTTCGTAGATCCGGAATGTGAAGACATATCCAGTGGCTCGATCGCATAATTTATTTAACTTCACCCCATACCTGGATCTCTTGCTTGGTATATACTGCTTGAAGTGCAGTCGGCCAGTGAAATGTATGAGGGACTCGTCCACACAAATTTTTTGGTCTGGGATGAAAACTTCTCTGAATCGCTGGGAAAAGAAATTGATTAGGGGGCGTATCTTGAACAATTTGTCATGGTTGGGATGATCTCGGGGAAGGGCACTGGGAATTGTCACTGAAGTGGAGAAAACGCATAATCATGTCGTATCTTGTCCTGGACATGACAGCGGAACATATGGGCATGTGTTGGATGGGGTGGGTGGACCAATATGCATGGGCTTCATTCTTTTTTGTAAGCCCCATATTAAAAGTTAGGCCCAAAAACATTTTAAATTCATCCAGTGTTACACATCGCCACTGGAACATGCGGGCGTAGGAAGAATTGGGGTTGGCAGCAATAAATTGGGATGCATATAAATTAGTTTGATCCACCATATTCTGCAGAAAATCTTGGGGGAAAAATAAAGAAAAATAATCAAATTCAGAAAAATTCGTAGTGTCGGGCTGCACACCTGGCTGTGCGGTGAAAGGGGGGATGATAGCAGGTCCTGAGTTGGCAGGCAACCATAAGGGGTTTGCCAGGGCATCGGGAAGGTAGGACTGGGGCTGGGTTCCTCGGGTTGGGCGGGTAATTCCAGTGCTTGTACTGGGCTCCTCTTCCTCTTCCTGGGGTCTGGCGCTGCCAGGGCCGGACTGGCCTACCGGGATACCGGGAAATATCCCGGTAGGCTGGCTGCACTGTAGTACCGCTGGGGCCGCTCACTGCCTGTGTCAGCATCAGCACTTTGAAGAGCAGCAGCGGCGGCCGCCGCTGCTGCACTATGCCAGCTGTGTGTCACTCACTCACTCTCTGTGTGTGTCTCTGCTCTCCGGGGCCGCTCACTGCCTGTGTGGCTGTGTCCTGACTGACTCCTGACCTAAAGATCAGCAGCGGTGGCCGCCGCCATGGCTGCCTGTGTGTCACTCAGCCACTCACTGTCTCCTCTGTTCGCGCCGCCCACCACACTTATCATCATGCCTCAGCCTCGCTCTGTCTGTGTGCCTGAGGGGGAGTAGCAGGAGAACGCCGTGCTGCTCCATTTTTCCTCGCCTGTGCGGCGCCAGCCAGCACCGCCCACTATCTGACTGCACGAGGAGAGAATTTCAGTGAATGGCCGGCAGTGCAGCTGCTACAGCACAAGAATCAAGGTATTTTCTCTCTCTCTCTCTCTCTCTCTCTCTCTCTCTCTCTCTCTCTCTCTCTCTCTCTCTCTCTCTCTCTCTCCCATGTTTTGTTCAAGTGCCAGATAACTTTGAAAAGCTGTATACCATCAAACGCTGCCACTATGCCCATAGGTTGCCAACACTGTGCCCTGCCCATTAAACGCAGCCACTGTACCATCAAACACAGCCGCCCACTGTACCCATAAATTGCCACCACTGTGCCCATTAAATGCTGCCACTGTGCCCATTAAACGCAGCCACTGTACCATCAAACGCAGCCACTGTACCCATAAATTGCCACCACTGTGCCCATTAAACACAGCCACTGTGCCCATCAAACGCAGCCACTGTACCATCAAACGCAGCCACTGTACCCATAAATTGCCACCACTGTGCCCATTAAACGCTGCCACTGTACCATCAAACGCAGCCACTGTACCATCAAACGCAGCCACTGTACCCATAAATTCCCACCACTGTGCCCATTAAACGCAGCCACTGTGCCCATAAATTCCCGCCACTGTGCCCATCAAACGCAGCCACTGAGCCATCAAACGCAGCCACTGTACCCATCAATTGCAGCCACTGTGCCCATTAAACACAGCCACTGTGCCATCAAGCGCCACCACTGTACCCATAAATTGCCACCACTGTGCCCATTAAACGCAGCCACTGTGCCATCAAACGCAGCCACTGTACCCATAAATTGCCACCACTGTGCCCATTAAACACAGCCACTGTGCCCATAAATTACAGCCACTGTGTCCATTAAACGCAGGCACTGGGCCATCAAGCCCAGCCACTGTACCCATAAATTGCCACCACTGTGCCCATTAAACACAGCCACTGTGCCCATCAAATGCAGCCACTGTACCCATAAATTCCCACCACTGTGCCCATTAAACGCAGCCACTGTGCCCATAAATTCCCGCCACTGTGCCCATCAAACGCAGCCACTGAGCCATCAAACGCAGCCACTGTACCCATCAATTGCAGCCACTGTGCCCATTAAACACAGCCACTGTGCCATCAAGCGCAGCCACTGTACCCATAAATTGCCACCACTGTGCCCATTAAATGCAGCCACTGTGCCCGTAAATTCCCACCACTGTGCCCATCAAACACAGCCACTGTGCCCATAAATTCCCACCACTGTGCCCATCAAACACAGCCACTGTGCCCATCAAACGCAGCCACTGTACCCATAAATTGCCACCACTGTGCCCATTAAACGCAGCCACTGTGCCCATAAATTCCCGCCACTGTGCCCATCAAACGCAGCCACTGAGCCATCAAACGCAGCCACTGTACCCATCAATTGCAGCCACTGTGCCCATCAAACGCAGCCACTATGCCATCAAACGCAGCCACTGTAACCATCAATTGCCGCCAGTTTGCCCCATCAATTGCCGCCAGTTTGCCCCATCAATTGCCGCCAGTTTGCCCCATCAATTCCTGCCAGTGTCCCCCCCGCCCGGCACTTACCTGTCTCAGGTCAGCGCGTTGCTCCACGCTCCCTCCGATCACAGCGCTTGTCGCAGCCAATCAGGTGACAGGTAACCAGACCCAGTGCACCTGATTGGCTGAGAGGCGAGTCAGTGTTAGGGAAGCGATTTATTTGATTTCCTAACACAGCACTGTGTAAGCAGCGAACGCACAGCAGTGTATATATATATATATATATATATATATATATATATATATATATATATATATATATATATATATATATATAGCCCTATGTGCTTTTATATGTGTCTTATCTATATATAATGCACTCTTTAAATGTGCTTTAAAATGCATGGTTTTCCATTTTATCAACAAGAAAATAATGACGTTATGCTGTTGGGCTGGTATTATAATGCTATGAGGCTGGCATGACATTTTTTCCAGGGCTGGTTTTCATACCCAGTCCGGCCCTGGGTGCTGCTGGTGGTAATTCCAGTGCTTGTACTGGGCTCCTCTTCCTCTTCCTGGGGTCTGGCGCTGCTGGTGGTGGGCAGATCTCCTGATCTTGGTCCTGATCTTGGTCCTGATCTCAATCTTTTGGGAGGGACGGTTTCCTCCGCGGACTCGGACTCTGATCCACTATCCTCCACTGGCTCGTATTCCGAACCAGATGATGTGAGCTCCCCGCTGCTCCCATCATCCGACATGGCAAGAATCTCATATCAGTGGCGGAATTATCGGGGTCGCAACAGTCGCAGTTGCGACGGGGCCCGGCATTCTGCCACTGTGGGGGCGGCCCAGCGGGGTTGCTCTTCACATCGCTGAGGCTGAGCCGCTGAGCGTGTCTCTCATCTAACAGCAGAGAGACACCGGCATTGTTGGTTTTATTTCCCTGCTCTCCGTGTGTCCTCTCTCTCTCACGGCATGACAGGACACACAGCTGATCTCCCCCCTCCCCTCTCTGTGTGCTCCGAGTCCGCGGGAAATGTGAGCTCCTTAGCTTCACACTTGACTGCCCGCGGAGCACACAGAGAGAGGAGGGGGGAGATCAGCTGTGTGTCCTGTCATGCCGTGAGAGAGAGAGGACACACGGAGAGCAGGGAAATAAAACCAACAATGCCGGTGTCTCTCTGCTGTTAGATGAGAGACACACAGGCGTACAGCGGAGCGGACCGAAGCCGCCTCCTCTCTGGTTACGGAGGGGGAGGAGGAGGAGTCCGAGGGAGAACGCTGTTCTGAGGTCTGTAAAGTTTATATTCAAATTGACATGTGCTGGGGGGAACACTATGGGGTGGGGATATGCACTGATGAGGTGGGGGTCTGCACTGAGGGGGGGTCTGCATTGATGGGGTGGGGGTCTGCACTGAGGGGGGGGGGCTGCATTGATGGGGTGGGGGTCTGCACTGAGGGGGGGGGGGCTGCATTGATGGGGTGGGGGTCTGCATTGATGGAGGGAGAGGAGTCTGCACTGAGTGGGGTCTGCATTGATGGGGGGTCTGCACTGATGGAGGGGGGTGGTCTGCATTGTGGGGGGCCTGCACTGATGGAGGGGGGGTCTGTAATGAGGGGGGGGGTGTGTGCTGATGGAGGGGGGTGGTCTGCATTGTGGGGGGCCTGCACTGATGGAGGGGGGGTCTGTACTGAGGGGGGGATGTGAACTGATGGAGGGGGTCTGCACTGATGGAGGGGAGGTCTGCACTGATGGAGGGGGGTCTGCAATGATGGAGGGGAGGTCTGCACTGATGGAGGGGGGGTCTACACTGGGGTCTATAGTGATAGAGGGGGGTCTATACTGATAGATGGGGGTCTGCACTAAGGGGTCTACACTGATAGATGGGAGTCTAGGCTGATAGAGGGGGGCTATACTGATAGATGGGGGGTCACTGAAGGGGAGGCACTGATAGGGGACACCGATGGGAGGCACTGATAGGGGACACCGATGGGAGGCACTGATAGGGGACCCCGATGGGAGGCACTGATAGGGGACACTGATGGGCACTGAAGGGAGGCACTGATAGGGGGCACTGGTGGGCAATGATGGGGGGCACTGAGAAGGCACTAGGGGGCACTGATAGGGGGCACCAATGGGAGGAACTGATAGGATTTACTGATGAGCATTGATAGGGGGCACCGATGGGAGGCACCAATGGGATTTACTGATGAGCAGTGAAGGGAGGCACTGATAGGGGGCACTGATAGGAGGCACTGAAAGAGGGCATTGATAGGCTGCACTGATAGGAGGCATTGATGAGCACTGATAGGCAGAACTCATAGGCTGCACGGATGGGCACTGAGGAACACTGATAGGCAGAACTAAGGCAGTATTGATGGGCAGTATTGAAGAGTACCGATAGGTGGCATGGATGGACGCTGCAATAATGAGCACTGATAGGTGGTGCTGATAGGCAGATTTGAGGGGCACTAATAGGCAGCATTCATGAGCACTGATAGGTAACACTTGTAGGTGGCATTGATGGGCACTGATAGGTGGCATTGATGGGCACTGATACATGGCACTGATGATTGGGGCACTGATTATCAGTGTAAACAATTTACTGACATTCTTGACAGTTAATGGCAGTCCTTTCCTCACACAGACATAGCACGGGAGGAAAGGGCTGCGGATAACCGGCAAGTCTGTTTACATGTGATCAGCTGACATCACATGGTAAAGGGCCACTGTGATTGCGCTGGATGCACGTCCCAGGGGGCATGCGGGAAGCACGGTTTTGGGAGGATGTCCATGGATGCCCTCCCAAAATTGGAAGCCTGGAGCTCGGATGGAAGGGGGGGGGCCCATCATTGTTTCTTGCACCGGGGCCCTGAAGGTTCTAGTTACGCCTCTGTCTCATATGCCTCCTCAGGTGTGTAAACCCTTTGTGACATTATGGCAATTCTTATTGGCGGGCCTGTGTGGTGGTACAGATGGCGGTATGGGTGGTGGTACCGATGGAGGTACGGGTGGTGGTGGTGGTGGCGGTACCGGTGGCGGTACGGGTGGTGGTGGTACCGATGGCGGTACAGGTGGTGGTGGCGGTACAGGTGGTGATTGTGGTACCGGTGGCGGTACAGGTGGTGGTGGCAGTACCGGTGGCGGTACGGGTGGTGGTGGTACCGATGGCGGTACAGGTGGTGGTGGCGGTACAGGTGGTGGTGGCGGTACCGGTGGCGGTACAGGTGGTGGTGGTACCAATGACGGTACGGGTGGTGGTGGCGGTACAGGTGGTGATGGCGGTACAGGTGGCGGTATGGGTGGTGGTGGCACCGATGGCGGTACTGACGGTGGTACGGGTGGTGGTGGTACCGATGGCGGCACTAGTGGCGATACTGGTAGCGGCCTGTGTGGCAGTATAGATGGTGGGCCTGATGGAGGTACCAGTGGCGTTACTGGTGGTGGTACCGATGGCGGTACTGGTAGCCTGTGTGGCAGTACCGATGGCGGTACTGGTAGCCTGTGTGGCGGTACCGATGGCGGTGGGCCTGTGACAGATGGGCTGGTTGACAGATGGGCTGAATGACAGATGGGCTGAATGACAGATGGGCTGATTGACAGATGGGCTGATTGACAGATGGGCTGATTGGCTGGGCTGTGTGACAGGTCCTCTTTATTGGGGGGGGGCCGTGTTGTGCACAGTACAGAACAATACAGTTATGTCAGACAGACACTGATTCACTCACTGATCCCTGCTCTCTCCTCTCACGATCGGTGTGTGAGGAGAGAGCAGGGATCAGATAGTAACAGCAACTTTTTTGTTTACATTTGTGACAGGCTGTGATTGGACACAGCCGGTCACCTGGTAAACAGCCAATTTCATTGGCTGTTTACCGATCGGGGAAGCGCTGTGTCCAAGGGACACTCGCCTTCCTCGATCACTACGCTGGATGCCTTCGGCGGCGCGCAGGGAGCGCGCCGCCGAGTTTATTGTGACAGGTGATCGGCTGTGACTTTGACACAGCCGATCACGGGGTAAACAGCCAATAGAATTGGCTGTTTACCTAGATCGGGGAAGCGCTGTGTCCGAGGGACACGCGCCGCCACCGATCGCCGCGCTGCGCGCTCCCGCGGGCACGCGCCGGCATGTTATCCTGCTGGACGTCATATGACGCCCAGTCAGGATAACGCAAGCACTTCCCGGACGTCAATATGCTATTGACCGGGCGGGAAGTGGTTAAATACCACCAAAAGAAAGCTCTATTTGTGTGAAAAAATTTGTGTGAAAAAAAGGACAAAAATTTCATATGGGTACAGTGTTGCATGTCTGAGTAATTGTCATTCAAAATGTGAGAGCACCGAAAGCTGAAAATTGGTCTGGTCAGGAAGGGGGTTTAAGTGCCCAGTGGGTAAGTGGTTAAGACACCGCCTAGAGTGTATTAGAAACAGTACACCACAGAATGCACTGTAGATATAGGCTACACTGGATGCAGAGTATATTTATATCATCATACAGCAATGCCATTATGGGGCGTTCCGCAGCGCTCAAATTTGCCGCGAATGCCCCATAACGTTCTCTCTTTGGCGAACACGCGATGTTCGATTAGAATGTATGTTCGACCCGAACATCAAGCTCATCCCTACTCTACGCGAGGATGTTTTAATGCTACTCACTTATTTAATCAAAAGTCCTCTCAAGTAGGCCTTGAGAGCATCCCATACTATTCTGGCAGGTGCCGATACTTCATTCAGAGTGAAAAACATCCTCAGGTGGTCCAGCAGGGCTCCCTCCTCAGGAAATAGATCCAACCAGAATGGATTTAGATGCCAAGGGAAAATATTACAGGGGAACGTTCAGAAATACCCCTTGACTCTATTACCACATCCCTAAAAGCCATGGCACAACGCCAGATCGATTCTTGAACCAAATGTTTTAGAATGACAAGCATATGAATTTTCAGTAGGGTGTAGCATCCACCACATATCATGTAACCCTTTTTTTTTAACAGAAACTTTTTTATTGAACAAATAAGCATTACAATACAAATTGAGTTAGTGCATTCAGTTCAAAAATAATGACAGTAAGATCTCTACCATCATCCGGTAGCCACTATTTATCAAACATTCCAGCTGTGCAGATGTGAGAAGTATCACCCAACAGCATAGCTTAATGCATTATAGTATTATAAAATCTTAGGTAACATTATGTAAGTAATCAGTATTCGATTAAACCTGGGCGGGGGGGGGGGGGGGGGGGCGGTAAGGAGTGGGGGGGGAGGGGAGGGGACGGAAGCGGATGAGGGGGGGGCCAGGACAGAAGGAGAATAAACATGTGATAGAAAATGTGCTCCAAGGTGTTTCGTGTCATAATTAAGGGGTAGGGGGTTCAGGGTCCCCGGAAGCATCTACCCAAGAGGACCAGATTTTATCAAATTTCCCTGGGCATTGCCTACTTTCATATGTCATTCTGTATAGAGGGGGTACCAAGTTAACCAACCTTTTCCATGAGGCTAGAGTAGGAGGCTCAACCAGTTTCCATCTGAGTAAAATTTCACGTCTAGCATAATATAATGAGAAGGTAAGACACAATTTACTATACCTATCTCCCTCAACATCTTCCAAATGGCTGAGTAATAATATTTGGGGATCAACCGGTACATTTAACCCTGTGACATTGCCCAGTGTGGAGGCCACTTCAGTCCAGAAGGGTCGGAGTTTGGGACAGGACCAGACCATGTGCCAGAAGGTTCCCACCTCCTGCCTGCATCTTTGGCAGTTGGGATCTCTTTGATGGTAAATGCGCGCCAGTCTCTGTGGGGTGAAGTACGC
Organism: Lithobates septentrionalis; assembly: GCA_037952835.1. Taxonomy (NCBI): domain Eukaryota; kingdom Metazoa; phylum Chordata; class Amphibia; order Anura; family Ranidae; genus Lithobates; species Lithobates septentrionalis. The sequence goes on from JBBDGP010000885.1 coordinate 1,864,439, forward strand.
TCTGTGTAGGAACTTAAATTGTACGAATCTATCTTTTGCAGCGATCATTGAAGGAATGTAGGAAATCAAACACTCCTTCCACTCTTCCTCGTCCAAAGAAGGAATATCCATCCTCCACTTTTCCCAGGTTTTAGTCAGTTTGGTGTCATACTCCACTGTAAGGTATAGATATAGTGTTGAGAGAGGTTTCCCCATCACACTGGAAATCAGGACCCGTTCAATGGAGTCAGGTTCCAGAGTGAGGGGGGCAGGGAACTGGGCTTCAAAGGCGTGCTTCAGCTGCCAGTACCTGAATTGAAAGGACAGGATAGCAAACGATTGCCTCAGAGCCTGAAAAGTCATAAGCCTACCGTCCTGAACTATATGTTTTAAGGTAAGGATTCCCTTCTTTGCCCACAGAGAGGGGTCCGGTATACTATAAAAGTGAGGAAGCATAGGGTTACCCCAAAGGGGCATATGTGGTGAAATGTGATAAGGTTTTGCGTATTTCTTCCTAGCCTCCTGCCAGACCCTCACGGTGGTTCGCATTAGAGTTGTCATGGACGAACTGGCCCTAAGTCCACGAAACCGGAGATTTCTCAGGGCAGCGAAGGATCCCAGAATGGCTGCTTCCAGAGTGACCGCCGGGTTCTGTGCGGGCTGGGAGAACCACCACCGAATCATGACCAGGACAGCCGCCCAATAATAAATTTGAAAATTCGGCAGTGCCAGTCCACCCCCCGAAAGTGGGAGATAGAGGATCTGTTTGGCCACCCTGGGCGGCCTCCCCGCCCAGACAAATTGTATCAGCAGACTCTCTAACCTCCGGACGAAAGCCTTGGGGATGTGAATGGGGGTATTGCGGAAGAAATATAGATATTTGGGAAGGTAAATCATTTTTAGCAGATTGACTCTGCCAACGGGGGTCAATGGAAGGGAACGCCATGCAGCACACCTAGCCGTTAGATGTGTCATGAGTGGTCGCAGATTGTTTTCCAAATAGTCCTGGACTTTACCACTAATTTTAATCCCTAGGTATTTGAAATCATCTACCCATTTGAGCTGCGGATGTGGCACCCTAGGGGTCGAGGGATGGAGCGGGAAAAGAACCGACTTGTCCCAATTGATGCGAATCCCTGAGTACCCGCCAAATCGATTAATTAGTTCCAGAGCAGTCTGTAAAGAGGACGACGCGTCCGCTAAGTAAAGCAGAGCATCGTCCGCATACAGCGATATCTTTTCCTCGATTGGACCTACCTGGAGACCCCTTACACCAGGATCTGCCCTCAGCAGTATAGCCAGGGGCTCCATTGCCAGAGCAAATAAGCCCGGGGAGAGGGGACAACCCTGTCTTGTGCCCCAAGATAATTGGAACTTCCCTGATAGGCAGCCGTTGGTACGAATCCTAGCTGAAGGACTACGGTATAGCATACGGAGCCAGTTCGTGAAACCCGGGCCAAACCCAAATCGTGAGAGCACCTCCCATAGGTAGCCCCACTCGACAGAGTCAAAAGCCTTCTCTGCGTCGAGTGAGGCCACCGTTCCTTTAGTCTTCTCGTCTGACCTGTCTATGTGTGTATGAAGGCGTCTGATATTGATGTCAGTGCCTCTTCCGGGCATGAAGCCTGTTTGGTCCCTGTGGATCAGGGCAGTAATGACCAAATTAAGCCTATTGGCCAAAACTTTTGCCAGTACTTTTGCATCCACATTCAGAAGGGATATGGGGCGATATGAGGAGCATAATGTGGGATCTTTCCCTGGCTTGGGGATCACCACTATAATCGCGTCACTCATTGTGTCCGGGAGTTTCTCGAGGCGCGTCGATGCAGAGAAGAGGCCCTGAAGTTTATCAACTAGTTCTATAGCATATTGTTTGTAAAACTCCACAGGGATGCCATCGGGTCCCGGAGTTTTCCCTGCTTGCATTGATTTAAGTGCCTGGATTATCTCTAAGGACGTAATTGGGGCGTCGAGTTTGTCACGATACGTTACTGTAAGAGTTGGGATATCGATGTCATCTAGATATGCCACTAAATCCTCCCTATCATAGTCTACCCTGGACGTGTAATGGGATTCGTAAAATTCCGCAAAACAACTATTGATCCCCTCTGGTGTGTGGGTCAGCTGTCCCGAGGAGTCCCTGATATGTGAGATGCTCATCCCTCCCGCCTGCTCTCTAGAGAGCCAGGCCAACAGACGGCCTGACCGCTCTCCCTGCTCAAAGATCCATTGGGATTGAGCCAGCATTTTCTTCTGGGTAAGAGAGGTACGGAGACGGATAACCTCCTTCGTCATAAGTTGTAACTGTGAATAGTGTATAGGGTCTCGAGTACGAACAAAAAGAACCTCAGCACTACTCGCCTCTCTCTCAGCCTTTATCAAGTCTGCCTTACGCTCCCTGCGAACTCTGACAATGATGGTCTGGTAATGTCCCCTCGTCGTGGCCTTAAAGGTATCCCACACAACTGTGGGGTCAGCTGAGCCTACGTTGACTGCCCAAAAGTCAATCAATTCAGTTCTGAATTGGGAGTCCACAGCAGTGTCTGAAATCCAGAACCTAGAGAGCCTCCATATCTTGTCTACTGAGCCCAGGGAGAGGTCCAATGACAACAGCAAGGGTGCGTGATCGGAGATTCCCCTAGGCAATATTTGTATGTCTGTGACGCGTGGGAGGACCGGGCTCCCAGCAAAGACTAAGTCTATACGGGAAAAGGTTCTATGAGAGGCCGAATGGCATGTGAACGCCCTGGCCTGGGGGTGTCTCCACCTCCAAACATCTGTCAGGCCATAGGTATCCGCCCATTCAGCCAACCCAGGGCAATGATGTCCCGCAGTCGTCAATCTGTCAAGAACCGGGTCAGGGACCAAATTAAAGTCACCCAGTATGATATTATTGTCAGATGCAAAGTCGGCCATTTTGCTGGTGATCTGATTGAGCACCAACAAGGAAGCCGGCTGGGGCAAATACAAGCCCACAATGGTCCACGTTAGAGAGTATATTTTAGCATGAATAATAACATACCGTCCATCAGGGTCCAGGGCCAAATCCAAGAGTCGGAAGGGAAGGGATTTCAGTATCAGGATAGTAACACCCCTGGAAAAACTGGAGTGTGTGGAATTGTAGTGGTAGCCCACCCATGGTTTTTTAAGGGCCAGAACCCTACTTCCAATTAGGTGCGGTTCTTGGAGCACACATATATGTGGGTTATAAGCTTTAATGAATTGGAACACCAGGGAGCGCTTAACCGGGGAGTTCAATCCCCTGGTGTTCCAGGAAATGATATTAAGGGAGGACATGGTTACTAGAGATGATAAAAATATTAGGATCAGTATGGGTCACGGCTCCTGAATTGGACCCCCGAACCCAAAACGGACACACCCGGAAACAATGCAATGCTGATGAATCAATTATTTTAGTGCAAATATAGAACAAAAACAAAATCAAACTAAAAACAAACATAGGAGCCCAATATCTACAGTAAATTGAGCTAGCCCCGTAAGGGGAACTTACAAAACCCCCCTCCCCACCCAACCACCCCAAACTGAGGCGGGTTTCAATCCCAAACCGATTCAGCTCGCCGGCTGCAACAGGGGGTCCGTGGAAAAGGCGAGCCCTACCCCCCGAGATTCCTACGGGGGGTAAGCAGCAGTTCAAGCAGCTTTCCAAGTGTAAGATCTCCGCTGTTATAATATAACAGGCTGTGAGGATGTAAGAGTCAACCAGAGAAAAGTAAACCATGTTGCATCCCCACAGTAAAGTCGATCCAGCATTGGAGGACTCACAGCATGAACCCCAGTGCTCTGTGAAAGGGAGCAATTAAGAGCAAAGGAACTTCATATCTCAACAGTCTCCTGCCCATATCCTCCGGCAGGGGCACAAACTTAGATGTTTCTGGTAGGGATAATTAGCTAACCCATCAAGTCCGCACACACCATGGGTTTAAACTGGGCATAACAAGTGCAACAGAACTAGGCATCCATGGGGTAAATCTTGTGGAAACTCAGACCTGAGCCCAGGTCACCGTGAATAAGCAACGAAAGGAGGTCAAGCGGCACATACCGGTTAGTCGATCAACGGATCTGTGGTAACGAGTCCAGCCAGGTAGAAGCCTCTCTTGGTGTACTAAAGAACCGAGTTGTCTCGCCGTCTTGGACTCTCAGGCGAGCAGGGAAGAGTATACTGTAGCGAATGCTGCGTGATCTCAATGCCGCCTTGACTTGATCAAAAGATTTCCTGAGCTTCTGGGTCTCCACCGAGTAGTCAGGGAAGATCATCAACTTAGCATTTTGGTATCTGATGTCACCAACATTTCTGGAGGCGCGGAGGACTTCGTCTCTGTCTCTGAAGTTGAGGAGACGGAGAATGAAGGTGCGGGGAGGGGATCCAGGAGGCCCCGGCTTAGGCGGGATGCGGTGTGCCCTCTCAACTGTGTAATGGGGGGACCAACGGGCCTCAGGTCAAAGGTCAGGCAACATACCCCCTATAAAGGAGGTAGGATTGTTCCCCTCCGCCCCCTCTGGTAAACCAATAATACGGAGGTTGTTGCACCGATTTCTGTTCTCCGTATCTTCGGCTCTGTATTCTAGGGCCTTTTTTTTTTTAACACAGTCTAGGGCCTTTACTTTGGTTTGAAGTGTGCGGAGAGCTACTCCATGCTCCGCCACAGTGTCTTCAGTGGTGCTCAGTCTTTGCTCCGACTCAGTGGCTCGCGACCTGAGTTTGCCTATATGTTGGCAGATTAGTCCCATCTCCAAACTGAACAGCCTCAATTTTTGTTGTGAGCGTTGATTGGCAAGCAGCGATGGCCGCCATTACGTCCACCAGCCAGGGGGGTCGGGAGTCGTCCGACTCCATGAGGCTCGTCTGTGAGGCTCTATGGGCGCTGCGGGTAGAATGAGCTGCTGAACAGGGGTAGGTGGGTATCGGAGGGGAATCCGACTGTGGCGGAAAGGTCAGTTTTTTACCCCCTTTATTATACTTTGCGCTAGAGTTCCTGCGCCTCATTCAGCTGTCCGGGGGTCCCGCTCCGTGCAATAATCAGTAGGTATCTGCGGGAGTCTAACAGGGAGGGGACAGGGATAGTCAAACGGTGCAGTATAGCAGGTGTCCCTCCAGACAAATCCCCCACCTGTCACAAGAGCTGTCTCCAGGCTTCCAGGGGTCTACAGGGGTTTACTGTCCGTCCCCAGTCTGTCTCACTCAGGGTGTCTAGGGGGGAAGCCTCAGGTCCTCCCAGAAGGCACTCACCCGTCCTCTCAGGCCACCCTGCTCCAGGGCAAGGGCACGATCCCAACTCCAGGCCGGTCCAGAGTCCGCAGGCTGTCAGGAAAGGCCGCGGCTGCGGCCTAGTATCTCGCTGGAGGAGAGACTGGCCTGGGATCGGCCTGTGTCTCAGCTAGGCCTAATGTTCCGACCTCTGTCCGCGGCCCGTGGCGATCCGGGAGTCCCGGTCTGTATGGCCGATCGCGCCAAGGGTCCTCCGGCTCATGGCCGGGCCCGTCAGGAAAGGTCCCGGCTGCGGCCTAGTTGGCTGAAGTAGGCCTAGGAATACCGATCGCGGCCCGGAGTCAAAATCCTCTCCTCCCCGCAACAGTCGGGAGATCTCCGCAGCCCCCTGTGAAGCCCAGTATTGTTTCCAGGGTGTTTTATGGATGATGGATCCGGATTTTGGTATTAGAAAAGCGGAGCTCTCAGAAAATGCTGCCGCTTACAGCGCCATCTTGGCCACGCCCCCTATCATGTAACCCTAGTTCCCTACAGAACCTACCTAAAGAAGAGAGGCCATCTATAGGTAAGGAGCGAGGAGATGGAAATCTATCCTGTTTTGGGTTGATTACATTATTAAGGTCACCAGTCACCAATATTGGAAGTGAGGGAAAGGCCTTTACAAATGACATAAGGTGAAGAAGAACCTGAGGGTTATATGGAGGGGGAATGTAAATGGCAGCAATGATCAATTCAAAATCACAAATCTGACACTGAAGAAAAACAAACCTACCATTCACGTCCACTAGTGTCCTAGTGCAGGAGAACAATATATCATTATAAATTAATATAGAAACCCCCCCAGGAGTAAGAGGAAAGAAAAGAATGGTATCCCTCCCTGCCCCCTCTTCGCTAAAACCATCTAATGGTATTACTGGTGGCATGAGTCTCCTGCAAACAGACAACTGATGGATGGAATAGGGTTATATAATCAAAGACGGCATTTCTTTTTAAAGAGGAATTCATGTCACAAACATTCCAAGAAAGAAAGCGTATACTTGCAAAGTGCAGTCTAGTTGCCTTTAGTAAGTCAGCCACTTATCCAATAGTAGTACTATATAAAAGAAACAGGCACCAAACTGGGTGGTAAAGGCAAACTTAATATATTGTCATCCAATAAGGTTGATAACTAGGTAAGCATAACATGGATTAACAATGGTAATAACACAATTTAGCATACAACATGATTAACAGTAAGGACTAGACATAAGGACAGCCATACATGGAGCAAATGTCTTTCTTGCAACCAAGGCTCAATTCCCCCATCAACACAGACAGTGTAGATGCAGGAATCTTCTCCTGGCGGGGGGAGGGCAGGGGAACCTGCTGGGAGAAGACAATGATTATCGAGTGTGGGGGGGGGGCTCTTGACATCTGAAGTACAGTGAGGGGGTGGGGCACTCTGGACACCTGCTTAAAATTGTTATGAAAATAATACAATTCTATGCCAGTTAAAGACTTACGATGTGAAGGGCAGGTGCAGACCAGCACAGAGCCCACTCACACTCTTGTAGCAGATGATGCAAGTCTAAAAGAAGGGTGACACACCGTGGGTATCATACACGAAACAAAAACTATCTCCCATGGGACTTTGTTGCAGCAATAGAAATCACACAATTACAAAATGGGGTATAAAAAGTAAAAAATAAACCCTTTTATTGAACAACAGGTTTCAAATTGTCTGGCTTAGACACTTCACGTCCTAATCTTATACCATTTCTACAAAATACATATACTGCAGGGATACATTAAATTATTAAAATAAATTGCATATCCACCAAGTCAACCACCACGGGTATCATACACAAAAAACTTTATTTGAGACTGCTCAGACAGAACACCATGACAGAACCATATTTTCTCTGAGCAGTCTCCAGTAAAGTGTGAGTGGGCTCCGTGCCGGTCTGCATCTGCTCATTACAGCTTAAGTCTTAAAGCGGAGTTCAGCCAAAAAATTTTTTTCTAAAAGTCTCCAAAAAGTCTTAAAAGTCTGCAGCTACAAATACTGCAGCTGCTGACTTTTAAAATATGGACACTTACCTGTCCAGGGCGCCCGCGATGTCCTCGCTCGAAGCCGACCAGTCCTTCGGCTCTCAGGTGTAGGTGCCACCATCTTCGGTAAGGGAATCAGGAAGTGAAGCCCTGCCGCTTCACAGCCTGGTTCCCTACTGCGCATGTGCATCCTCACTGGTCCCTGCTGTCTTCTGGGACCTGTGCGTCTCCCTGAAGACAGCGGGGGGGGGGGCGGAGGAGGGGCTGGACATGGCGTAGATCACCACGGAGCCTGCCACGATCTATGCCCAGAAGTGGGAGCAAATACCTGGATTAGACAGGTATCTCCCCCCTCCCCCCTGAAAGGTGCCAAATGTGACACCGGAGGGGGGAGGAATCCGATCAGCGGAAGTTCCATTTTTGGGTGGAACTCTGCTTTAAGTTATTACTAAAACCAGTAATAATCAAATGCCAAGGCAATTATTTGAACTAAATTTCTATGATGCCATTAAATATAATGTAAAGCTAATATAGCTTTATCGTGATGTAAGAGCAGCTATTTGTAAAGGACAATTGTGACCATGTCTTGTATAAAATAATTTTATGAAGATAGGCAATAGAACAAAACCGATGTCATCTGTGACACACAAAGGATAAATGGAGTGATGCAGTGGACCTTCAGCTGTAGCAGAAAACTGTAAGTCATGGGCCCCACCAAAGATATGAGTATGATAAATGTGGGTAAAACCTTGGTGGATGGAAAGTTTTCATTTGTTTTGACCTTTCTAATGTGACTGTTACATTTTCAGGCAACAATATGTAAATCCACTTTGAAATTTAAGAAAAGCTGCCATGACAGAAAGACAGTTGCTGTTGCTGTCCTCTTGAAACTGGCGTCAATATTTTGTGTCACTGAGCTAAAACATACATGCAGCTTTGGAGTTCTGACTTATATTGCTGTACACGTTTTCTCATCATGACGTATTTTGCCCAGAGATGGCCTTTAAAATCATCTTGTTGATGGTAATCGAGTGTTGTAATCATTTTGGGAACATCCAATCCTTGAGCCTACGATCATGCAAAATAGTTATTTCTTCCTTGCAGTTCCTCAGTTATCCCAAAGATTTAAAAAAAAGGAAATTGCACAGAATCATATACCAAGAGACTTCAGTTCCACTCATATTAATGTCTGAAAAGCATGCTAATGCCACGTACACACGAATGGAAATGCCGCCAGCAAAATTCCGATGATAGCTTTTGGTCGGAAAATGGGACCGTGTGTATGCTCCATCAGACTTTTGCTGGCGGAATTCCAGCCAGCAAAAGATTGAAAGCAGATTCTCAATTTTTCGGTCGGAAAAAGTTCCTAGCCTAAAATGCAATCGTCTGTATGCAATTCCGACACGCCAAAAATGACACATGGTCAGAATCAAGTACGAGACGGAAGCGCTCGGTCTGGTAAAACTAGCGTTCATAATGGAGCTAGCAAATTCGTCACACTGTAAATTTATGGATCTTTTAAATCAGCGCATTCTTTTGTTCTTTATAATGCTAGAAGAATGAAGTTGTTTTGCTGCTAATATTCACACAAAGTTCTCACAAACGTATTTATTTATTATTTCTCGTGATCTCCTGAATAATATTTTTTGTTTTTAAAGCCAGATCTCCATATTAATGTTTAGAATTATTTTTTATAGTCATTTTTTTTAATGTATTTTTTTAATCAAGAACTCCTTTTTTGGGATTATTTTTAAATTATTTTCTAGTGATCTCCATAATTTTTTTTTGGTGTGTCAAGTTTCCACAACAACATTATTATCTTGTATTTTATAAGCTCAAGGAGGTTGGTGTTGGTGTCCCTTGTTAATTAGACATTGTATTTTGGAAATGTACCTGCCTACTCACAAATAAACTGTCCTATTTGAATAAAAACACATAGGCAAGTATTTTCATATAAAAAAAATCTCAATTTATTCTGGCTCATAATAACAAAATAAAGAGGAAGGCAACGCTGGAGAAACTGCTTGAATTTGCTAAGGCTTTGGCCTCCAGGGCACACATCAACTCTTTGTAAATTAAAATTGGAAGCCTGAGAAGTCCATATAATAGGGAGCACAATCTGGTGTCCAGGACTCCCCGAGATCATGAACAGCAGCAGATGACATACAGTATCTCACAAAAGTGAGTACACCCCTCGAGTTTTTGTAAATATTTTATTATATCTTGTGACAACACTGAAGAAATTACACTTTGCTACAATGTAAAGTAGTGAGTGTAGAGCTTGGATAACACTGTCAATTTGCTGTCCTCTCAAAATAACTCGACACACAGCCATTAATGTCTAAACCGCTGGCAAAAAAAAAGTGAGTACACCCCTAAGTGAAAATGCCCAAATTGGGCCCAAAGTGTCAATATCTTGTGTGGCCACCATTATTTTTCAGCACTGCCTTAACCGTCTTGGGCATGGAGTTCACCAGAGCTTCACAGGTTGCCACTGGAGTCCTCTTCTACTCCTCCATGCTGACATCAACGAACTGGTGGATGTTAGACACTTTGCGCTCTTCCACCTTCCATTTAAGGATGCCCCACAGATGCTCAATAGGGTTTAGGCCTGGAGACATGCTTGGCCAGTCCATCACAAGACCTTCAGCTTCTTTAGCAAGGCAGTGGTCATCTTGTAGGTGTGTATGGGGTCGTTATCATGTTGGAATCATGCCCTGCGGCCAGGGGCGTAACTAGAAATCACAGGGCCCCATAGCAAAATGTTGTATGGGCCCCCCCCCCTGCAAACCGCCCCCCCCCTGCAAACCACCCCCTCCACAAAAAAAAAGAACTAATGCCATTGAACAACAGATTACCGCACCCATGTGGCACAGTACCCAGGCAACAGCTTATATTAATTATGAACAACAAAGTATGCAGTATACTGTATGCAGCCCCTAAAGGACACACATTGCTGACCTCCATGCCTTCTAACCAATTTCTGTTCTGTTATATAAAATGAACTAGTTCAACTCACCATAATGCTGAATCAGTGGGAGCCCTGAGCGTGTCACTTGACACCGTCGCCTGCCACCAGATGCAACTTGTCACGGAATGTCACTTGTCACATCACCCGCCACACATTGCGGATTGTCCACTTGCCACGTCGCCTGCCACCAGATGTAGATTGTCACTTGTCACACGTTGCAGAATGTCACCTGCCACATGTTGCCGATTGTCCACTTGCCACGTCCCGGATTGTCACTTGCCACGTCACCTGCCACACATTACTGATTGTCACTTGCCACATCCCAGATTGTCACTTGCCACACATTAGATTGTCACTTGCCACGTCACCTGCCACACATTACGGATTGTCACTTGCCACTTTCTGGATTGTCACTTGCTACACATTACGGATTGTCACTTGCCACGTCCCGGATTGTCACTTGCCACGTCACCTGCCACACATTACTGATTGTCACTTGCCACGTCCCAGATTGTCACTTGCCACACATTAGATTGTCACTTGCCACGTCACCTGCCACACATTACGGATTGTCACTTGCCACTTTCTGGATTGTCACTTGCTACACATTACGGATTGTCACTTGCCACGTCGCCTGCCACATGTTATGGATTGTCACTTGCCACGTCACCTGCCACACATTACGGATTGTCACTTGCCACGTCCCGGATTGTCACTTGCCACACATTACGGATTGTCACTTGCTACGTCACCTGCCACACATTACGGATTGTCACTTGCCACGTCCCGGATTGTCACTTGCCACACATTACGGATTGTCACTTGCCACGTCGCCTGCCACATGTTACAGGTTGTCACTTGCCACGTCACCTGCCATACATTACAGATTGTCACTTGCCACCTCACCTGCCACACATTACGGATAGTCACTTGCCACGTCACCTGCCACACATTACGGATAGTCACTTGCCACGTCACCTGCCACACATTACGGATAGTCACTTGCCACGTCACCTGCCACACATTACGGATAGTCACTTGCCACGTCACCTGCCACACATTACGGATAGTCACTTGCCACGTCACCTGCCACACATTACGGATAGTCACTTGCCACATCACCTGCCACACATTACGGATTGTCACTTGCCACGTCCCGGATTGTCACTTGCCACACATTACGGATTGTCACTTGCTGCCACGTCTCGGATGGTCACTTGCCACACATTACGGATTGTCACTTGCTGCCACGTCCCGGATTGTCACTTGCCACTTCACCTTGTCACTTGCTGCCTGTGTCACTTTCATGCTGTGTCCCAGAGTCAGGCAGCAGAGAGATAAGGTCATCTCTCTGCTTCCCGAGGCTGCCTGCACAGTGAGGGGGGAAAACTGCACTGCACTGCAGGGATGCAGGGAGGGCGCCGGGCGGTGAGAGATGATGTCATCTCTATGCACCCCCGGCTGCCAGCTCCCTGATTGGCCAGCCTGCTCATACACGAGCCGAGCCGCCCAGCTGACTCACCGCCTGACAGCCCTCGGAGCCGCCCACGCTCTCACCGCGGACCCGCAGAGCCGCCCACTCTCACCCGGGGGCCCGCAAAGCCGCCCGCTGTCACCCGCGGGCCCGCAAAGCCGCCCGCTGTCACCCGCGGAGCCGCCCGCTCTCACCCGCGGGCCCGCAAAGCCACCCGCTGTCACCCGCGGAGCCGCCTGTCACCGGTCCGGGGGGCCCCTAACAGCTGCGGGCCCCATAGCGGCCGCGTGTGTCGCTATGGCGGTAGTTCCGCCACTGCCTGCGGCCCAGTCTCCAAAGGGAGGGGATCATGCTCTGCTTCAGTATATCACAGTACATGTTGGGATTCATGGTTCCCTCAATGAACTGTAGCTCCCCAGTGCTGGCAGCACTCATGCAGCCCCAGACCATGACACTCCCACCACCATGCTTGACTGCAGGCAAGACACACTTGTCTTTGTACTCGTCACCTGGTTGCGGCCACACATGCTTGACACCATCTGAACTAAATAAGTTCATCTTGGTCTCATCAGACCACAGGACATGGTTCCAGTAATCCATGTCCTTAGTCTGCTTGTCTTCAGCAAACTGTTTGCGGGCTTTCTTGTACATCATCTTTAGAAGAGGCTTCCTTCTGGGATGACAGCCATGCAGACCAATTTGATGCAGCGTGCGACGTATGGTCTGAGCATTGACAGGCTGACCACCCATCCCTCATACGTCTATTTCCCAAAGACAACCTCTGGATATGACGCTGAGCACGTGCACTTAACTTCTTTAGTTGACCATGGCAAGGCCTGTTCTAAATGGAACCTGTCCTGTTAAACTGCTGTATGGTCTTGGCCACCGTGCTGCAGCTCAGTTTCAGGGTCTTGGCAATCTTCCTATAGCTTAGGCCATATTTTTGTAGAGCAACAATTCTTTTTTTCATATCCTCAGAGAGTTCTCTTCCATGAGGTGCCATGTTGAACTTCCAGTGACCAGTATAAGAGAGTGACAGCGATGACACCAAATTCAACACACCTGCTCCCCATTCACACCTGAGACCTTGTAACATTAACAAGTCACATGACACCGGGGAGGGAAAATGGTTAATTGGGCCCAATTTGGATATTTTAGCTTAGGGGTGTACTCACTTTTGTTGCCAGTGGTTTAGACATTGATGGCTGTGTGTTGAGTAATTTTGAGGGGACAGCAAATTTCCACTGTTATACAAGCTGTACACTCACTACTTTACATTGTAGCAAAGTGTAATTTCTTCAGTGTTGTCACATGAAAAGATATAATAAAATATTTATAAAAATGTGAGGGGTGTACTCACTTTTGTGAGATACTGTATATGTCCCCAGGCTGTGGTACTACAACAGGCTGCGTCTTCTGTCAAACCAGACTGAACCCAGGCCATCACTTTTTTGTCTTCCTTGCAGCCTTCCCTCCACACTTCCCTGCAGCCTTCCCTACAGCCTTCCTTGGAGGCTGTGGCTCTGGAGGTGGACTTGTGGCAGGAGGAGGAGGAGAAGGAGGATGGGCGAGTGCACATAAGTGTACGTCATAGGTCATTTGGCCCCTCAACCCCTTGTGAATGGCCTCAACAAAAAGTTTTTCACACTTGTGGGGTTGGCCCTCCTCCATTTGCAGCAATTTTGAAGCTATATAGTAGCCATAGGGCTCTTCAGCATGAGGGGGGGGGGGGGTTCAGGACTGCATTAGCCTCCTTAATGAGGCCCAGTGCTGCCTCCTCTACGTTACTCCCCTTCCTGGCCCTTTTTGTTGGAAGGTGGAGGGGAGGCACCTGGGATTGGGTGAGGCTCCTACTGCGCCCAGCCACCTCCTGGCTGACACTTACCCCCGTCTCCTCCTGGCTGGCACTTACCCCTGCCTCCTCCTGGCTGACACTTACCCCCGCCTCCTGCTGTGTGCCACATTCCAGAGCCTCGTCCTGGCTGAGGTCTTGCTGTGTATGAAAACGGAACATAGTTTTAATTTTTGGTTCATTAATCACACACAATTTTCAGCTCCAGACTGTTGCAAATTGCATGTTAATAAATAGAAAAGACTAACATTCTGAGCCCAGCATTTTTCATTCTGGTCCCAATCATTTTTGGCACCTATTGTCTATTTATATGTAAAACACTTTTTGTTCAATCATTAATTTGTTATCAATAATATAATCTAGTTAACAACAATAATTTTCGGACAATAAATAAGTAAAAAAATACTATACCTGGCTGCAGCTGGGCTCCTCCACTTCTTCCAGGATGGAAGGCCCAGGTTGGTCCTCGGAAGCCGCAGCTGGGTTGAGGGAAGGGTGGAGGGATGGCTGGATGGAAGTGTGGAAAGTGATTCCCTGACTTCCATCTGGTCTTCCAGAAACCGCATCCTGGTGTAGTACCACAGACAATGTACATAACATCCTTTGCTGCTGCTCCTGACCTCATGGAAGCCTGGATCTTATTAAGCTCCATCCATCCTTCTCAAGCTACCAATTTTCCTCTCCACAAAATCGATGTCTGCGTCGGGGACCTGGGTCTTCACAAATTTTCACAGTTTCTCCAGCGATGCCTTCCTTGCTGGTTTGTTGCGATATAAGGGGTTTTTAACCTCCCACAAATTATGCATATCCTTGTATTTTTCAATGAACTGGCCCATGAAATCCGGGTCTTTGACTTATTTCATCTTTGCTGAAAGACCAAACACAAGACAAAAACACGAAATATCAGGCTAAACTCTCCTAATCTTATCCCAATATAGGCCTCAATCTATAATCATTATAGGCCACTGATGTCCCAAGTTAAAATGTTACCTTCGTTATTACGTTCGTCGCTTCCGGTCTTCCTTCCTCCGCACACAGAACGTCATACTACACATGCGTGTTAACTTCATATGAACTGTTCATGCGTGAAACTCCGCCTGCGTCGCCTGCCCCTGACGTTCTTTCTAGAATATTCCCCGCCCCTTATCTTTCTGCGCAGTGGGAGATGAACATGGCGGAGACACAGCAGGTGCGTAATAGCAGTAACGAGGAGGAGGAAAGCCCGGAGCCTGAAATGTCCCGATCTCGGAGGAGAAGATTTAAGGCCTCAAATATGGCCTTTGTAGAGATGGTGGACATATTGAAGAGGGCCGACTATGACGGGAAGTATGGACCGTACCTAAATCCAAATGTGAGAAAGGCCAAGATCATGACTAAAGTTGTGAAGAGTCTGCATAGGAATTTTCGGGTACGACGATCCAAGGAGCAATTGAGGAAACGCTGGTCAGACTTGAAATTGAGGGAGCAGGATCAGTACAGAAGGATCAAGAAAGTGCTTCTAAAAAATAAGTACTTGTCGTGTGTTCCGATTATTATTATTACTTGCATGCTGTACCATGTGCTTTTTTTTACTGTGGTACAGTTTAAAATGGCGACTTTCATGTTCGTGGGCACAGTAATCGGTCGTAGGAAACATTGTTCGTTTGTCAACTAAATACGATGTTTTTGGCAGATACAGAGTTAATTACATTTGGTCATGTTAATTTGTATTAAAAGAAGTTTAGGACATTGTTGTCTAGATGTGTTTGTAACTAGAATGAATTGCAAACTTGATTCAGTGTAATGTAAGGAGAGGACACTCAGCAGCTGTTTACACATCTGGACTCAGGAGCACTAGTGTGGGACACAAGAACAAACTTTTTAGGGTGTCCCACACAGGTACACCAGTGGATACTTGGGGTTTCTACATGTGTGAAACTTGTCCAAAAAAGGTAAGTCTTGTAGCTTTGTTAAGGGAATAAATAATGTCTTCAACTTGGAACTCTGCCCAAACAGACAATTGTACCCCACTTCCTAGCAATGTTTCACATTCATATTTCTGGCCAGAAATATATGTGTGCCAAGTATACCTTTTGTTTCATTCTCATATGGGGAGAAAAGACTAGGGACGTCTGAGGACACCAGGGACCCCCCCCCCCCACCTCCTGAAGAAGGGGAACAGAGGACACAACCAGAGGATGTGGAGGAAGGAGAGGTGGTGGAAATTGTCACCACAACAGGTGAGTGTCTGAGACCACAGATTCAGGTAATAGATGTATGCCTGCATATTTATAATACATGGTGTATATTTTTTCTTTTAGGTGATGCGCATGTTGTGGAAGAATAATCTACTCTTTTCACCACTGACAGTGCACAAAGACTAAACCAGGACATCATGTATTGAAGTCAGGATTTAGACATCATCAAGCAAAAGACAAAAGAGGCTGAACAAAAACTGAAGAACATGATTGATGTACTACCCTGTTTCCCCGAAAATAAGACCTAGCGTGATTGTCGGTGATGGCTGCAATATAAGCCCTACCCCCCAAAAAAGCCCTACCCTCTTTCCCCAAAAATAAGCCCTACCCTGAAAATAAGACCTACAAGGACTTTAACTAGGGCTTATTTGGGGGGTAGGGCTTATATTGCAGCCATCAACCACAATCACGCTAGGTCTTATTTTCGGGGAAACAGGGTAGGAAGAATCTAAAGAACTACCAAATGACACCAGTTTATATATTTGGGGACCAAGTTTTAAATTTTTTTAACGCATTTTAAAAGCCAAATTTGGAAGATGCACACAGTGTGTCAACATGTGCTATCTGCCATCAGGGGATATCAATGTACGCGTTTTGTGGGTGCAACCTCATAACTCAAGTAGGTGAGAGGAAGGGTGTCAGACTTCCACTTACCAGACTGATGAGTCCGCTTGGGCAGAGGGTAGACTCCCTTACTTATCCGACTCATGGCCCCTGGTAGAGCAGACAGGAGGCACGGGAGTGCGGAATGGTATGAGAGCCTGCTGAAGGGATCCAGGTACAGGATGAGAGGTGATCTTCAGCAGCAGGTCAGTAGTCAGGAACTCCGGCTACAGGTGCTGAGCATTAGCAAGACAGGCAGATCGGGGCACAAGCAGGGTTCGGCAACAGGCTGGCAGCAAAAGTACAATAGGAGCAGGCAAAAGTGGAGTCAAACAGGCCAAGGTCAGGTATGGGCAGCAAACAGGAGAATCCAAAGGCAATCCGGGTCGTAAGGAGATCAGGTACACAGGAACACAAGACAGGCAACGAGAACTATGGCACAGGGAGCTGATGATCAGGCAGCACAGAGCAGAGTGCAAGGCAAACCTAAATAGGCCGTTTGGCGCCAACGGCGCGCACGTGCACGCTGAAGCTCACAGGCGCGTGTGCCCGCGTGCGCACACGCACGCGCCCGCACGCCAGTACACATACCAACGCCTGCAGGAGCATGCACAGTAGCACGCACAGAAACGTGCGCGCCGGCGCACCCCAGGGCGGCCAGCAGCACGACCAGCAAGGTAAGCTCTCTGACAGTGCCCCCTCCCTAAAGGCAGCCTCCGGATGCCCAGTTGGGCCAGCTTGGAGGCATGAACGTTCCTGAAAGTCTGTAAAAGTTCCGGGGCATGCAAATTGCTCTCTGGCTCCCAGGAATTGTCTTCAGGGCCATACCCCTTCCAATTAATGAGATACTGGATTCCATTTCTCCTTTTTCTACAGTCTAGGATTGCCTCTACTTCGAATTCTACTTCGTTGTCAATTATGACAGGTTTGGGTGAGCCGGGGGTGTGGCCAGCAAAAGGATTAGAGGTAGCAGGTTTCAGTAGCGTCACGTGGAAGACCGGGTGCACTTTTAGAGAGTCTGGCAGATCAAGTTCATATGTCACATCATTTATTTTCCTCTTCACCGGGAAAGGACCCATAAATTTAGGGCCTAATTTCCTAGAGGGACAAGTCATTTTCAGGTTAATTGTGGACAACCACACTTGGTCGCCGGGTTCCAAGATCAATTCTCCACGCCTCTTCTTATCAAACATTTTTTTATTGTAATCCTGGGATTTGGCCATAGTCTCTTGTAGAAGTTTGTTGTTGGTGGAAAAGAAACTCATAGTTTCAGAGACAGCTGGAATGGTATATTCAGGTATTGAGATTGGCAGAAAGGATGGATGGAAATCGTAATTAGCGAAAAATGGTGTTTGATTGATGGCAGAGTGTAAGGAGTTATTGTAGGAGAATTCTGCAACAGGTAACAAGGAGACCCAGTCGTCCTGAGAGAAGGCAGAGAAGCACCTGAGGTATTGCTCCAAGGTCTGGTTGGTTCTCTCAGTTTGCCTGTTCGTCTGGGGATGATAGGCAGATGAGAATGCCAATTCGATTTCGAGGGAACCACAGAGGGCCTTCCAGAACCTTGAAGTAAATTGGACACCCCGATCGGACACAATGCTTTGCTGTATTCATAGCCGAAGGTGTACCCTTCATGGGGAGGAAATGTGCCATCTTGGACAGCCTGTCTACCACAACAAAAATAGTAGAAAATCCCTCGGAAGGAGGCAGTTCCACGATGAAGTCCATCGATATCATTTTCCATGGCCTCTCTGGAACAGGTAAAGGTTTTAATAATCCCCCGGCCTTTGTCCTGGTGTTCTTACTTCGAGCACAAGTGTTACATGAATCCACAAAATTTTTACAGTCACAGGATAATTGAGGCCACCAGAAGGTGCGCTGTACCAGCTCAGTAGTCTTCAGGACACCGAAATGTCCGGCCAATTTATGATCATGACATAGTTCCATTACAGTTACCCTTAAATTCTCAGGAACCACGATCTTGTCTCTTCGCCAAAATAGGCCCTCTCTCAAATTGGTTTCAGGGTATGGAAGCATTCCCACAGAGGCCTGTCTTATCCGGGAGACAAGGTCCCCTTGGAGGAGCAAGAAGTTCCCAGAAGGAAGAATCGTATCGGGAGATACGGTCTTCTCCGAATCGTAAAACATGCAGGAAAGAGCATCTGACTTTATATTCTTGGAACCGGGTCTGTAAGTTATGTGGAACTGGAATCGTGAAAAGAAAAGTGCCCATCTGGCCTGACGTGGTCTTAATCTTTTGGCTGTTCTCAGGTATTCCAGATTCTTGTGGTCGGTGTAGACCAGGATGGGATGTGCAGCACCCTCCAACAGGTAACGCCATTCCTCCAGAGCCGCCTTGATGGCCAGAAGTTCTCTTGGAGCGTCAACCTCCAAGACAAATGGTAGAACTGGGTTAGGATGTTTCAGAATGTTAGCTGACGTGAATAGTTCTTTGAGTTTTTCGAAAGCCGACTGGGCGTTATCAGTTCAAGAGAATCGGGTTCCCTGCTTGGTCAATTCAGTAATCGGAGCAATTATTGTAGAAAAACCCTTGATAAACTTCCGGTAGAAGTTGGCAAAGCCAATAAAGCGTAGTACACCTTTTTTATCCATCGGAGCGGGCCAGTCCAGAATAGCAGACACCTTTTGAGGATCCATCTTGATACCCTCCACTGAGATGACTAGGCCCAAGAATTAAATGCATTGCCGTTCAAACTCGCATTATTCGAGTTTTGCATAGAGCCCATGTTGCCTGAGCCGGGTTAGAACATTGCGGACATGTCTACGGTGATCGACTAATGAAGAGGAGAAGATCAAGATGTCGTCAAGGTATACTATTGCATACAAGTCCAGGTAGTCACGGAAAATATAGTTAACAAAATGTTGAAAAGTTGCGGGAGCGTTGCATAACCCGAATGGCATGACAAGGTACTCGAAGTGCCCGAATCGAGTACGGAAGGCCGTCTTCCATTCGTCCCCTTTCTGATACGGATCAAGTTGTAGGCTCCGCGGAGGTCTAACTTCGTGAATATGGCTGCGGTTTCTAATCTTTGAAAAAGTTCAGGTACTAGAGGCAAGGGATAACGATTTTTAATAGTTATCTTGTTCAACTCCCGATAGTCGATGCAGGGACGTAACGAGTGGTCTTTCTTCTCGACAAAGATGCCGGCACCGCCTGGGGAGGTAGAAGGACGAATGAACCCTTTTTCCAAGTTTTCATCTATGTATACCTTTAGTGTGTCTAACTCCTGCTCAGTTAGCGGGAAGATTCTCCCAAAAGGAACCTCAGTATCAGGCAACAGTTCTATTGGGCAGTCATAAGGCCTGTGAGGTGGCAAGGTTTCTGCTCCTTTTTTACTGAATACATCCAGGAAGTCCAGATAGGCTTCAGGAATGGACTGATGTAGCTCAGCATCTGAGTCCAAGCAAAGGAGTTGGGAGGTCACCTCAGAAGATCGATGTAAACATTGCTGTTGGCAATACTCTGAGAGAAATTTAACTTCTCCTGTGGCCCAGTTGATACTGGGATTATGGGCCTGCAGCCAGGGCATTCCCAGGATGATAGGGAAGAGAGGAGAAGAGAGGGCATCTAGATGCAGAAGCTCCTGATGGTGGGTACCCATGGTGGCCAGCAAGGGGATTGTCTCCTGTGTGACCGGGCCAGAACTAAGGATGGAACCATCCGCCAGTTGAACAGTAAGCCCCTGAGCCTTGGGTTGAAGCGGGATACAATGGTTGGCAGCGAAGGTTAAGTCGACGAAGCAGCTGCATGCACCGGAATCAATAATTACCGACACTGGAATATTCCCTCCTGGAAGCTGCAGAGTGATGGAAAGAGATGAGAACCAGGATTAGGCAACACAGATGCACACATTGAAGAGGCAGGACGACACTTACGCATCTTGTTGGGGCAGGCTCTCACGTAATGCCCGGATTCACCGCAGTATAGACACAGGTTGTGGGTTTGTCTGCGCATCTTTTCCTCCGGAGTAAGCGTGGGTCGGAGCAAACCGAGTTGCATGGGCTCAGGGGATTCTGGAGCTGGAACATTAGAAGCAGGAGGAAACTGGCCGACAGGACTGGGAACCTTTGGTAACATCCAGGTGGGACGAAGGTGGCTGGCAGACCTTTCTGACCGACGCCCTCTTAGGCTACGGTCAATCTGGATGGAGAGATCGATGAGCTCTTTCAAAGACTGGGGTACCCCAACTCATGCCAACTCGTCCTTGAGTGGGTCAGATAGCCCCATTCTGAACTGGTGACGCAGGGCAGCGTCATTCCAGTCCGTGTCAGCGATGCAACGTCTAAATTCCACTGCATAGTCTTCGGCCGCTCTGCGACCTTGTTGCAGAGAGTGCAGTGCAGCTTCAGCAGTCGCTGTCAGTTGGGGATCTTCATATAGTTGGGACATGGCCGTGAAGAAATCATCTAGGCTATCTAGGGAGATAGACTTTTGCTCCAGAAGGCGGTGAGCCCAGGTCTGTGGCTCACCAGTCAGTAAGGAAATAACAAATCCTACTTTGGTTGCTTCCAAGGAAAAGGTGCGGGGTTGCAGAGCAAAGTAGAGCTTGCAGGAATTGCGGAAGGCACGGTACTTGCTGCGTTCTCCGGCAAACTTTTCCGGTGTGGGTACTCTGAGCTCTGGAGGAAGCATTACTACGGAGGGTGCGGATTGGAATCCAGCAGAGGACGCCCCCTGGGGGTTGGAAGGAGAAGATAAAGCCTGAACTTGTTCCTCCAATCTTGAGTAGCCTTCCTGAAGGCTTTTGACAGCTTGGGTAAGTCCCGCCAGGTGTCTGCACAGTTCATCCATGGGGGAGGCCCCCTGCCCGGACTCAGTCATGGCTGCCTGATACTGTCAGACTTCCACTTACCAGACTGATGAGTCCACTTGGGCAGAGGGTAGACTCCCTTACTTATCCGACTCACGGCCCCTGGTAGAGCAGACAGGAGGCACGGGAGTGCGGAATGGTATGAGAGCCTGCTGAAGGGATCTAGGTACAGGATGAGAGGTGATCTTTAGCAGCAGGTCAGTAGTCAGGAACTCCGGCTACAGGTGCTGAGCAGGAGCAAGACAGGCAGATCGGGGCACAAGCAGGGTTCGGCAACAGGCTGGCAGCAAAGGTACAATAGGAGCAGGCAAAAGCGGAGTCAAACAGGCCATGGTCAGGTACGGGCAGCAAACAGGAGAATCCAAAGGCAATCCGGGTCGTAAGGAGATCAGGTACACAGGAACACAAGAAAGGTAACGGGAACAAAGGCACAGGGAGCTGATGATCAGGCAGCACAGAGCAGAGTGCAAGGCAAACCTAAATAGGCCGGTTGGCGCCAACGGCGCGCACGTGCACGCTGACGCTCACAGGCGTGCGTGCACACGAACGCGCCCGCACGCCAGTACACATACCAACGCCTGCAGGAACATGCACAGTAGCACGCACAGGAACGCGCGCACCGGCGCGCCCCAGGGCGGCCAGCAGCACGGCCAGCAGGGTAAGCTCTCTGACAAAGGGGTTGCACCCCAAAACACGTCCATTGATTCCCCATGATGGGAGATAGCACATGTTGACATTAGGTATGGGATCAGAAAGGAAATCCCCAGTTTTAATCCCAATTTGTGTGCATCTTCTAAATTTGGCTTTTACAGGGGTGACATCACCCCATCTGATGAAGGCAAGATCAACACATTTTTGACACTATAATGTCTGATATTGCCTTCAGTTTTTCAATGTTGAACTTTGTAAGTTCCAGAGTTGTGTATGTTATGTTTGCAAACATGCCTGTTTATGTACTTTTCTAAAATTTTCAAGGTAAAACTTTAAAAAACAAGATGTGTTTTTTTGAATACAAAATGTTTTATAACGCACATGTGAATGTGCACGGAGTAAAAGGTTTTATACTCAACAATGTGTGGCTTCTTCTTTCAATGCTCAATACCACTTTTTGTATTAAGTTGGTGTTTACAGTGACAATGGGGGTTAGTTAATAATGTAAAAACCAATTGGCACTACAAGTGCACTAGGAGAACCTAGGAGACAGCTTAAAACAAACACAAGCAGTAAATCAAAATCAAGATTTTATCAGATCATTTTTTTTATTTAGAAAATATAAAAAAAATTTCTGGCATAGCAATGGCCCCCCTACCCATAAAATATTCAACATATTTTTCCCACACTTCATGGGCACTTTGGGGGGGCAAGCCAGGACGGCCAGCTTCCAGGGCCCTCATTGTTGTTGTTTCTTGAAGTCCGGCCTCAGGCCCAACTGAGGCAACATAATTTGAAGCATTTCTTTTTAAAAAGTTATGCAGTATGCAGCAGGATAATACTATGTGGTTCAGTTTGTACTCCGCCATATTTATAGCCGTCAACGTTCTCTTCCGCAGGTGGCAATCCCAAGCCACCACTCTGGAGACGTCTTTAGAACTCTGTCTGGGCAAAGACTCCACCATCGGACATCCGGCCATTCTTCCCCACGGCCACATAGAGGAACTCCTATGTCGCCGACACCACCGCCATCAATACTATACTATGAAACCCCTTATAGTTAAAATAGTATGACCCTGAATGGGGTGGTGGGACTATGTGGACGTGTTTCCCATCAATTGCCCCTCCACAGTTGGGAAAATCCCAACGGTCGGCAAAGTGGGAAGCTACAGTCTGCCATTCCTGTGGCGTTGAAGGAAACTGTGGAGTCAAAACAGAAAAAAAAATTAGTAATTTTGCACATAACATTGCAAGCAGATTAGACACAATGTCTTCGTGGGACGAAACGTACGTCGGAAGGTTGATGCGCTGACATCATCGCTGACTATCTCGTCCCGAACGGGTGACTGCTAGCCAGCCGGCTGCTGCTATTGTTCGTGTCTATGCTTTAATCTACAATACGCATGTAAGTGAAACTTTTAAGCATCATTAAACATCATTTTACTGATTTACACTATGGAGAGCCGTTGTTTTATTATCTTTTTGGGTCCTGCCTACTGATCGCCCATTGGATTGAGCAACCGTGTATGTTTTTGGCCCTTCATTGAGAAGCCGTGGTGTGACGCTGCTTACCATTGATTGTCAGGCTACTTACAAGCTATCCAAAGCTTGCCATCTGGTAAGCGTTTAGCACATACGGTGGTGGAACTTCTCACAAGTCGACTATTGGTGTGACCGATTAACCTCACTTTTATTTGTTTGGATGAGTTTATCCATGGAGTTTTCATTGTTTCCACATCTTCACTGTTGGGACTAATTTTTACTACCCTTTTATGTTGTTACCACCCTTTTTAATGTCACTTTTTTTAGCACTTATATTGTTTATTTTTGGTCCATCATGGACTCTTGATCCTTATTTATCTGTACAAATTTTCATACATTGTATTCACTTTCTGTAGCGCTGCTCACGTTTTTATAGACACAAACATTCTTGGCCAAAATCATTATAACTTTTATTTTAAGGAATATTTAAAGACAAAAGTATAAGGTCCACTTATCAGATTCTTCCCCTCTGATGGCCCATTGAAAAAAATTTAGGGGGGGGGATGTTTTGGACAGGTAACCCTCTCCACTTCATTGAGAGCTGAATGCATAAATAATGTGTGTTACTTTGGCCAGCCCCTCCTTACTTACACTATTGGAAGCCCACTGGACAAGTAAGAAGTGTCATAATACTAAAATATAAATACACACTGTACAAATTGAAGCACATTTTTACATTCTGCAATTACCTATCAAGATAATAATAGGAGAACAAAACTTTAAACAGTACCATTTGAAAGTATTCAGACAGGCCCTTTCACTACATGCTTTGGTGAATTCATCCATAAATATGAGCACAAAAGAGGTAGGTATAATGTGTATGGGTTTGTCAAAGTCAGCAGATAGAGGATTGGTATCGGTTGACTTAGCTTAGCCTCTGGCACTCAGCCTGAATTTAAGGATACAAATAACATTTGGACACATTTTAGGGGGTGTTTAGGGTAAAACACTACAATGGTAAAACACTACAAAATACATTGTTAAGTGACTACGCTAGGTGTATATGGGCCCAGGATAGCATGTTGGGGAGGTTAGTGAAGGCAAATATGCATGAAGGACAAAAAACGAGCATTAAAAAAATCCAGCATGCATGAGGATAAAGAGTACATTCACAGCATATTACAATCATGGCAATTATGGAATGATGAAATAAATACAATACATTAGCAAACATTAAATACATAGAATGTGATGTTAAAGGATAAAACTTACCCTTGTATAGTCCTTCTGCAGGACCTGTATGATGGCAGAACAGGTCTCTGGAATAATGATCCCCAGAGCCTGGGGGGAGATGTCTGTCGAGAACTTGAGGTCCTGCAGACTTCTCCCTGTCACCAAGTACCGCAACGTGGCGACTAGCCTCTGCTCTGGAGTGATGGCTTGCCGCATGCAGGTGTCCTGCTTCGTAATATAAGGGGTCAGCAAAGCCAACAGACGGTGAAAAATGGGTCCATCATCTGGAGATAATTCCTGAAATCATCAGGGTTATTCTCCTGGATCTCACGCAGCAAAGGCATGTGAGAGAATTGGTCATGCTGGAGCAACCAATTCTTGGTCCATGAACTCCTCCACACCCTGTTCATGGACTGGGCTTGGGTCAAAGTAAGAACCCCAACACCAAGCCACCGCACAGCACGAACTCTACGAGTACGTAACCACAACATGGCTTCAAAACGGTCGGCTGGTCAGAACGAACTTAACAGAACGCACTGAAGAACAGCAAGGCCTGCAAAGAGCGAGCTGAAAATCAGAAACGAGCGGACAAGAACGCACTGAGAAACAGATACGAACTGACTACATGCACTGAAAAACAGATACAAACCCACAAGCACAAACTGAAGAGCAGTAGCAGACTGAAAAGCACGAAAGCTGAAAAGCGGAATCCCGTCGGAAAAGCCATCATACCTTTTTCCGACCAAAATTCCGATCGTGTGTAGGCGGCATTAGTGTTGGTAGCCATGGACAGTACCAATGGTAATGAGTGCATACAGAAATTAATGAAATAAACAAATGAAACAAAAGAATATACACATAAAAATGATAGTGAATACAATAAATGATCAAATACAGTGGGGTACACACTATAAGAAAATCGGGCGAGCGATTGTCTGATTTTCCTTGTTGTTTCACAGCAAATCGAAACCGATGAAGGTAAATTCGAATGAAAATTCTCGTACGACAAAAGCTTTTTATTTTGTTGTTTATTGTTTCTGATCATACGCAGTCTTTCGTACGAAAATCGGACGAAAATTGTACACATTAAAAGGGAAATCGTTTGTTCTGTTCCCCTACGAGAAAAATTTTGGTGCTTGTCCCCTCATTCAGAAGGTCGGAATTGGCTGTAGAAAGTTGTGTACACACTATATGAAAATCGTACAAAAGTTCCTCGGACGAAAATGTTCACCCGATTTTCTTATAGTGTGTACGAGCCTTAAGTGTCCAATAAATAAAGACCCCCCCATGCGGTTTAAAAAAAAAAAACTATTTAATCCTGGCACTTCTTTTGTTTACATTCTGCTTTCAACTGGGAATATTCAACTTGCATAAATGCTTCTGACATTCATGCAACAAATGTTTTATAAATGACAATTTCACAACACAATGTACACACAGCCCTGTTGTTTTGGTGGATGAATTCATACTCTTCAGTCTACTCTTCTGCACAAATATCCAATTTTTTCTTTTTACTTTTTGGCCTTATGCACACTGGATGGAAAAAACATTGCTTTTGAGGGTCGGTTCACACTGGGGCAACACGACTTCAGCGCGACTTTGCACGGCGACTTCAACGCGGCTTCGACGCGACTTCAGCGCGACTTCAGCGCAACTTTAGCAAATTACAAGGCGATTTGAAGTCGCCTCCATCACAGGCGACTTCGGCTGTGGCCAATCACGGGGCAATCAGCTCTCTGGGAGGGAGGGGGGAGGGAGGGGTTTTCCCTGCAAAGTCGCTTGACTTTACTGAGAGATCCGACTTGGAGGCGACTTCCATTGATTTCTATGGTACAGGTCGCCTACCAAGTCGGATCAAAGTAGTACAGGGAGTACGCTCTGAAGTCGGAGCGACTTCAGTAGTGTCTATTAAGACGCTAGCGTTCACTCCCATTGAAACTATTTCTGGGGCGACTTGGGGCGACTTGAGGGCGTACAAGTCGGATCCCAAGTCGCCCCAGTGTGAACCGACCCTAAGGGTGTTTGACTTTTTTTTACCTCTAAATGCATCTCTATGCACATATACAGTTAGGTCCATATATATGTGGACACAGGCACAATTTTAGTTTTTTTCAGGTATTTACCAAAACATATTCAAGCTATAGTTATATAATGGACTGAAAGTGCACACTCTCAGGTTTAATTTGAGGGTACAGTGCCTTGAAAAAGTTGTCACAACACTTGAAATTTTTTCATGTTACAACCAAAAATGTAAATATATTTTATTGGGATTTTATGTGATAGACCAACACAAAGTGGAACATAATTGTGAAGTGGAAGGAAAATGATAAATGGTTTTTACATTTTTTTACAAATAAATATGTGAAAAATGTGGCATGCATTTGTATTCAGCCCCCCTGAGTCAATACTTTGTAGAACCACCTTTCACTGCAATTACAGCTGCAAGTCATTTTGGGTATGTCTCTACCAGCTTTGCACATCTACAGAGTGAAATTTTTGCCCATTTTTCTTTGCAAAATAGCTCAAGCTCTGTCAGGTTGGATGGAAAGCATCTGTGAATGGCAATTTTCAAGTCTTGCTACAGATTCTCAATTGGATTTAGGTCCGGACTTTGACTAGGCCATTCTAACACATTAATATGCTTTGATCTAAACCATTCCATTGTAGCTGGCTGTATAATTAGGGTGGTTGTCATGCTGGAAGGTGAACCTCCGCCCCAGTCTCAAGTCTTTTGCAGACTCTAATGCCCCGTACACACGGTCAGATTTTCCGACGGAAAATGTGCGATCGGAGCGTGTTGTCGGAAATTGGGCTCCATCGGACATTTTCCATCGGATTTTCCGACACACAAAGTTTGAGAGCAGGCTATAAAATTTTCCAACAACAAAATTCGATCGCGTCAATTCCGACCGTGTGTGGACAATTCCGACGCACAAAGTGCCACGCATGCTCAGAAGAAATTCCGAGACAGAACAGCTCGGTCTGGTAAAATTAGCGTTCGGAATGGATAGAGCACTTTCGTCACGCTGCAATGTAAAAAATGGTTTAATACAGCGCACTCTCTTCTTCTTTATAATGTGAGAAGAATGAAGTAGTTTTGCTGCTCATATTCACACAGAGTTCTCACAAACTTTTTTCTTTATTATTTATTGTGATTCCCTCAATATATTTTGATTTGTCACATCTGACCAAATTTGTTTTATGTTGTTTTTTTTTTGTTTTGTATTTTTTTCAAGGCTGATTTTTTTTTTGTTTTGTTTTGTATTTTTTTCAAGGCTGATGTTTTTTTTTTTTAATTGGTTTTACTCCATAATATTTTTGTGTGTGTTTTGTGTGTCAAGTTACCACAACACCATTATTATCTTGTATTATTTAATCTCAAGGAGGTTGATTGGTGTTGGTGTCCCTTGTTAATTTCACATTGTATTTTTGAAATGTACCTGCCTCCTCACAAACTATCGTTTTTGAAGGAAAACACACATAGGCGAGTATAATTGAACCAAAAATTCCTTTATTAAGGGCTCAGAACCAAACAAAGAGGGAGGCAACGCTGGATAAACATCATAAATTGGCGAAGCCTTGGACCCCCAAGGCACACATCAATTATTTTACAGCAAAATTGGTGGCCTGAGGAGTCCATATATAAGGGAGTGCAATCTGGTCCAGAAGTCCCATAGATCCGGAAAGCAGCAGATGACATCTGTGTCCCCAGGCTGTGGTACTACAAGAGGCTGCACCTTTTGACAGACGAGACTGAACCCAGGGTCATCACTCTCTGGTCTTCCTTCCACGCTTCCTTCCCGGCTGGGGCTCTGGTGTTGGAGATGTGGCAGGAGGAGGAGTAGGACCTGGAGGAGGAGGAGGAGGAGTAGGACCTGGAGGAGGAGGACTATGTGTGAGGTCACAAATGTGGGTAGCACATGTTATTTGGCCCCTCAACCCCTTATTGAGAGCTTCCAAAATTAAGAACTCACACAGGAGTCGTTGGCCCTCCTCCATCTGCATCATTTTGCAGGCAATTATGCCAGCAAAGTCCTCCTCCACAGTGTGGGGGGTTCTCAGGGCCTCTGTAGCCTTCCAAAAGAGGCCTATGGCAGCCTCCTCCAGGTTACTCCTCTTCCTGACACATTTTCTTTGAAGGTGTAGGGGAGGTACCTGGGCATCAGGCAGCCTGCTTGGCCCGGCCACCTCCTGGCTGAGACTTCCCTGTGTATGAAAAAGGGACATGGTTTTAGTTTTTGCTTCATCAATCACAATCATAAATTAGCAATCCAAACTAACATCTATTTAACATCATTAATTGGACAACCAGCAATATTTAGAAGAATGCTATACCTGGCTCAATCTGGGCTCCTCCACATGTTGCTGCCTGGAAGGCCCAGGTTGGGCGTCAGAAGCCTCAGCTGGGGGGGAAGGAAGCATGGAAGGAAGAGTGGAGAGTGCTGGCCTGGGTTCAGTCTGACCTGACAGAAAATGCAGCCTGTCATAGTACCACAGCCTGGGGACATAAATGTCATCAGCAGCTCCTGATCTCTGGGAATCCTGGACCTTCTTGTGCTCCCTTAGATAAGTGCTCCTCAGGCCACCAATTAGGATCTTCAAATAGGTGATGTCTGAAGTGGGGATCATCGTCTTCACAAATTCCAACAAATTATCCAGCGTTGCGTTCCTCTTTGTTTGGTTCTTATAATCAGGGTGGTTTATCTGCCATAGACAGGGCAGCTCCCTGAACATATCAATGAAGATTGGCATAAAGTCCTTATCTTTCAAGATATCCATTTTCACTGCAAGACACAACACAAGACAAACCCTAATGTCAGCCTAAAGTCTTCTAAACTTGTGCAAATACAGGCCTCAATCTAGAAGCAGTATAGGCCCAATGTTAAATCTTACCTTCGCAATCGCGATCGGTGCCTCCGTTACACCTTCCTCCGCTCACAGATCGTATGTACTACGCACGCGTGTTGCGCTTTATAGACACTGCGCATGCGTGAAACTCCGCCCGCCCATGACGTTCTTTCTAGTCTATTCCCCGCCCCTTCTCGTTCGGCGCATTGGGGGGAAGAGCACATGGCGGAGTCAGAGCAGGTGTCTAATAATTACACCAACGAGAAGGAGGAGGAGGAAAGCCCGGAGGCAGAAACGTCCCGATCCAGAAGGAGATGATTTAAGGCATCAAATATGTCCATTGTGGAGATGGTGGTCCCATCCTGAAGAGGGCCGACCATGACGGGAAGTATGGACCTTACCCCAACCCCAATGTCAGAAAGGCCAAGATCATGGCGAAAGTGGTCAAGAGTCCGCACCGGAATTTCGGGGTATGACGATCGAAAGATCAGCTCAGGAAGCACCTGGAAGGACCTCAAATTAAGAGAGCACGAGCAGTATAGAAAGATCCGGAGTGTGCTGCAAAAAAGTAAGTAGTTGTGCTGTTTTCCTTTTCTTTATGTTTATTACGTTCATGCTGCTCCATGTGCTTTTCTTAACTGTTATCCAGTTTAAAATGGCAACTTTCATGTTCATGGGCACATTATTCGTTCGTATAAAACATGTTTTGGCCATATGCATTTGCCCACATTTTTTATGGCCTACTTGTCTGCAAATAATTTGGTTGTGTAGATGGGTTTGTAACTAGAATGAAATGCAAACTAGATTCTGTGTAAGGAGAGGACACTCAGTAGCTGTTTACACATCTGGATGCTGGAGCTCTAGTGTGGGACACAAGAACACCCTTTTTATTAGGGGGCCCACACAGGTGCTCCAGTGTATACTATAGGGGTGTCTCCATCTGTGAAGCTTGTACAAAACAGGTAAAGTATTGATGCTTGACAAAGGACACTAAAAATTCTACATCTTGGAACTCTGCCAAAATAGACAATTGTACCCCACTTCCAAGCAATGTTTCATATTCCTATTTCTGCCATGAAATATCTGTGTACATAGGGGATAAAAGACTCGGAGGACACCCCTCATCCGGGGAGACCACAGATCCCCCACCTCTGGAAGAAGGGGAAATCCACCCAAGCCAAGCAGAGCAAGAAGAGGAAGACGTGGTGGAAATTGGCACCACAACAGGTGAGTGTCTGCGACCACAGGCTCAGGTAAAAGATGGATGCCGGCATATTCATAATACATGGTGTATTTTTGTTTCTATCTTTTTAGGTGATCGTGATGTTGTGGATCCAGGGCATTTCACCTCGGAAAGTGCACAGATCCTGATCGGGGAGATCATGGGGTGTAATACGGACTTGGAAAACATCCAGAAAAGCATTGATGATGTTCAAAAAAAAAATGAAGAACATCATTGATGTTTTAGGGAGAGTTTAAAACCCCTCGAAATCCCTATTTTTTTTTTGCGTTTTTTGTGACCTAAAATTTTTTACCATTTTTTTACATATTTGCGAAAAAACGAATTTTGAAGAGGCACACAGTGTGTCAACATGTGCTATCTGCCATCACGGGAGATCAATGGATGCGTTTTGGGGGTGCAACCCCTTCCTCAATAATAAAGTAGCTGTGAGGAAGGGGTTGCACCCACAAAACACGTCCCTTGATCCCCCATGATGGCAGCTAGCACATGTTGACATTCGGCAATTGGTGTGCATCTTTAAAATTTGGCTTTTCTAGGGGTGACTTCACCCCATCTGAACGCAATATCAAACACAGTTTGTAAATACTCATGTCTGATATTGCCTTCAAGTTCTACCAAATGTGAACTTTGTAAGTTCAAGATTTGTGTCTTTCTTGTTTGTTTTAAACATGCCTGTTTTATTTTAAATGGACATTTCTACTTTTTCTAATGTGACCCCAAAAATTTATATACAACAAACATGTTGGTTTGTTTTAAAAACCTTTTCTAAATGCACATGTGATTGTGCTGGTATTAAAAAGATTGTTAATCAAGAAAGTGTGGATTATTGTGTCAACGCTCCAAAACTTGTTGTGCTCTAATTGGTGTTTTCAGTGACAATAGGGGTTATTTCCTAAGGGAAAATCCACTTTGCACTACAAGGGCAGTTTCAACTGCCCTTGTAGTGCAAAGTGTCTTTGCCTTTAGTAAATAACACCCAACAATGCTTTGTAATGTTACACAATCACGCCATTTTCAGGACTCACCACATTTCTGTCAGGGTCAGCTAAAAGAAACACAAGCAGTAAATGTCACCAAAGATTTTAGTAGTTAAATTCTTTTCTTTATTTGAAAAAGGTTTCAGACATTGTCTGGCATATTGATAGCCCCCCTACCCACAAAGTATTCAAGGTATCTTAGACGGACATCACGTGCACTCAGGGGGGGCAAGCCAGGACGGCCACTCTCAAGCGCCGTCAGGGTTGGTTCATTTTGAATTCCAGCCTCAGACCCAACTGAGCCAGCATAGTTGGCAGAATGTTGCCGTAAAAAGTTGTGTAGAACACAGCACGCCAGGATGATATGATTCAGTTTGTACTCCGCCATGTGTATGGGTGTAAGAAATAGGCGGAACTGGCTGGCCATGATTCCAAACGTGTTCTCCACCACTCTTCTGGCTCTGGCAGCCGGTAATTAAAAACCCTCTGGTCTGGGGTGAGGGTCCTCATCGGGAATGGCCGCATAAGATGGTCATCTGCAACGAAGACGAATGGGAATCCTTCCACATTGTCTTCTGGAGGTGGCAAGTCCAAGCTGCCATTCTGGAGACGCCTGTAGAACTCCGTCTGGGCGATGACTCCACCATCTGACATCTGGCCATTCTTCCCCACGTCCACATACAGGAACTCGTAAGTAGCTGACACCACCGCCAACATCACAATACTATTGAACCCCTTATAGTTGTAATAGCTTGACCCCGAGTTGGGTGGTGGGACGATGTGGACGTGTTTCCCATCAATTGCCCCTCCGCAGTTAGGAAAGTCCCACCGCTGGGCAAAGTGGGAGGCCACAGTCTGCCATTCCTGTGGCGTGGAAGGAAACTGTGGAGTCAAACAAGAAAAAAAAATAGTCATTTTGCACATAAACAGGGAAAGCAGATTAGACACAAACATTCTTGGCCAACATCAAGATAACATTTTTTTTAGGGAGTTTCTAAAGACCAAAGTATAAGGTACACCTATCAGATTCCCCCTCCCCCACCCCCTCTCATGGGCCATTTCTAACATTATAGGGGAGGGGACTCTTGGACAGGTAACCCTCTCCACTTCTTGAGAGATGAATGCCTAAATAATAGGTATTACTTTGGCCAGCCCCTCCTTAGTTACACTATTGGCAGCCCACTGGACAGGTAAGAAGTGTCATAATACAAAGATATAAGTACACATTGTACACATTTGAGCACATTTGGACATTCTGCTATTACCTATCAAGATAATAATAGTATACAAAAACTTTAAACAGTACCATTTGAAAGTATACAGGCAGGCCCTTGCACTACATGCTTTGGGGAGTTCATCCATAAATCTGACCACAAAAGAGATGGGTCTAGTGTGTATGGGTTTGGCAAAGTCAGCAGATAGATGATTGAGGATAGATAGAGAATTGGTATCAGCTGACTTAGCAGTTGGGGGAGGGAGGGTTCCAAATGATTGGGGGGCCCCCCAAAAAAAGCCTCTGGCACTCTGCCTGAATTTAAATCACAAATCACATTTAAAAACATTTTAGGGGGTGTTTGGGGTAAAGCACTACTATGGAGCTGATAAAATACATTGTTAAGTGAATACATGAGGTGAATATAGGGCCAGGAGACCATGCTGGGGAGGTTAGTGAAGGCAAATATGTATGAAGGACAAAAAAATAATTACAGAAAAATCCAGCATGCATGAGAACAAAGGGGACATTCACAGCATATTCCAATCATGGTAATTTGGGAATGAGGAAAGAAATACAATATATTAGCAAACATTAAATACAATAAAATGTCATATTAAAGGATAAAAATCTTACCTTAATATACTCCTTCTGCAGGACCTGTATGATGGCAGAACAGGTCTCCGGGATAATGATCCCCAGAGCCTGGGGGGAGATGCCTGTCGAGAACTTCAAGTCCTGCAGGCTTCTCCCCGTCGCCAAGTACCACAGGGTGGTAACTAACCTCTGCTCTGGAGTGATGGCTTGCCTCATGCAGGTATCCTGCCTGCTGATATAGGGGGTCAGCAAAGCCAACAAACAGTGAAATACGGGGTCCGTCATCCAGAGAAAGTTCCTGAAATCATCAGGATTATTCTCACGGATCTCACGGAGCAAAGGCAATATGACAGAACTGGTCACGCTGAAGCAACCAATTCTTGGTCCATGAACTCCTCCCCACCCTGTTCATGGACTGGACTTGTGTCAAGGTCAGGACCCCAACACCAAGCCCCCGCACAGCACGAACTCTACGAGGAGTACGTATACGCAACATGGCTAGAAAGCGGTCGGCTGCTCAGAACGAAGTAACAGAACGCACTGAAGAACAGCAAGGCCTGTGAAGAGCGACCTGAAAAACAGTAACGAATGAACAAGAACACAATGACAAGAGTCACGTGTCACTCGCTGCACGCACTGAAGAGCAGATACAAACCAGCAGAAAATGATCTGAAAACCACGAGTCTGAAAAAGCGCGAATCGTCTCTCACCAAACTTTTACTAACACGAGATTAACAAAAGGAGCCCAAAGGGTGCCGCGCTTGGTTCTGAACTGGCCTTTTCTAGTCTCGTCGTACGTGGTGTACGTCACCGCTTTCTTGGCGATCGGAAATTCCAACAACTTTGTGCGACCGTGTGTACGCAAAACAAGTTTGAGCCAACATCCGTTGGAAAAAATCCATGGATTTTGTTGTCGGAATGTCCGATCAATGTCCGATCGTGTGTACGGGGCATAACAAGTTTTCTTCTAAGATTGCCCTGTATTTGGCTCCATCCATCTTCCCATGAACTCTGACCAGCTCCCCTGTCCCTGCTGAAGAAACGCATTCCCATAACATGATGCTGCCACCACGATGTTTCACGGTGGGAATGGTGTGTTGAGGGTGATGTGCAGTGTTAGTTTTCTGCCACACATAGCGTTTTGCTTTTAGGGCAAAAAAGTTCAATTTTGGTCTCATCTGACCAGAGCACCTTCTTCCACTAGTGTGCTGTGTCCCCACACATGGCTTCTCACAAACTGCAAACGGGACTTCTTATTGCTTTCTTTAAACAATGTCTTTCCTCCTGCCACTCTTCCATAAAGACCAGATTTGGGGAATGCATGACTAATAGTTGTCCTGTGGAGAGATTCTCCCACCTGAGCTGTGGATTTCTGCAGCTCCTCTAGAGATACCATGGGCCTCTTGACTGCTTCTCTGATTAATGCTCTCCTTGCCCAGCCTGTCAGTTTGGGTGAACGGCCATGTCTTGGTAGGTTTGCAGTTGTGCCATACTCTTTCCATTTTCGGTTGATGGATTGAACAGTGCTCCATGAGATGTTCAAAGCTTGGGATATTTATTCATAACCTAACCCTGCTTTAAATTTCTCCACAACTTTATCCCTGACCTGCCTGGTGTGTTCCTTGGCTTTCATGATACTGTTTGTTCACTAAGGTTCTCTAACAAACCTCTGAGGGCTTCACAGAACAGCTGTATTTATATTGAGATTAAATTACACACAGGTGGATTAAATTTACAAATTAGGTGACTTCTGAAGGCAATTGATTCCACTTGATTTTAACTAGGGGTATCAGAGTAAAGGGGGCTGAATACAAATGCACGCCACACTTTTTTAGATATTTATTTGTTAAAAATTTGGAAAAACATTTATTATTTTCCTCCCACTTCACAGTTATGTGCCACTTTGTGCTGGCCTATCACATAAAATCCCAATAAAATGCATTTACATTTTTGGTTGTAACACAACAAAATGTGGAAAATTTCAAGGGATATGAATACTTTTTCAAGGCACTGCATGTACATCCAAATCAGAGGAAGGGCTTAGGAATTACAGCTCTTAAGAACTGCCATCCCCCATTTTCAAGGGACCAAAAGTAATTGGACAATTGAATCAAAAGCTGTTTCACGAAAAGCAAATACAGAGGGTTCACCACAAGGCGCAAACCATTTATAAGCCTGAAGAATAGAAAAACCAGATTCAACTTTGCCACAAAACATCTAAAAAAGCCAGACCAGTTCTGGAAAAGCATTCTTTGGATGGATGAAACTAAGATGAATCTGTACCAGAATGATGGGAAGAAAAAATTGTGTAGAAGGCTTAGGACAGCCCATCATCCAAAGCACACAATGTCATCTGTAAAACATGGTGGAGGCAGCGTGATGGCATGGGCATGCATGGCTTCCAGTGGCACTTGGTCATTGGTGTTTATTGATGATGTGACAGAAGACAGAAGCAGTCAGATGAATTCTGCAGTGTTTAGAGATATACTGTCAGCCCACATTCCGCCAAATGCAGCAAAGTTGATTGGATGGCACTTTACAGTACAGATGGACAATGATCCAAAACACACTGCAAAAGCAAACCAGGAGCTTTTGAAGGAAAAGAAGTGGAATATTCTGCAATGGCCGAGTCAATCACCCGATCTCAACCCAATTGTGCATGCATTTCAGTTGCTGAAGGCAAAACTAAAGGCAAAAAAGACCCACTAACAAAGAACAACTGAAGACAGCTGCAGTTAGAGCCTGGCAAAGCATCAGAAAGGAGGAAACACAGTCTTTTGTAATGTCCATGGGTTCCAGACTTCAGGCACTCACTGCCAGTAAAGTATTCTCAACAAAATATTAAAGATGAAAATTTTATTTATGATTATATTAATTTGTCCAATTACATTTAAGCCCCTGAAAAATGGGGGGGGGGGGGGGGGGGGCTGTGTATAAAAATGGTTGCAGTTCCTACAATTTGTACTTGATATTTATGTTCAACCCCTTGAATTACACTGGAAGTCTGCACTTCAAATTCATTTGGATTGTTTCGTTTTAATTTTATTCTGGTGGCCTACAGAGCCAAAAGTATAAAAATTGTGCCTGTGTCCAAATATACAGTATCTCACAAAAGCGAGTACACCCCTCACATTTTTGTAAAAATGTTATTATATCTTTTCATGTGACAACACTGAAGAAATGACACTTTGCTACAATGTAAGGTAGCGAGTGTACAGCTTGCATAACAGTAAATTTGCTGTCCCCTCAAAATAACTTAACACGGCCATTATTGTCTAAACCGCTGGCAACAGAAAAGAGTACACCACTAAGTGAAAATGTCCAAATTGGGCCCAATTAGCCATTTTCTTTCCCCAGTGTCATGTGACTCGTTAGTGTTACAAGGTCTCAGGTGTGAATGGGGAGCAGGTGTGTTAAATTTGGTGTTATCGCTCTCACTCTTTCATACTGGTAACTGGAAGTTCAGCATGGCAAAGAACTCTCTGAGGATCTGAAAAAAGAATTGTTGCTCTACATAAAGAAGGCCTAGGCTATAAGAAGATTGCCAAGACCCTGAAACTGAGCTGCAGCATGGTTGCCAAGAAGATACAGCGGTTTAACAGGACAGGTTCCATTCAGAACAGGCCTCACCATGGTCGACCAAAAATGTTGACTGCACATGCTCAGTGTTATATCCAGAGGTTGTCTTTCGGAAATAGACGTATGAGTGCTGTCAGAATTGGTGCAGAGGTTGAAGGGGTGGGAGGTCAGCCTGTCAGTGCTCAGACCATATGCCGCATACTGCATCAAATTGGTCTGCATGGCTGTCATCCCAGAAGGAAGCCTCTTCTAAAGATGATGCACAAGAAAACCCACATACAGTTTACTGAAGACAAGCAGACTAAGGACATGGATTACTGGAACCATGTCCTGTGGTCTGATGAGACCAAGATAAACTTATTTGGTTCAGATGGTGTCAAGCGTGTGTGGTGGCAACCAGGGGAGGAGTACAAAGACAAGTATGTCTTGCCTACAGTCAAGCATGGTGGTGGGAGTGTCATGGTCTGGGGCTGCATGAGTGCTGCCAGCGCTAGGGAGCTACAGTTCATTGGGGGAACCATGAATGCCAACATGTACTGTGATATACTAAAGCAGAGCAAAGAATTGGTTGGCCTCATACATCAGGATAAATTATATTGGGGGTGTACCATCATCCGAATTAATTTAGGACAAACGTTTTGGGAGCAAGGACCCCAACTCCACGCTCTCAAAGATAAGGTGCAGGCGGACTATCACGGTACAGATACAAAGGGATAGACAGCAAAAATACAAAACATGTATAAAAACCAAAATTTATTTATACAAAAATAAATATAGAAAACATATAAAAATACAAACTATGTAAAGATGTGCACAGATAACATGGAATATCGACTAGTTTGACGGGGAACCCGCTTCATCAGGAAATGTATCTGTGAATAAAATACAATACAATCAAGTGTATATATATTTTTTCAATGGAAAAATTGTGGGAAGTAATACCAGGATATGATGGGAAGAAAAGGGAGGAGATGAAATATGGGTGAACGGATGTAAGGGGCTGCTTACCCATGCTGATGTGCAAACAGAGTTAAGGCCAGTCCTGGCAAGGTCTCTCACGGCGACTGGGGAAGACACAAATACGGCCGTGAAGGAGCAAGAATCTAGATGGGTGATGAAAGGGTAATAATGCAAATATGTTGTGTGTCTATGAGCCAGGAGGTGGAAGTAAGTGAGTGAAACACCAGGAACGGAAAGAACCAAGAGGGGTTAAAAGGAACCCGATGCCAGGAGACCCACTTAAAAGAAAAGGAAAAAGGAAATGCACTCAGGGGAGGGGTGGGACAGTGAAGAAGAAGGGTGTGAATGGGTGAAAATGAAGAGAACCAGAAAAAACAGGTTACAACTGGAGAGTGGCGAGAAGGGTACATTAGAAAATACCCATGCTGAGTGCATGAGAAGACTAAATTACATGCGTGAAGAAAATTGTGAAGTAAAAGGGAAAATGTGTGAACCAGATAGGGGGGGCAAATGAAGTGACTAAAACACAGGCAGTGGTTAGTGAAGCCGAAAACACACACCAGGAGCTAAATGCATGCAAATGGTAAGAGTAAAAGCTAAACCAATAGGTACCTATATCAAATAATATGATGTGAAGAAACTCGGATGTAAGGTTCTATTCATGGACCAGCAGATAGATAATGAACCGGAACGGAACAATAAGTATATACTTAGGGTACAAGCTATATGTCTTTTAAATATCCATTGTCTAACATTCCGGCTCAAAGTCTGGAAAATAAAAATATTAAATAAATAAGATCATCCAGCTCGTCCATCCGCATCTAAAGTTAGATAGGTGCGGGGGGCAGATAGCACAAGGGAAATGTGGGAGACTTACTGTAAGTACCGCTGGTCAAAGAACCATCCGAGTTCCACGTTGGCCTGTGAAGACTGCGGAAACACACCGCAGTTTAAGTGTCTTCCAACCCCCCGACATCACAACAGCGCCAATCATGGGGTGAAGCGGCGTCACAGGGTCAAGGGTCCCACAGGGAGCGCGCGTGACCTCCTTGCGCGCGCCTGCACACAACGTCTCGGGGGGGCCAGGACGATGCCGTGACCGTGCAGCTGGCGCGGTCAATTGGACACCACCCAGCAAAGCCAAGGCGATGCACGAGCGCAACAAATCCAGGCGCGCGCATGCGCGATGGCTAGATTGGGTCCACATAGGACTCAATCTGAGGTATGTGCAAGTGGTAAGTGGGGTCCCATCGAAAAGGGAAAGGGAGAGGGGAGTCAGTGGAACCCACAAAACCAACAGGGAGCCTACCAGTCGCCGCGAAAGAGACAACCGCCGGGAGAAAGGCCAAATAATCCGAGAGCACACCGACAAAATGGGACAGAAGCCCTATGTATGAAAACAAATTATAAACCATGAATACAAAGCTGTACATAATATTATTAGCAGACATGGGGGTAAGTCACACATGTGCAAGTCACAAGCAAGTCTCAAGTCTTAACCTTCAAGTCATAAGCAAGTCCCAAGTCACTGTGGCGAAAAGCAAGCAAGTCAAGTCGAGTCCCTGCTAGAAGTCAAGCAAGTCAAGTCAAGTCATTTATTTTGGTCAAGTCACAAATTAAGTCAAAATACTGATCTACCCCATTTCCATCCTTTAAATGAGTTAAAAGTCAGTTTTCAGGAAAGGTTTTGTTTTATTTTCAACATTAACAAAACAGCTTAGTGCTTTTTTCTTGGCATATTAAAGAAACACTTTAAATGCCCAAATAGCAGACAAGGAGCAGAACACTCAGCAATTAAATGGCCAACAAGCCTGAAAAAATGTAGTCCTTGCTGAGGGGGAAAATAACTAAGCTCAAAGTTTGAACTTGACACAATGCCAATATCTGGACACTTGAATGGTGATGAGAATAATAGTATTCCCATCACCATTCTTCAAGTCTCCAGATATTGGCAATTTGGCATTGTGTCAAGTTCAAACTTTGAGCTTAGTTATTAGAATAGAAAAAAGAGGGAGAAACACCCACGCAATGGGATGCATGCAATGGAATAAAAATTTAAAAATTAAAGAATGTTGTTGGAACTGCTGCCACTACCGATTACTTCCACTAGGTGGAGTAAGATATAAGAAAAAAGGAATAGAAGTAGATAGCGCTGTTTCCAAGCCTGGTGAATTCAAATGTGTTATAAAGGTGCTGGATGTGCATAAGTCAAGTTGGTTGTCTGACTTAATAAAGTGCAGTGTGTGCTCTAAAAAAGATATAACTTAATCCGTATAAATATAATATATCCATATATAAATGAACCCTATTTTTAAATTAAAAATATTTGTGCAAAATTATGTGATCCATAACGTAAATCGATAATGTACATATGAAGTGAACAAACAAATATATAATCAAGTGCTTTCAGTGCTGCTAGGATCTGGTGAGTGCAATCAATCACTATTAGAACACGGATTAAGGCACGCACTGAAAGGTTTGGAATATCCATCAGAATTCAGGGGTTTTCTTTGTAGCAGCACTGAAAGCACTTGATTATATATATTTGTTTGTTCACTACATAACATACTTTTTACCATCGCAGACACAGCCTCCTTGACATTTTCGGTAGCCAAAACATCATGGGTCAACCACATGGTGCCAAATGAAGGATCCAGCAGAGCAGCTTTTAGGTATAGAGGGTCAGAGAAGGGTAAGGTTGCTACATCATTCTGTTCATCTGCCATCCTCACATTGACAAAGATCCCTTCGAATAGTCTTTGGAGTGATTCTTGCAGGCTACGGATCAAGCCACCAAGGTAGTGCACGCTCTCTTTATGATTTTCCAAGTGGTGATTCAGAGAAAGGCTACAGGGTACAACAGCACATATTGTCACAAGTTTTTCTCCCTATGAGAGGTCTGTGGCTTCTCCAAAAGGCATGTTGCAGTTTATAATGAGGTCTGACAGGATTGAGTTTGTAATTGCCTTTTGCTGCTGGTGGTTGCAGTGGTATAGCTGCACAGTCCCCTGTGCGATGAATTGTGAGATTTGAGGCTGGGTATCATCAAAAGTCCCTTTGGTATGGATGTACTCTTCATATCTATAGAGTAAACAGAAGAGAGATAGAAAAAAAAGTTATCTATGTGATATGTGATTTGAACAACAATACACTCTGCTCCCACCTAAAGTGGGATGTAGGCCTAATTTGCATATATATACATACACGTGACGTTACTGTACCTACTTTTCTTTGTGGGTTTTGTAGTGACGGATGAAGTTGGATGTTGTGGTGGACGTGTCTCCCTTTTTTGAGTTGCAGACCTTGCATATCGCCGTTCTCTTCTTTTCACCAACATCTAAAACATAATCCTTAAATCCAAATTTAATTATTTTTGGAATTGCTCCCTCCATTATAGCTGCCTTGTGCGTTGGTCTGTCAGGGGCGGATCCAGAGTTTGCTGTCGGGACAGCCCGGGCACTGCCAGAAAATAAGGTGTTGCTGCTTAGTACACTAGTACTTACAGAACTATTTTTAATGTATTATATATATATACGGTCCTAACCTAACCTTGTTTAAAACAGTGACACGTTTATCATTCCAGATTAGAATATTACATTAGTGACTCACAGTGACACTTTTTTGGGCACCAGTGACACCAATACAGTGACCAGTGCTAAAGTTTGCATTGATTTCAGCATGCATGGAGCACTGCAGTACATGAACTTTCACTGGATGTGGACTGTTTAATGAGTTTGTAGTACGCATGGAGCACTTAATTCAGCAATATGATTTTTATGTAATATTCACGTTGAGCACTTTGTACTTCGCACAAGTAATAGTTAATTAGTGAAGGATTTAGGGAGGAACTGGTCTGGGACTGGGGGTCAGTGCAGTGGCTGTCGCAGCGCAGGAGAAAAAAGCACAGAGCCGAGGAGGAGGAGAAAACAAGGAAAGAAGGTTTGTACCTACCTAGGTTTCATAGTTTTAGCATGTGCAATGATATTGATGATTGATTGCATCTGCAATCATATCTGCATCCTGCAATCATCAGTACAGGCCACTGGCCAGGGCCCTGCTAGCTGCTACATCACTAGTGCAGATTTGCAGAAGCTGCAGGTCTGTTTGATGCAGTGCCAAGCAAGCTAATGCTTCCCTGCAAAGTTTGCAGGGAAGTTTTCAGGGAAGCATTTGCTTGGCACTGCATCAAACAAACCTGCAGCTTCTGCAAATCTGTTTCCTCCTCCTCGGCTCTGTGCTTTTTCTTCTGCGCTGCGACGACCACTGCACTGACCCCCATTCTCAGACCTGTTCCTCCCTGAGTCGTGTGACTGTCCCTGCTCCAGTGCCCCCTCAGTAGAAGAATAATAGTCTGCCATGACTTACTCTATGGCTGCTGGACTGGACTCCACTCAGATTCGGTCAGTCGGCTAGGCTTGGCTGGCTCCTTGGGCAACTTCCAGTTCCTTCTTCCTCCCCCACCGTGAGGCCCGCGACTCACGCTGCTGGCTCTGCACATTTGCACAGAAGCCCAGCCCCTCCCTCAGAGATCACTCCGCAGAAGGAGGGGGGCGGTGCCGCGGCCTGGCCGGACGGAATACAGAGACCTACAGCCTAGGTGGAGAGACTGCAGTGCAGTCATCATCAAATAAAAAAAAAGTCTGCTGCGGCCACGAACACTGCAAGCGCCGCTCGCGGACACCTATCCGATCCCTGCCCACAATGTTAGCATGCTGTATTTGTGCGGGCAGAAGCCGGGACTCGGGGGAGCTTTCTTTTGTGGGGGGGGGGCGCTTTTGCCTAGGCCAAGACACAGCACTGGTGGTGCCAAGTCATTGCAAGTCATTGCAAGTCAAATAGCCCAAGTCAAAGTCAAGTCGCAAGTCATTAGTGGCAAGTCAAAGTTAAGTCGAGTCATTTATTTAATTTTGTCAAGCAAGTCGCAAGTCCTCAAACAGGTGACTCGAGTCCGACTCGAGTCAAGTCATGTGACTCGAGTCCCCCACCTCTGATTATTAGAACATAAGAAATACAATGCAAATGTGAACATGTCAAGGAAGGGACAGGTTCGCCAAAAGAAATATATAAATGATAATGGCATATACAAATGACATAATAAATAGGAGGTAATTACCTCAATTCAAGGCCTATGGGTAACATGAACAGGAATGCAGAAATACATATTCTACAGGGAGCCTTAATGAAATACAATTGCAATATGACAAAAAGAAAAGAAAAGGGGGGGGGGGAAGAGGGGAAAAACAATAAGGAACAGGCAGTCGGTGATCATGGGTTAAGGAAAGGTT
The DNA here is from genome assembly GCA_037952835.1 of Lithobates septentrionalis. Taxonomy (NCBI): domain Eukaryota; kingdom Metazoa; phylum Chordata; class Amphibia; order Anura; family Ranidae; genus Lithobates; species Lithobates septentrionalis. The sequence continues at coordinate 1,907,713 of JBBDGP010000885.1, forward strand.
TGAATGAGTTGACCTCATTCAAACCTGGTGGAATAGTGGCATCGAGCCTTTCTATCCACAGGTCTTCTTTTTGTAGCAGAATTTTATCACGGTCACCTCCTCTAACATCGAGGGGTACCACTTCCAGAGCAAAGAATCCAATGGCTTTGGGGTTATATTTATGATATAGGCCAATGTGGCGCCCTACAGTGGTAAGTTTGCCGTTGGTGGAATAGTAAATGTGATCACCGACTCTATGTCTAAACTCCCTAATTGTCTTCCCCACGTAAAACGCTTTACAGGTACACAGCATAAGGTAGACAATACCGGTAGTGCCACACTGGGCAGAAAAATAAGGAGTAAACATTTCACTATTAGGAAGCCTTATAGACGAACAAGAAAGTATCCAGGGACAAAAAGAACACTGAGCACAAGGAGAGGTGCCAGAAAGTTGGGAAGGGCCACACTGGTATGTAGTGACTACTGGTTAAACGGTCTCTAAGAGATTTGGCTCTCCGAAAGACCAGTTCGGGTGTCTCTCGTATGTGGTGTTTCAATATATGATGGTCAGTGAGGAGATGCCAGTGTTTTCAGATTTGTCTAAATTGTTCATGGTGTCCCCCCCCTCCCTGTCCTTCTACGAACTATTCTATTCTTTTCTTTCTCTCTGATTTCCTTTTATTCTTAACCTCTCTATCCATGTCTCCTACGATCTTTCATTGATGCAATCTACTCTATAAGTTTGCCCTCCCTCAGTGGGGGATTACCTTAGTTCTTTACCCTCTACATGGTAAAATTTATTGCACTTTATTATAGATAATATATTTGACAGTTACTTGTCTCAGTTTTTCTACTCATTTTCCCTGAGTCCGAGGATGCAGAAGGTACCCAATTTGGCTCCCTGGACCGGGGCATATAACTCCTACGAGTCAACTGTCACACATGTATGGGTTTCATACAAAGTTATATTTTAAGTGATCATTGTCCGATCACTTGATTGCACTATTCTGTCTTTTGTATTTTTATATTTTGGTATACCAGGAGACCTGATGTCAGGTTACTGGCATTGTTCATACTTTTCCTTTGTTACTTTGTCTTATGCCCCGTACACACGGTCGGACTTTGTTCGGACATTCCGACAACAAAATCCTAGGATTTTTTCCGACGGATGTTGGCTCAAACTTGTCTTGCATACACACGGTCACACAAAGTTGTCGGAAAATCCGATCGTTCTGAACGCGGTGACGTAAAACACGTACGTCGGGACTATAAACGGGGCAGTGGCCAATAGCTTTCATCTCTTTATTTATTCTGAGCATGCGTGGAACTTTATCCGTCGGATTTGTGTACACACGATCGGAATTTCCGACAACGGATTTTGTTGTCGGAAAATTTTATCTCCTGCTCTCCAACTTTGTGTGTCGGAAAATCCGATGGAAAATGTCCGATGGAGCCCATACACGGTCGGAATTTCCGACAACACGCTCCGATCGGACATTTTCCATCGGAAAATCCGACTGTGTGTACGGGGCATTATATATTTGTTGAAAAATTTAATAAAAATCTAATTGAACTATAAATTGTTCATGGCGTGCTGAGTACTGGGTAATGATTTTGACTGTATTGGTATTGGAGTTACGTGCAGTGGGATAAAGTAGGGAAGCTCTGGTACGGCCACATGCCTTATTGAAGGCCTTTCTGAGGTTGGTCTGTGAATTGCCCCTCAAAAGGAGCCTTTCACGTAAAAGGGCTGATTGTGTATAAAAGTCTTCATCCCGTGCGCAGTTACGATGTAGTCGCAGATACTGAGCATATGGGATGCTGCGCACGAGGGATTTAGGATGAGCACTAGTGGCGCGCAACAAAGTGTTGCCGGCTGTAGGTTTGCGGTATAAATCAGTCCCCAGTGTCCCATCAGGGTTCTTAATAATTAGTAAATCAAGGAAAGGGATCTGTTTGTTGTCTGAGCTGACTGTGAAGCACAAGTTCATGGTGTTAATATTGATAGCCTCGACGAATTGATTCAATAAGGCTAGTGGGCCAGTCCAGATTACAAATAAGTCATCGATAAACCTGAACCAACAGAGAATCGACTCTAAAAAAATTGAAAATCGGTCATCCGAAAAAATGTGTCTCTCCCAGACTCCGAGAAACAAGTTTGCGTATGATGGGGCACATGACGTGCCCATTGCCACGCCTTGTGTTTGTAGGTAATGTTGATCTTCAAAAATGAAGAAGTTTCGTGTAAGAATAAATGATAACAATTGTAAGATGAATTCATTAAGAGGCCAAGATGTATCCTCTTGTTCCATGAGGAAGGATCTAGCCGTCGCGACACCCTTCTCGTGGGGGATGCTTGAATACAGGGATTCTACATCGATAGCCACGAGAAGGGCATCGCAAGGGACCTGGATCCCCTCAATGTGTCTGAGCAGATCAGATGTGTCTCGAATATATGATGGTAAACCTGAGACGTGCGGGAGTAGAAAGCTATCCACAAACTTGCTGGTGTTGTCTGTTAAGGACCCAATGTCGGAGACAATAGGTCTACCCGGAGGGTGGGAGAGATTTTTATGTGTTTTGGGTAGTGTGTAAAAAGTGGGGGTATGTGGATGTTTGGGAACCAAATAGTTCAAGGTATCTTTGTCAATTAGGCCCTGCCAGAAAGCCCCTGTCGAAAGTTCTCTAAATTCGTTAATAAAACCCCTAATGCTGGTAGGTGGGATAGGTTTGTACCAAGTCAAATTGTCCAGTACCTCGTGGCACATAGTCAGGTATTGAGTATGTGACATTATCACTATGTTGCCACCTTTGTCCGATGGCTTAATGATGATGTCACGGCATGTCTGCAGACGTCAAAGGGCTCGCTGTTGGTTTTTTCACCCATTCACACCCTTCTTCTTCACTGTCCCACCCCACCCCTGAGTGCATTTCCTTTTTCCTTTTCTTTTAAGTGGGTTTCCTGGCATCGGGTTCCTTTTAACCCCTCCTGGTTCTTTCCGTTCCTGGTGTTTCACTCACTTACTTCCACCTCCTGGCTCATAGGCACACAACATATTTGCATTATTACCCTTTCATCACGCATCTAGATTCTTGCTCCTTCGCGGCCGTATTTGTGTCTTCCCCAGTCGCCGCGGGAGACCTTGCCGGGACTGGCCTTAACTCTGTTTGCACATCAGCATGGGTAAGCAGCCCCTTACATCCGTTCACCCATATTTCATCTCCCCCCTTTTCTTCCCATCATATCCTGGTATTACTTGCCACAATTTTTCCATTGAAAAAATATATATATACTTGATTGTATTGTATTTTATTCACAGATACATTTCCCGATGAAGCGGGTTCCCCGCGAAACTAGTCGATATTCCATGTTATCTGTGCACATCTTTACATAGTTTGTATTTTTATATGTTTTCTATATTTATTATTGTATAAATAAATTTTTGTTTTTATACATGTTTTGTATTTTTGCTGTCTATCCCTTTGTATCTGTACCGTTAAAGTCTGCCTGCACCTTATCTTGGAGAGCTTGGATTTGGAGTCCTTGCTCCCAAAACGTTTGTCCTATACTAAAGCAGAGCATGATCCCCTCCCTTTCGGAGACTGGGCCACAGGGCAGTACTCCAACATAATAACAAACACACCTCCAAGATGACCACTGCCTTGCTAAAAAAGGTGAGGGTAAAGGTGATGGACTGGCCAAACATGTATCAAATTTAATACCTACCATCCCAGAGGACTAACAGAGTCCAAAGGCTTGTTTCGCATGGGCTCCAGCTTGTATAAGAGCAGTGTGAACAGCAAGCTTTGACACAGCATTTGCAGAGCTTTCAGCAAGCTTTGTTGAAGCTTTTAAAGTACTATTCAACTCCAGTTTGTAAATGTTGAACACAGACCCTAATGGGAGTGCTGATTGCCACTTTAAGCAAGCTGTTAGCAGGCTTAGGCAGGCTTTCAACAAGCTTTGAGAAGTGCTGAAGCCTGCTAGCAGATTGTTTTTTTTTTCTCAGAAAAAAAAACTTTATTCACCATTAGGTACAAACAATACCAATTCCAGAGCGAAGTATATCACAGGTTACAGTCACATTAGAGTTATCAGGGAAATGCATACAATGGTGGGCATGATCTCCTTCAAATAATACAGCCATCAAGACCATGGAAATAGAGGTACAACCCCCCAATACCTGGGAACAGAAACAGGGCTTGACTATCACCAAGATTACTCTCATCCAATCAGTAAGCGGTTCAGGGCATGGTCGACCGGAGCCAAACTGGGAGTGGCAAGCCACAGTGACCATGATTTGTCTAATTTTTCAAAGCACCCCCTGTGTTGAAAACTTTTCAAGCCTTAAAGTATCACAGATCCTAGATACCCACTCCTTTACTCTAGGGGGTTCAGCGGCTGTCCAGTGTCTTAAAATTAATAGGTGAGCCTGAAAGAGGGCTCTGGTTATGGCTTGTCTTAGGCCCCTTTCACACTGGGGCGGTTTGCAGGCGTTATTGCGCTAAAAATAGCGCCTGCAAACCGCCCCTAAACAGCCTCCGCTGTTTGTTCAGTGTGAAAGCCCGAGGGCTTTCACACTGAAGCGGTGCGCTGGCAGGAGAAGAAAAAAATCTCCTGCAAGCCGCATTATTGGAGCGGTGAAGGAGCGGTGTATTCACCGCTCCTAAACCGCTTCTGCCCATTGAAATCAATGGGACAGCGCGGCTATACCGCGGCAATACCGCGGCTATAGCCGCGCTGTACGAGTGGTTTTAACCCTTTTTCGTCCGCCAGCGGGGGGTTAAATCCGCACCGCTAGCGGCCGAATACCACGGTAAAACAGCGCTAAAAATTATTATTTTTAGCGCTGTTTTACCGCCGACGCCCCCTACCGCCCCAGTGTGAAAGGGGCCTAACTGAGTCTTCTACAAGTAGATCATCCAAAATACCAAATATACATTGTTTAGGGTCCTCACCCAGGGGGGTCTGGAATACTGTATTGATAGAAGCTATAACTCCTTTCCGATACAAGTGCAATTTTGGACACCGCCACATAATGTGAATTAGATCTTCATGATCCCTAGAGCACCTAGTACAAGTAGGGTTTTCTCTTATACCCATTCAAAAGAGTTTTACAGGCATGTAATGGACTCTTAAAGCGGGAGTCCACCTAAAAAAAATATATTAAAAGCCAGCAGCTACAAATACTGCAGCTGCTGACTTTTAATAAATGGACACTTACTTGTCCCAGGGTCCAGCGATGTCGGCAGCCGACGCAGATCACTCGCTCGATTCTCAGCAGCTGCCGCCGCCATCCTAGGTGAGGGAATCAGGAAGTGAAGTGTTGCGGCTTCACTTCCTGGTTCCCTACTGCGCATGCGCGAGTCGCACTGCGCGTCGTAACTGGTCCCCGCTATCTCCTGGGGCCTGTGTGTTTCCCAGGAGACAGTGCGGAGGGACGGGAAGAGGCGTAGACTCCCGTGGGAGTCTATGCCAGGAAGTGGGTGCAAATACCTGTCTTAGACAGGTATCTGCACCCCCGTCCCCCCTGAAAGATGCCAAATGTGACACCGGAGGGGGGGGTTCCTAAAAGTGGAAGTTCCATTTTTGTGTGGAACTCCGCTTTAACAGTAGATAAAGTTGTGATAGGCGTTGCACTACTGACAGGGAACACTGTTGTACTGCCAGGAGGACCTCCTCCCATTGCTCCTCTTCAAATGCACCTACGTCTTTTTCTCAACGGGAGGACACCTCCTTGGTATGGTCTAAGGAAATTGTTTAACAGCATGGAATAACATTGTGATATAAACCCCTTATATGTAGTCACCTCGCTCATATAGTTAAATATTGGGACAGGAGACTGGACCCATAAATCAACTCCATGCTGCGCCTGTACTGCATGACGCAGCTGTATATAATAAAATGGCATTGAGGAGGGAAGGCGAAACATGTTCTGCATTTCGGGGAAGGAGCGCAGTGTCCCCCCAGAGAAAACATGTTTCAAGTGAATTACACCGCATCCCATACACTTTGGGACTTTAATTTCATAATATAATCATTTTTTGGGACTGTCCTAAATAATTTTCCTCTTGTATTTATTTAATTTTTTACTATTTTTAAGGATATTATGTTTAAGGATCAATCGATGGTATATTGGCTGACATAGTTCCCCACTACATATGGTTATTGAAAATTATCACTTTATTGATTTTTATCTTTGTGCTGATATATTGGTTTACACAATTCACTCAAGTCATATATTCAGCCTTGTGTTTCTTTTTCTATATTTAATGTTTTATATCACTTATCATCCTCAAACACATATATGTGCACTTGATTATTTTAAATTAGTGTCGCAATGATTTATATATCTATATATGTGCATCCGATTACTTTAGATTAGTGTCACACGGATTTTTTGTTTTATATCACTCACTTACCCATAATTTTGTGGGTTCTGGCATAATCGCATATACAAACATATGCGTTTTTCTTATTAGTCCAGCGCTACACTGTCTTTTATATTGTTTATCCCATACACTTTGCCCCATATGGCAACATAGCCAGTTCTGGGTAGTGGGCATTTCCCCAAATGGGACTGATCCATGTGAATCCTGTGACAGCTGTAGTTATCTGGCCTTGTTCCATACTTTTTGCATGAGGACATATGTTGGGTACAACTTGTGTGACTTGCTAAACGCCAGGCCCTCTAAGCCACTAGCGATTTCCCTCCAACCTGCTGTATGTTGAAGCAATCTGGTCCAGGGGTCCAAGTCCCCCACTTCTGCCTCTGCCACCGGGTGCATAGCTTGTGTTGAAGTTGTGAGGCTAGATAATACAGCCACTGATTGGGTAAGGCCAAGCCACTGGCATCTTTAGGCCGCTGAAATTGATCCAGTTCAGACTGCCAAAGAAGGGATTTATAGATTGAGTTAATAATGCGGATGTTTTCAGAGGTGTGACTACCGGGGAGTTATGAAGCACATAGAGCAGCTGGGGCATGAGAATCATCTTGACAAGATTCGTACGGCCTACTAAGGACATTTTTAGCCTAGACCATATTCATACTCTATCCCTAAAGCGGGCAAGGAAAGGCATAAGATTTAAATTTATATAATCTAGCAGACGGGGGGTCACATGAATGCCTAAATATTTGAAAGAAACGGATATTGGACTTTTAGTCCGTGTTAAGACTGAAGCAAACGTTCGAACCAAAGGGCATAAGGGATGATTTGGACCAGTTTACTAAACCCAAGTAAGTCCCGAATTTAGTAATTTCCACCATAGCCTCCTCGAGAGAGAGAGGAGGTAGTGTCTAACATTAATAGCATAGTATCATCTGTGTAAAGCATGAGTTTTTGATGAAGCTCTCCATATTTGAATCCACATATTTTAGGGTTGGCTCGGATGAGTGCCGCCTTGGGCTCAATGGCTAGGGCAAAGTGGAGAGGGGATAGAGGGCAACCCTGCCTGGTACCTCTGTGCAGATCAAAACAGGGGATAACCTGCCAGCCTCCCTAATAACTGCCTTCGGGTTACTGTATAGGAGCTGCACCCAGGAGATAAAGGTCTCCCTAAAACCAAACTTCCTGATAACAGCCCACAGATAGTACCACTCATTGCTATCGAATGCCTTGTAGGCGCCAAGAGAGAGCAGTGCCCTATCTTCAACATTATCTGATAGAGACTGTAAATTAAGAAACAGTCTACGTAGGTTAATGGCTGTAGTCTTTTGAGGCATAAAGCCAGAATGGTCCACATGAATGAGAGAGGTTATGACCTTATTTAACCGAGTTGCTAAAACTTTGGCCAATAATTTGATGTCACATTGGAGAAGCGAGATAGGCCTATAGAAGCCCGGGTCAAGAGGGTCCTTACCAGGTTTTAATATGAGGACTATGGTGGCTCTGGACATAGAGAAGTCCTGGCCTCATTGAAAACCTTCAGTAAGTGTGGCAAAATATCATCAGCATACATTTTATAGACCTCAATGGGTATCCCATCTGTGCCTGGCGCTTTGGACTTAGGAAACAGACTGGTGGCCAACTGTAGTTCCTCAACAGTGAGAGCAGCATCCAAAAATCTATGAGAAGTATCAGAAAGAGAGGGGAATGGAAATTCTTGGATATAGGACTGCAATAAATCCTCAGTGTAGTCGCTTTTGGACTGATACAGGGTGTTAGGTCGCTTCCTTTCCTGGTAACCCGGGTTGGACTTATGGATGTATGGATAAAACTCTCTGATCGATCGGGTAATCAAGACTCCATACACACAGGGATGGTGAATCAAGATTACAATGCTTTATTGGGTTCGCATATATCTTATACACTTACAGAGAGAGAAAAACCTCCCTCTTATTATCAGCCAATGAGATTGATGCATAAACTTTATAAAAAAATAAGCATAAATGTCACAAACTGCATATTCTGCCTGGAGACATCTCTCAGGCTATGTTTAAATATAAATATATATGAAGCTACGTATATTAGGCAATTTGCCAATGTTCCAGACACCCAACTTCTAACTTGTTATAACTTTGTTATTCATTGTCTGTATAAAGTGTCAGACGGACCACGTGTACATCCTGTATCAGCACATAGCATCCTTGCATCCAACTTTTTATATATCAAAGTAAAATACATTTCTTTTTGTATAACATATTATAATGACTTAAAGCAGTACTCTAACTCCTTACACAGGGCAGAATAGTAAGCTGTCAATTCTGACATAACTAGGTCTGGGGAATTAACTATTTGACCATCCAGTTGCTGCAGGGCCCCAATTGAGGGGGACATCTGCTGAGCATGTGCCAATTTAGCCAATAGGTGACCAGTCTGTTCCCCTTCCTCATAGAATGCCAATCTGTTGAAAAATAGTTTCCTCTCAGCCGCAGAGGTGGTTATGCAGGAGAGCGCTTTCTGTGCAGATAACCAACCATCTCTGTTTCTCAGATGGGTCTGCTATAAACTTCTCCTCTAATTGATGCACCAGCTGAGCCACCTGGTCCCCTTGAGCGGCCATGGCCCTCTTGATGGCCTGAATTTCAGAGATAAATAGCCCCCCGAAGAAAGGCTTTGAAGTCTTCCCAAGCAGAACTCCACGGAGGGTGTTCCACATGTGTCTGCCAGTAGTCAGAAATGTTTGCTTTTACCTTGTCTGGGGCAGAGAGGAGATTAAGCCAAAAAGCATTGAGCACGCTGCAAAGTGGACCTAGGGTGGACCCACAAGCTCACCGATATTGGAGAGTGATCCGAAATCCTCCTAAAGGCGTACATAATATCGGACACATATCGCTCAGCCATTCGAGAGCATAGGCAGAAATCTATCCTTGATAGGGAAGTGTGCATTTTAGAAAAGCAGAAGAAAAGCCTCTCTCCTGGATACACATATCGCCAAGGATCTATCCAGCCCACCTGCTCCATAAATTTCCTTAAGGCCGTATGATGAGCACTTTGCGCTGTAGTAACAGGGGGTTGCTTGTCAAGATTAGGGTGTAACAGTTAAAATCCCCCAAAATGAATATTGGTAAATCAGGATAACCCAGCTGGTACATCAACAGAGCATGTCAAATTTCACATTTAAAGAAGGAGGGATGTACACAAATGCTAAAATACATTTCAAAGTATATATGTGGCAAACTAAAAAAAACATAGTTCCCTTCTGTATTTCATGGAAGTCCAATGAGTTATAAACTAACACGCTTACACCCCTGGAGTAATTAGTGTGGGTAGAGTGGTACACTTCCTCGCCCAGGCAAAGTTTAGGCATGATACAGTGTCACTTGTAAGGTGGGTCTCCTGCAGGGCACAAATAGCAGGTAAATCTTTCTGAAGCGCAGTGGACACCATAATGCGTTTTAAGGGGTCATGTATTCCTTGAATGTTCCATGATATAATTGAGACTGTCATCATGAGGGCAAAGAGACATTATATGAGACAGTATGGGACAAACCCAAAGGAGCCACCCCCCCAGGCAGGAATGCAGTTTCTTAAGACCATGTCTCCATCACATGCTCTTGGAGAAATATTGGTTGCAACCCGAGTACCCTTAGTAGATCATAGGTAATGCGGTATAACACTCTGGCGAAGTGATACATGGCATACATAGCTGGGGAGCGCAACTGCACTCCAACAAAAAAATTGGATAGTGTAGAAGAAATCTGCAGAGCAGGGCATCCGGGGGAAGTCCGGGAACCCCTAGACTCCCAACATCATCAACAGCACTTATATATAGAAGTCCAAGTAAAAAGTGGCATGAGTGTTGTTGGAGGATAACAGGTCTCTCCATTCGCCTTTCAGGTGGCTTATCCCAAGAAACAAAAATCAAAAAATATAACAGATAAAAGGCGAAAAATCAGTGGTACAGCTATTTCTCATTTCCCGCTTGCTTTACGGTATTAACAAGTAAATAGTTTCATGGACACTCACAGTTCAGGGTAAAATGATGAAAGTTCCTCCAATGTAGTAACCAGGTTGGTATACAGACCATCCAAGTGTAGGGATTTTCTCAGGCATCTTCCACTGATGGTCTCACTGCTGGACGAAAGGCATGCTCATTGGCATCGAGCCAGGCGGAAGCCTCCACCGTATGTTTAAAGAAGTGGACTTGTCCCCAGCTGTAACACAAAATTTTGCAGGGTATAACATTGCATACAAGGCCTGCAGTTTTTGGAGGCATTGCTTTACCGTGGTAAATCGTGCTCTGCTCTTTTGAACCTCTGCTGAGAAGTCAAGATAGAATGAGATCCTAGCTCCATTAAACTGGACTTCTTCCTTTGCTTTGCATGGCGTATAATTATCTCCTTGTCTCTGTATTTCAGCAGGCGTGCCAGCATGGTACTGGGAGGGAGGCCTGACTGTAAAGGCCTGGGAGGTACTCGGTGCGCCCTCTCCACTGCATAGAGGGAGGTAAATGCTTCCTTACCGAATAAATCTAGCAGCCATTGTTCTATGAAGGCAGTGGGATCTCTACTCTTCACTTTTTCTTGCAGGCCGACTATACGGACATTGTTGCGTCTCAGGCGGTTTTCAATGTCCACCACACGTTGATCGATGGCCCTGGCTAGGCGTGCAGTAGCCTGAGATTCTCTAATCAGAGAGGGCAGTTGATCCTCCACATCACTAACCCTGCTTTCAACCACCGTGGTTCGCTCCCGAACTTTCTGCAAATCTTGCCTGATCAATGCCATTGCTTTCTTCAGGCCCCCAAACTGATCTTTCAGAGTTTCCACTGAGGCTGTGCACTTGTGTACAGCCCAGAGGATATCTGCCGGTGTAGGCTGTTCTAGGGCTCCCTCCATGTCGCTGTGTGGCTGACTTGCCTTTTCTTCATCGGGAGCTTGATCTTGAGTATCACCAGCCACCCCATGCTCTGCATCAGGCAGCTTTGGCGAATACTCTGAGTCTACCTCTACCTCCCTTTCTGAAGCCCCGGATAGTTTTTGAGCATAGAACCTCATGTTTCGAGGAGGATCTTTAGCAGAGTTTTGAGAGTTTTAGGAGTCATACTCATGGTTTTTCAGAGAAAGTGCATCTGTGAGTCCGAGAACAGGATCAGGTGAAGGATACTAAGCGGGAGTTCTGTGAGATGCGTCTCCGCAAATGGCCATGCTCCTCTAGCAGATTGTTTAACCACTTCAATACAGCACTATCACATTTTGAATGACAATTGTGCGGTCATGCGACACTGTACCCAAACAAAATTTTTATCATTTTTTTACCCACAAATAGAGCTTTCTTTTGGTGGTACTTGATCACCTCTGGGGTTTTTATTTTTTGCACTACAAATAAAACATTTTGAAAAAAAAGTTTTCTTTGTTTCTGTAACAAAACTTTGTAAATAAAAATAAACATTCTTCACTGATGGGCACTGATGAGGCTGCACTGACGGGCACTGATGAGACAGTACTGATTGGCACTGATGAGGTGACAATGATGAGGTGGCACTTATATGCAGCACTGATAGGCGGCACTGATAAGCAGCACTGATGGGCATTAATAGGTGGCACTGATATACAGCACTGATGGGCACTGATAGGTGGCATTAATGGGTACTCATAGGCGGCACTGATGGGCACTCATAGGCAGCACTAATGGGCACTGATAGGCGGCACTGATGGGCACTCATAGGTGGCACTGATGGGCGGCACTGATAGGCAGCACTGATCAGAGGTGCTGGCAGGCATCACTGATGGGCACAGAGTGCCATCCCTAATGAGCAATGATTGCCATCCCTGGTGGGCTCTACTGGGCTTACCTGGTGGTCATGGGTGGGCATCCCTGGTGGCCATGGGTGGGCATCCCTGCTGGTCATGGGTGGGCATCCCTGGTGGTCCTGGGTGGGCATCCTGGGGGGACTGCACTGATAATAAATCAGTCCCCCCCCCCGTCAGGAGAGCAGCCGATCGGCTCTCCTCTACTCGCGTGTGTCATTGCGAGTAGAGGAAAAGCCGATACATGGCTTTTCCTGTTTACACTGTGATCAGCTGTGATTGGACACAGCTGATCATGTGGTAAAGAACCTCCCTCAGAGGCTCTTTACCTTGATCGGAAATGCGGTGGGTCAGACTGACACACCACACCACCGATCGTCACGCTGCATGCCCCCGTGGGCACGCGATCGCAGCTTATCCTGCTGGACGTCATATGACACCCAGTCAGGATAATGAAACCACTTCCCAGCAGTCATTTTGCTATATACCGGGCTGAAAAGGGGTTAAAGTGGCAATGTGCACTCCCACGAGGATTTGTGTTCAACATTTACAAACTGGAGCTGAATAATTCTTTACCCTGATTCACACATATGCGCTGTGGGAAACGCAGCGATCCCTGTGTGTTTCCCACCCTGCATTGCAATCGTACTGTGTTTGTGATCCGCTGTGGGTGTCAATACAAAGTTAACGACACCCCAAAAGAATCACAAACGCAGTGCAAGTTGCCCACACCAGATTGCATGGTACAAAACGACCATGTGATGCGCTTGCGGTACGGGTCAAAAAAAAAGTAGACTAAAAAACTATTGCTCCGCACTTGCCAAAAACTCATAAGAATGAATACTCGCAAGTAGTGCACCTAAGCACACAACTGTGTTCAATCACCTCTAATATAGGGCAGCGCAACCCCAAAACCATACTGAAATGACATAATAGAGGAATGTACAGTATAGTGATAATCTCCACATCAATAGTACTACAACTTGGTATCATAAATACCTGTACAAAAAAATAGTAACAATGTACAATATGTGAATATTTCTAAAATAATAATATCACATTCAATGTCCTTTAGTGCAGAGGTCTTCAAAGTAAAACATATGAGCGATGCTCTCTCAAAACAATTGTGAATAATTTCATTAGAGTCTTGTGAAGAAATTGCTCCAAAACCACACTTGCGCCACAGTGTACCGCCACCTCACATTCTAGCCCCTTACCTCAAGTTCAGACCTACACAATGGTAAGGTCTAAAAGCACTTATCCTAATAATGGGGGTCAATCCACAGATATCTTCAGCCCCACTAATGTGGTGTACTGTATATGCTCTTTTTAAATGGGGGGCACAAACAAACTGAAAAATACTGAAAAAAAAAAGCCCATCAAATGCAGCCACCCGTGCCCATCAATTGCAGCCATTGTGTCCATCAAATGCAGCCACTTGTGCCCATCATATGCAGCCACTTGTGCCCCATCAAATGCAGACACTTGTGCCCCATCAAATGCAGACACTTGTGCCCCATCAAATGCCGCCACTTGTGCCCCATCATATGCAGCCACTTGTGCCCATCAAATGCCACCACTTGTGCCCATCATATGCCGCCACCTGTGCCCATCATATGCAGCCACTTGTGCCCCATCATATGCAGCCATTTGTGCCCATCAATTGCTGCAACTTTTGCCCCATCATATTCCGCCACTGTGACCCCCACCCGCCCACTGTCTGCCCGGCACTTACCCCATCTTAGTGGCGGGTCAGGCAGCGGGTGACGGCAGCAAAATGTGGGATGGCTCCCGTGTCCTCTATGCTTCCCCCCTTCTGTTCTTCCGTTCTGCTAGGCGTCCAATAGGGGCGCCTGTGCCTTCAGCCAATTAGGTGACGGGTATTAGACCCACGCTTCCTGATTGGCGGAGAGGCAGTTCAGTGTTAGAAAAGCAAATATTAATTTGCTTTTCTAACACATCTGGGTGGACTGTGAGCGCAATGCTCTGAGCTCCAAGTCCACTTAGCAATGTCCTGGGAGTACTTAGCAATGCCCAGGGAGTACTCAGCAATGTCCTGGGAGTACTTAGCAATGCCCAGGGAGTACTCAGCAATGTCCTGGGAGTACTTAGCAATGCCCAGGGAGTACTCAGCAACGTCCTGGGAGTACTTAGCAATGCCCGGGGAGTATTCCATTCAGGCTTCATGAGGTATGTAAATGGCCTACACATATAGCAAGGGCTTTATTCAACTTTAGTCAGAGCTGTACAGTTTATTTTTATCTGCAAAGGCAGTTTTGTGGTAAAGGTGAACTATCCCTTTAAGGGGACTCCCTACCTATGATTGCTGTGACATGTGTTTCATCTAGTGCACTGGATGTTACTAGTGCACTATACGCGTGAGTAATTTTATTATTTTTTTAATAAAATAAGTTATGGTCTTCCCGTTCGTTGGCGGTACATTGTGGCACAAGAGTGTGGTTTTGGAGCACTTTCTTCACACAACACTCTGATGAAATTATTCACAAATGTTTTGAGAGAGCATCGCTCATATGTTTTACTTTGAAGACTTATGCACACATCCCTTACCTGCATAGGCAGTTTTTTTGTAATGGAGAACTATACTTTTAAGGATG